>OZ010799.1:210578228-211178228 GCA_963932465.1 Maratus speciosus
TAGCTTTTTTTTTTCTTTTTTTTTAATCTTTATTTTTATAAAAATGCCGTAGGCTGCGATATTTATTTTTTTTAAATAAATCTCTATTTGTTATATGCAAATGTTTCGATTATCATTATTTTTGTTAATCCATATTCCATGTATTGGAGACTTAAAAATCTAAAAAATGCTATACAGTGAAATCTTCTAAGACGGAATCGCACTGTATAGTAAAAAAATGCATTATAGACAAGTTCCCTTCTTAATAGGTGTAAATGTATTATATATTCTTTTCTCACATATTATTATATTAATTTTGCATGGATCAACACATTTTTCAGTTTAAAACAGGATTACGCATAGGCAGGCTCTTTTTCACACGTGTTGCTATATTTTAATTTAGCTTTATTTTGCTACCAGGCTACGCTGAGACAATGATTTTCATACGGGTTGGGTGAAAACCGGAACTGAAAATTTTGGCCCGTGAAGACTTGGAAGAATGAAACCAGTCCCGGCTCGGTACAGAAAACATTAATTAGGCCTAGTCAGGCCTTATTTATGTTTTGCCAAAATGGTGCCAAAGCTGACTTTTATAACAGATTTTTTTTAAATGAGGCAAAAGATCATTATGAGGTAGCAATTGATTATAATTTTATATGTAATACATTTATCAGAAAATTAAAAAAGTCTATTGGATTTCAAAGCACTTCATGCCTTATGCCTGCTGATTTCATCCTTCTGGATTAAAAAAATGTCTTCTTAAATGTGTCAGAAAATTTACCATTCCTAAGAGGAGTAAAAATATTTTTTAAGAACAAGTGTTTTTTCCCCCTATAAACGTGGCATTTAATTCGAAGTTAGAAAATTATTTAGTTATTTCAAATCTTAATCCGTGTATGGTATATTTGATAATTTTGATGATATGTGACAGAAAAATGCACAATATAAGAATAGGAGGATTCGGATTTTATTTTTTCTTTTCTTTTATTTATTTCTCTTTTTCCATAAATATTTATCCAATTAAAAACGTAAGATAAAATAAGAAAATTAATAAAAATTAAATAAAAATTCATGAGAGAATTGGTTGATTAGTAGTTTTAATTTTCTCTGATAATTAGAATAAGGATAATTGTTGCAGATTACTTCAAAGAGAAAATTTCAACTGTCTGTCCCCAAAAGCAGATCAAAGGACCAAAACAAACTACAGAGAACGACGAAAACATGTAGTAGACAATGTTGCATAAAGCCGGACAGAAGATTTTTTTTACTTGGAACTTTTTTACAGAACGTTTTTACTTTGATTTATAGAAAAAAGAGAAAGAAATAAAAGAAAAAAAATCCAAACCCTCCTATTCTTATTGTGCATTTTTCTTTCTCATATGATCAAAATTATCAAATACACCATACACGGATTCAGATTTGAAATAACTAAACAGTTTTCTAACTTCGTATTAAAAGACACGTTTATGAAAAAAAAAAAACTTGTTCTTAAAAAATAGTTTTACTTCTCTCAAGAATGTTAAATTTTCTGACACATTTAAGTAGACATTTTTTTATCTAGAAATATGTAATCAGCAGGCATGACCGCATGAGGTATGAAGTGCTTTGAAACCAAATACCACTTTTAAATTTTCTAATAAATGTATTACATATTAAGTTATAATCAATCGCTATTTCATAATGATCTTTTGCCTATTGTCATGTTTAAAAAAAATCTGTTCCAAACGTCAACTTTGGCACCATTTTCTGAAAGACCAGTAACCTTCATAGGAAAAAAGAGAAACGCTATTCGATTACGAATAAGAAAGACTATCTGCAAATTTCGTGCATTTAGAAATGAAAATTTCTTCACGAAAGTGTTAAAAAAGATACAAGTTGCGATTTCAGATCAACTTTAAATAGTTTTTAAAAACCACAAAATGTGGCTAATCAAACCTGCACTTTATTTGTAGGATATTTTTTCTGTTGAATTTTTAAGCTGGAACTCGTAATATAGAAAGTTATCAGAATTGAAATAGTCAAATATCATGTTGAGCAATTGAGCATAAGTATAAAAAAAATTAAATATTGTTTTAATTTGCAATAATAAAAAAAAGAGTCTTGAACACAAAAAGATCTTTTTTCAATGGAGAAGGGGAAGGGGAGAGAGAGTAGACAGTGTGGAAAATTATTTGTGTTCAGCAAAATTACTTTGCTTGCATTTTTTTTATGAGCTGTAGCGTTGATTCTGTTACATGAATTAGCCTGATTGAAGTCAAAGGATTTTTTTAAATCAATTTAAATTAACTTTGAGATCCCTTCATTTCAGAAAACAAAGAAAAAAATGGCTTTCAGTTTTTGCAGCAGAATGTAAATGTATGTCTCAATGCGCCAATTAGAAGAAAGATTAATGCTTTATCATCAATGCACTTGCTTTATATATCAATACAACTGATGATTTTAAAACAAGTTCAAAAACATTAATAAAAAATATCTTTTCGAACTGAATGACAAGAACCAGTGTTGCAGTCGTAAAAAAACAAAGGGTATACGCTAAAGTCATGAACATTCATGGATACAGTATACGCCAATGCTTTATTTGAGAAGCAGAGGGTACGCGGAGCTTCTTAAAAAAATCCAGAGAGATGGTATACGGCGTATATCTCCGTATACCCTCCACTACTACGTGACTAAAACAGATCCAGATCTTAAAACATATCGTCGGTTTATATTAAGTTACAAAGGAAAAAATCCAATATTTTATAGTTCACTATCTTATATTATTTTTCTTTAAAGCAGTTCTCGAGCTTCCTACTGAACAACGCAAAATTTTCTGACACATTTTCTGTCTCATTTTAAGCATATTGGCAGGCTTGACTGTTGAAGCGGAATACAATGGAAACTAGTTTTACATTTTTTTTGATAAAATTACTTATCACGTTATAAGCAAATGTTGTCACAGGACGACAAGTTTTTTGCCTTTCTCGACCTGCCGTGTCTGAAATTAGGTTCAAAACGCCAACTTTGACAATATTTTCTGAAAAATCTTTTGCGTTTACCAAAAAATGGAAAACATCTTTCGACTACATAGTTTCTGAATAACAACACCTGCCAATTTCCGAACAAAAATGAATTCAGAAATGTCTCAGAAAGTAGCTCTTCTGATTTGAGAACACCTTTAAGGATTTTTTCCCGCGTTTTTTTTTAAATAAGTTTTTCAAGAAACTTTTAGTTTTTCGAAGATACAATATGCCATTATATATAGTAGCTAATAGGGATGTACCGCTTATTCGGTATCTATTCTGTATTCGGCCTTTTCGGCCATGTTACCGAATATTCCGTTAGGTCGAATATCAAGATATTCGGCCAAACCGAATATTAAAAAAAAAAAAACTTTTAAAACATTTTTAAAAATCTTACACAATTTCTACTTTTAGCTGTCAACTTATAAAGATGTTCATATAAATTAGAAACAGAATCATATTTAAGTAAAAGAGAATGTTTTTACATTATTTACTTTTTGTAAAGTATTACTTAAGAAAATTAACCATAATGGAGAGTTTCATAGGAATTAACAATGTAAAAATGCAAGTTCCTGAACCTTTTCTAGTAAATAATCGGTTTCTTGCTTTTTCACACAAAAGTGCGCTTCTAATCGAAACAGAAAAACTTCCAGCGTTGATAATACACATCAATAAAGATAATTTTTGCTCAGAAACCACAATCGCAATCCACTTTCAGTTATAAATAAAGTGTATCTCATCTCATTCGAGGTCAAACTTGGATTTTCATTTGTTAACCCTAACGAAGATATCATAGCTATATTTTTAACGAACTTGCTTTGATTTCTGTGAAATATAATATTATGGTGAGAAGTGCTGGAAACTGCCGCTTTTCATATTTAAACAACTATTAGGTAGACATTCCTTTATTCAGAATGCAATTTGTAGTATTTATACTGTGTCACTGGCCAAAATTCAATCATTTTCAATATCATCACATTTAATACAAACTAAATTATTATGAAACAAATCTTGCTAAAATATCTTCATTTACTGATAAAGTTGTGAACGAAAATTCAGTTTCGGCTTGTAGTTGCACACCCAGAATTTTTGACTGAATATATTTTAATTTTAATGAAATAAATGGAGTGAGGTGTTGTTTTTTGTTCAAAATTTTTTTGTCTTGACCATATTACCTCTGTTTTTTACAATTTTTTAGGAACAATGTGTATGTTTACAATCTCTGAAAATAATCGCCCATTCGAAACACTGATCTAAGATGCATTTAAAAACTTCCTTGCTAAATCAAAGACAGTAGAAAAGTTATTTTTGCTGAGTTGTTTGTTTTAGAATTTAAAAATATATATATTCACTTGGTTTAATTCACCAGAAGAAGCTATGAAATCTCAAACCTTTTTAATTAATAAAATTTTAAAATTCTCTTCTTAAATAACACAATGATTTTCTTCATATATAAAGTTTACTTGTAAAAAGTTCTTGTTTATCAATATGTAAATTTCTGCATTAAATATTGTGTAAAATTATTTTAAAATTTAACATTTTAATGCCTTTAATCTTTGAAATATAAAAGTATTCGACAAGCCGAGTACTTGGTATTTGGCCGAATAGTTACTACTCGGCTGGCCGAATATTCGGTATTCGGCCTAACAGTAAATTCAGCTAGCCGAATATTCGGTATACGGTTCGCTTGTAGGCCGAATATTCGGTAGAAAAGCTTTTTTTGCTGAGTTGTTTGTTTTAGAATTAAAAAAAATATATTCCCTTGGTGGTTTAATTCACCATAAGAAGCCATGAAATATGAAACTTTTTTAATTAATAAAATTTTTAAATATTCGACCAGCCGAATATTTGGTATTTGGCCAAATAGTTACTACTCGGCTAGCCGAATATTCGGTATCCGGTTCGCCTGTAGGCCGAATATTCGGTATTCGGTATTAGTAGCTGATGTAATTTTATTACACCGTTTTAATTTTCTTTGATAAGAAAAGATTCCCTGTTCTCTCTTATTTTTTGCTTTGAAAAACAGACAATACAACAGTAAACATCTGGCATCCTGTCCACCGAAAAAACCGCGAAATATCAACCCCCGATAGCTTTCAGAGTCCAGCAAAACGAATTTTAACGAACAAGAAGTCTGGCCTTCTAATTTCATTTGCATTGGTCAAGGAGTGTACGCATTTACCCTCAAGGCACTTTTCTCTAGATTCCTTTCTTGAATGAAGCGAAGATATCTTCTACCCCGAGTTCTACCCTTATCTTCTAGCTTACAGCTTACAGGGATACTGCATAGAAAGGAAGAGACTCAAGGGTGAAAGGTTCCATTCTCCCATTGGTTGAGAAGAAACAAGAATCCCGCGATTTACTTCTCAAGGTTACAAGACTTGATTATTGAGCAGTGGTAGACATTTCTTCCTAACAAATCAGAGGGCACATCTCATTTCACCACCAAAACAAATCGCCAAGTGTCACTTGAGATTATTTCAAGTATTATGTTGCAATCATATTAAATTTTGTTTGCGACATGTAAGGAATTTAAATTTATTTTTCATATAAAGTGATTCACGGAAAAGAATGATATGGTATTTTTAAAAATATCCTTTTTTCCCTGCAAAAAATTGATAGAACTGACTTTCTTTTAAGAAAGTAATCAATTTAAATATTTTAGACTGATTATTTTTAAATTACACATTACACATTATTCCTTTTGTATATACAGGTGTATGTACATTTAGACTTAAAAAACATATCCTATATTTTAAAAGTATAAAATTGATATTTATACGAAAAGTAAAATTAAGTTTTTAATTTATATCTTTGCATCAGGAGGAGAGAAGCTTAGGGGATTACACGCCCCCCCCCCCCCCCGAAATAATATCCTGGCTACGCAACTGCATTTAATTACCTATGTGTTTTGACTGTAGTTATCTGTGCAAAGAACAGTAAACTCAAGCACTCCCCCTCCCCTTCCTTGATAGCTGATGTGTTTTAAAAAAATAATAAATATATAAAAAACAATTAATAAAAACACTCAGTCAAATTGTATGCATTTTTTTTTTTCATAGCACTTTGTATGCGTAAATATAAATAATTAAATGGCCAAACTAGTACTCAAATAATCAAAATTGTCAGAAAGGGATTTAGATCATCTAAATTCTACCTTGCCCTTATAGTAATTTGCAATATTAATATCTATTTATTATTGCTGCAAAATAACAAATAGGGCAAAAAAAAAAATCTAAAAATAAAGTGTTTTATAGATAGTGAATGAAAAGGGTCAAGCTAAAATAAATCATAGCTCACACTTGTAGTGAAGTATAATGAAAAAATAAATTAAATAATAATGACATTTTTTTTTTTTTTTTTTTTCACACACCCAAAAGAAGAAAAAAAAAGTTGGAACCCAAAACAATAATATCTGAGCAATAACTACCAAAAACTATAAGAAGTTTTTATAATGTATTTTGTCGCATTAAATATTTCTAGTTAATGATTACTTGGACTTATGTCTTTAATTTAGTTTTCAAATATTTAGGGTGGTAATAGTGAAGGGGAAATTTATAATAATTTTTTAATAAAAATAATTTATGTTTTTGACTGAGTTTTCAAATAATATATATATATAATATATATATTGTTTTGAAAAGTAGTTTATTAGAATTTTTTAATAATAACAATTAAAAATTTTTTAGAAATTTTAATAAAAAGTATTTAACAATTAACTATTACAAATTGGTTTAAATAATTAATTACTTACTAAGTTAATAATATTATTAATATGAATTCATAAATTAATAAAATTTTACTTTCAAATAAAATAAACTGAATATAGTTATGTATTCAGATATATTGTTAAATAATATAAGATAAAAATAAAAATATTTATATAAGTGTAAGAAATAACATTATATTTTCAAAAATATTCATTTTAAGAAATTGAAATAAATAGCTTATAAGTAATATGAGTTTTAAAAATTAATTTCATTAACATTATTTTATACGTAATAAAAAATTACAAAGCATTTGATAATAAATGAATAAAGTTTTTCTGTATGAAAGTTTTTATGTATACTAATTAATTTTAAAAGAAAACTTTGAAAAATTTGCTAATTTAATATTTATCTGATACTAAAGTTATAAGGGAAAAAAATAATGTATGTATGATATTATTATTTAATTACAATAAATGTTCCCTTTAATTCATAAAAAAATAGCTTATATGAATTTTGAAATTTATTTAAAACTAAATTTTATTTTATTTTATAAAAATTAAATTTCAATTTTATTTAAAACTAAATTTTATTTTATTTAATAACAATTAAAACTTAATTTAATCAAAATTTTATTTAATTATCTAATTGACAATTAAAAAAATTGGAAATGAACGGATAATAAAAGTCGATAAATGTTTATTAACCAACTTAATAAAAATCGTAACAAAACACAAATAAAAAATATAAAAGTAACAGGGAGGATAGAACTTGCGTACTTGAGCTTGCTAGACAAGCGCGTTAACCACTGGACAAGCTCGTCCGCAGAAATCTTTCACCAAAATAGCATGAATTAACTAGGTACGATATTTCTCAAAGTGCTTGCATTTCATCGCCAAATCATACATGAGAAGCAAGCCAAGACCGGTTTCTGATCAACCAATGAGAGAATGGAACCTTTCACTCTTGAGTCGCTTCCCATAGAAATAGGATGAAGCTATACTTAATCTTCTAAGGGACACTGTAACCTGGACCCCTCTCCCTCCCCTTCTTACACCCATGGAATAGTTAAAAGGTGAAATTGCAATCGACTCCCAGCGAAAAAAAAATTACATAGTGCAAAGAGAAAGGAAGTTTCTGATTAGAAAATCTATATAGTTAAAATATTTAATAATTTCAAATGTGGTTTGACATTGTTTTCTGTTTTGCAATACATTTTGAACGAAAGTGAAATTACCGAATGTATATGAGTTTACCGAAGTGGGGGGGTGTCGCACCCCCCCCCACCCCCCTGTAGCTACGTCCCTGGTGACCGAGGTATATGGGAGTGGTATAAACAGCCAATAAAATGACGTCTGATGACCCTAGCAACAGGTTGCGCCGGCAAAAAAAAAAAAAAAAAAAAAAAAAAAAAAAAAAGGCCTAGGAGTACGCAGCGATGTTACAGAAGTTTGGAGATCTGCGCCAGATGATCTCATCACGATCCAGAAAATGGTGAGTGAGCCACAATAAATATTCACTTCAATACATCTTCTAATGCTGTCTACCATTTTATTTTCGTTTTTCTTTTTTTTTTCTTTTTTCTTTTTTTTTTTACTAAATTTTACTCAATATAACTTCAAGAGTTTAGCTCTGTGGAAAATCCAAACATTTTATTACCTTTTTTTTTTTTTTTTCATGATTCATACAGAGAACTATTTTTTTATTAGTGAGCTAATGTGTATTTTTATTAAACTGATGATTCTTAGATGAAGAATAAAATATTTCTAATTATGCGAAGTAATATTAAAGATCGTGCTTATTTAAAAGTATAGGCCATATTAAACATTCCCACCTCTTTCCTTAGCAAAATAAAATAAAAGATACTGTGTAAAGTAAGAGCTCAACTGAGCATATTGTAAAAAAAAAAAAAAAAAAAAAAAAATGTATATTATTTTATATATGGAATACATCAAGAAAATTAATTGTTTTAAAATCTATATTTGGAAGCCTGTAATTGACATGACAGAATTTTGTTATTAAAATCTATTGTTTAAATTATAATTATAGACTTTATCATAACTTTAAATAAAGTGGAGTTTTGTTTTTTTCTTATGATTTTAAGAAATTTTCAGATCCGCGTTAATTCAATCAAAAATTTTATTATCAGGTTCGTGTTTTATTTTAGGATGTTCAGCTTGTATTTCAATTGTATAACTTATTGGAAAATGAATCTATAAAATTATAGATCAGTACAGAAAGTTAAATATTTGCAGATATCAATTAATTATAAACTCAAAATTTCTAGAATTTACCATTAGCATATAGGTTTCAATTATTTATTTTCATTGAGCTTTTCATAACTTTTCATGGTTTTTTTTTTTCTAAATTTTAAAATATCTTATTTATTTCCCTTTTTCTTTTAAGTCTCACACTTTCATTTTACTTACTTCATGGTATATTCTACGTATATATTTAACAGAAACACGAAATAAAACGGTTAGTTTAAGTGTACGTTAAATAATGCGTACCCGTGGTTATAGCCAAAATTTACTCTTTTTCTATTTTATTAAACATTCCATATTACCTCATTATGTCATTTCCACAACGAAATGACGAGGTAATATAGCTATCCTTTCTTGTTCTAACCCTTTTACTTTCACGCGACCATTTGTGTGAGTTTGTGTCGATTCATTTTCGTCACCACACCATATTTTCCAATTTCGCAAAACAAAAGTTATTTGAGGGAAACTAAATTAAACAGAGAAAAGCCTAATTATATATATTAAAGATAAAACAATGTAATGATAAAAAAAACAATTTAATAAAGATTAAATTCAAAATGTTAAAATATCACACAAGTCAGATGCTATCGTCAAAGGATAATTAAAGGCTGCATTTTAATTAAATATTATTTTGAGTATTTTGAGAACATGTTAACAAATAAACGCAACAACATGATAACATGATACAAACAAACATGTTATCATGTTAACAAATAACTTGATAAAAATTCTACTTCTTCACTGCTTGAAAATTTAATTTTTTTCTTAACATTTTAGATGTAGATAGCCTTTTGTGCTGCAATGTTCTCCGTCCTTTATCTCTAACTTTAAATTATTCATCAAGCTTTTTTTTGACAGGGATATCCATCAATATTTTTCTTAACTTTTTTTTTTTTTTTTTTGGCATAAAGTCTAATATCCTTGGGAGACTTGTAAATTTTGTATGACGCAGGGCTTGAAAAATCCCATGTCGGACACATCAGTGTTTCTATTTTTTTTTCTATTTGATCGACATCACTTTTTTGGAATGCTAAAATTAGTTTTATTTAATGGCAGATTAATTAAGGCGAATTTGCCCATTCGAAAAAAGTGGTGCCAATCAAATAAAAAAAAAAAGTAGCAACACTGATGTGGGGCATGTGATTTTTCGAGCCCTGGTATGATGGGCTTGTATTTTCATCTAAAGATTTTTTAGGTATCGTGTCAGTAGAAAACTGATTCAAATTTAACCCACTAGTTTAGTGGAGATGATCACAAGAACATGCTAAGGGTAAAAAAAAAAAATATGTATTGTCGAAACAATTAAGATCAAAAGGTATAAATTCGAGTCTTTTTAAATCCAGATAAAATAAAATATTTGTTTCAGTAAATGATTTAGGAAAACCTTTACCAATCAATAATCCTTACTAATTTCAGTAGCTCCTGCTGTAAAACAATAATGAATATCACAGTCCTAAATTAGATGACAACTTAAAAAAACTATTATGACTTCTGGAAGTAAAATAACTCTTTACATGTTTTAGAATGGCTGTTAATGCCATTTGTTGAGAAAAATTGTCAATGTATCAACCCTCCCTATGCATCAAACCTCCTCTACCTCCCCTTCTTCAGTGATTTTAGAGCTATTTTGTCTATTCTGTCGCGGACCTCGACTTTGAATTGGATAATGTGAGATTATATGAATAAGACAACAGTTATAGATATTTGATTAGATGTTAAAATAACGGTTGCTTTTTATTATCATTTCATCTTGGCTAGATGTATTTCGTTTGATTCCAGATTCTTTTATAGAAACCGACCAGTGTCTTGGGCAAAGACTGCTAGTATTTTGTTAAAGGAAACCGGGATTTAGTTGAAAACAGTATAAACAAGATAACTAAAAAATTTTTAAGGTGTGATATATAAAATTTAAAGTTTAGAAATATATTACAATTCATCATTCAAAATTACATAAATACATATGCAATGAAAAATGCAAATGTAAAACTTCCTGACTGCGACTTCTACAGACTGCGAACCCCATCTGTCCAGCAATCCAATTCACTATCGAAATTCAGACTGATCGCAAATTACCTTTCCTCGATGTTATGGTTGAAAGAGTAGAAAATACTGATTTTCAGTAAATTTAAACACTGTAGGCCGTCAGGCTACGAATTCTGGGCGATACCTAAACTTTGAATCCGTGAACCCACATTCCCAAAAAATCACATTTGTTAGAACTTTAATCCACAGAGCTAAAAGTTATTGTAATACTGATGCAGCCTTCCAATTGGAGAAAAAGAAAATATTTACTGACTTAATTCAAAATTGCTATCCTTTACCATGGTTAAAAGGGATTTTTTTCAGAGCATCGCATGTCATCTTCTTTAGCTCGTAATGTTCCCATTATTTACGTATATCCCATACCATAGTACAAATATCTTTCTGAAAAAAAATTCTAGTCTTTTGAAGCCTTATAATGTGTGTACAGTATTCAAGCCACAAAATGTTTTTTAAAAATTTGCTTTGTAAGTCTAAACCTAACACTCCCCCCCCCCCTTTTCTTAGAATCGGTTCAATTTATAGTATCCCTTGTAAAGATTGCGACACTGTATATATTGGCGAATCTTCTGGTAGATGCGACATTTGCTTTGCCGATCATAAACGTGCCTACAAATCTGGAAGTCTGCAGTCTGAACTTATACAGCCTTCTTTGGATACCGACCACAGACCAGATTTTGCAAATATGACAGTTATCAGATCCAGTTGCATTAACACTAAAAGTGCAAATTTTCTCGAAGGTGTGTCTCACTCGTAAGCAAATTTCGCCGATTAATGAATACTGTGCAGTTCCCCTGAATACACAGCATTGCTTTGATATGGTTCTTTATACTTTGTTTGATTTTAACTATTAGTAATTAATAACTGTAAACAAAATTTTCTACTTATTTGAATGTTATTGCACTGATTAGGGGCTAAAACGTAGCCCGAAACGTTTGCATTTTTAATTGTATATGTGTTTATGTAATTTTTACTTGTACGTCTGATGAATTGTAATATATTTATAGATTTTAAATAGATATAAGTTCCGGAAAACAAAATGAATGATGTCACCAAATAATGTCATTTTCCCTGTGGAACAAATTCTCGCCACATTTTAATTACTATGATAGAATCCTTACTGTTATTTTATTTGCACAGATTACTAAATATTATTTTCCCAATAACTAAGCTATGTTCAGATCTGCCTAGACTAGTGGATAATTCAACGAAATGATTTTAAAACGTTTATTTTTTTTATAAAAGCCAATGAAATTTGTATTTTGAATATGACGCCATTTTCACTGGAGGAATCATTCTTGTGATTCGCAGAATATGATCAGGCAAATTAATTTTATGTTACAGAGGGAAGTTCTTAAACGGACTGGAATCATTTTGAAGAACTTTCTTTAAAATCTTTTAAGTTAATAAGAAAATATAAAATTGGCTACACTGTAAAAAAAATAGTTACCGCGGCCTCGTCTTCAAGTAAACATGTATCAGTTAAAAACACAATTACTGTAATTGGTTCAGTTGAAAAGACAGTGCAGATTACGATGAAACCGGGCTTGTGTTTACACTATATACATTTTTCTAAATAAATCATACAACTAGTCACATGAACAGGATGTGCTAATTTGGAAATTATAACAGTAATTTTATCAAAATCATTTGCTGAAAATAAATTAAACCGTGAAGTATATTAAAAATATATACCAAAGACACGAGAAAACGGTTTTGATAACAAATCATTAAAAAATATATCCATAAATAACTTGCAAGATTTAAATATCAAAAAGGTAATAAAACTTCTCATGCGTAATTAATATTTTTGTGCTATTTAAAACAATAAGTTAAATATTGACTAAGTAAATTATTGTATTAAGACAAATGATTAAATATTTTCAAAATTAGAGATTGAAATTATTGAAAACTTTGTTTTAAGGATAATACATGAAAAATAATAGCAGTAAAAATTATTTACAGTACGTTAAAACACACATACAAACACAAATAACACCTGCATTCAACTGTTCAAGATATACATAAATATTATGCATACATACAATAAATATAATAAATCCAAATGAAATGAAGTACCAGTCTCCTGTGGTCTAAGGTTGGATGCATGGCTCTGGCTAATTTTTCACTCCAGTTAGGTTTATTGTGTTTATTATATGTATGTCAGTATAATATTAATGTATTCATTTACAGTATCTTTCACAAAATTGCACATTAGTATTGAAGCATCTGCTGATTTCTTTACCCCAACCTCGATAGTAGAATAAAAATAATATAAAAAAAATTCAAATTATCATGTTCAGATGCACCCCTTACTGCATACTCCGTGCTCGTAAATTTCCTGAAGTTATTTGGAAAGAGAATTGTTAAAATAATTACTCGTATTTTAGTTTGTAAGACATATTTTCTTACGCTCTGTTTTGTTATCTATGGGTCGGATAAAAAGAGGGTTCGTACGTGTCCTGGAATTCTAGACCAGGAAATTCTTCGGTAATAGTATATTCTTATAGAAAAGCTCTCCTTAACCCCTTGCCTGTAACGCCCGAAATCAGTTCGGGCAACGCAAGCGCACCATTTTTGGAATGCACGACCTGAGTTCGGGCAATAGAAAAATCGGTGTTTCAATTCGGTAAAGCCCGAACTCAGTTCGTCCAATGCATAACATGTATTTTACCATTTTCCCATTAGATGGCTATACTATAAGTTTGGCAGTTTAGCGCCATTTGTCGGATTTTTTAATCGTGGCGTTCAGAACAAAATTAAAGTCTAAATTTAAAAAAATCAATAATTGGCACGTTTTTCTCAAATATAATCCACAGGCAAGGGATTGAATGTGGGGATATTTCACGGGATTAAACTAGATTTAATTTTCTATTTAAAAAATACTAATACTTTGCCTGGAAAATTATCTGACCCGTAAGAACTACGAACCCTGGTTAAAACTAACAAGTTTTACCTAAATACGTCTCTCAGTTTTCCAACTATAAGAAAAAAAAATCCACAGTAAAACTGAGTAACAAAATATATTTTTCATTAATGTTTTTCGTTGCCATCCCTTTTTATGCTGAAAAAAAAAAGATATAACCTTTTTAATGAACGAAAATATAATATAAACATGAACGGAAATATAAAATAACCTCTTTCGAGCAGCGTTGCCAGTGGACTACTTTTTTAAAATTCAGCTTGGCACCGCTTTTTTTAAACGGTAAAATTCACCCTGTTTTCTCCTTATATAAGCGGATTTTACAATTTCAAAAAAGTAGTGGCAATAAAGAAATCTGAATTTAAAGAAAGTAGCCCATTGGCAACACTGCTTTCGAGCTACCCACGATTCTGAAAAGCGTTCTTTATCTTTAGAAATCTTAGAAACTAATATAATTTCGAGATTATAAAAAGCAGTTATAAAAACAAGCATTCTTTTGCTGCCACTGACTTTCTGAAATGTTTCCGAGTAGTTTTTAAAATATAGAGGTTGATCGGGTATTATGGAATGGTCGGACAATGTAGATTACGTCAATATCTCGCGCATACGGTATTCAGCCAAGTGTGAATCCACCATACGACTTACTAGTACTTCAATGAGGTACTGTGCTCAGTTCTGTTTGAGTATCTGCTGTTGGAGTGTTGCGGTGAAATAAAATCTTATTCCTAATTTTTGCAGTTGTTTGCAAATAAATTTCATAAATTTCGTATTAATTATAAAATTTCATTGTAAGTGATGCTAACCGAGTTCAGTATAAAATCGAACAGTTATGTTTATTGCTATGTTAGTCAGTCTTCCTCTAAGCTAACTTATCGACAAGTGAAGAATGTTTTCCAAGATAGTTTGACGGGTAATATGGAATGTTACTAATATGGAACAGCTAAACAACACTTTGAAGAGGAGTCTAAATATTAAAACAATTTTTCAAAGCATCTGATGATTTATAGATGATGTACTAAGATTTAATCATTAAATAATTTTAATTATTCGTTTAAATTGTGATTTTCCTTGCAATTTTAATATTCGTTATAACCCTATTCCACATTACCCAACTGGTTGTCATCACTCGAAAAGTGTAACTTTTTTTTAAAAGCTAAATTTTGATAAGAATCTTTTTCTTCCAATATAAACGCATTAAAAATGTGTTAAGAAACAGTCAAAGCTTACTATTTACTAAATGTAATGAATCACAACTTTTTTTTTATGTTGACTTAAAAATAAAAATATAAGTGTTATTCTACAATACATGAACGTCCTCTATTAATCAGTTTTATCAGCACGGAATACAGGTTTTTAGGATGCTATAAATTCTAAAGTAAACATTTTCATTAAAATAAATAAACATTGTTTAACGTCAGATACATAAAATTATATATATATATATATATATATATATATATATATATATATATTATAGACATACAAGACATCTAGACAGACTGACATACAGACATATATGAATCATACAAGTAAAAGTTACATAAATACACATACCATTAAAGATGCAAACGTTTCGGGATAACTTTAGCCAATCAGTGCAATAACAAGCAAATGACCAGAAAACTATGTATCATGTTTACAGTTAATAATTACTAACAGTTAAAATTAAAGAAAGCATATAGAACCATATCAAAGCAATGCTGTGTATTCGTATTTGCGAAATATTAATCTAAGTCCAAACTTGTACAGCATTCTTTGGAAACCGACCATATCCCAGATTTCACAAATATGACAATTATCAGATCCAGTTAAAATAACGTTAAAAGTGGAGTTGTTCTGGAAGGTGTGTTCACTCGTAAGCAAATGCCGTCGATTAATCAGTCCTATGCAGTTACACTTGAATACAAAGCATTGCTTTGATATGGTTATATATACTTACTTTAATTTTATTAACTGCTAGTAATCATTAACAGTAAACATGATATATACTTTTCTGGTCATTTAGATGTTATTGCACTGATGAGGGGCTAAATTGTACCCCGAAACGTTTGCATTTATAATTGTATATGTATTTATGTATCTTTTACTTGTATGTCTGATGAATTGTAATATATTTTTCAATTTTAAACATTTTTATGTTCAACAAGTATTTTTATACAAAACCATGATAAATTGCAAACATCAATATTACAATTAATATTGTTTTGTTACATTATCTGCATAAAATGATTATAATTGTATAATTAAAAGCTGAAAATGTTTTATTAATTATTGATACTATTCTAATACAGACATTTTGATTTAAGTAAACCAAGTAATGCACTATAAAAACTCCTGAGAAAATTTTCCGAAAATCAGTAGCAGCAAAATAAACTGCGATTTTATCATTTTCCAACAAAATTGAAAAACTTTTTATGAGTTCAATTTGTCTGATTGCCTGTCTGTCCGGCCATACGTGATCTAACTATATAATAATATAGTACTATTGCCGTACAACGTCAATATAGTACGATTGCCATGAAATTCATACATGTTGTTGTGTATGGCATGTTCAGTATTGAAATTGAAGTATATAGTATTTACGGTTGATTTACAAAGACAATCAAAAGAATTACTTTACATTACGATCTATGGGAAATAATCGTTTGCTGTGTATTTTAATCATATTACACTATTTTAAACATACTGAAATTTATATATATCACTGAGGTGTACTACACGGCGCCTACTGTAGAATAGTGTGTGCATAGAATGTATCGTTCATTTACAAGGACACACAAAATGATTTCGTTGCAAAAGAAATTGAACTATTGAAGCCTATAAACAATAATCAATGGAAGTGCGTTTCCCGCTGTGGTACGCGTTTTTAAAACCCTCCGGGGGTCTTGAATGCTTTCCTGCATTTTCCTAAAAATGCTTATAAAAATAACCTTAATTAAAATTTGCCTTCCCTGTGTGTTTCTAAAATACGCTTCATGCCCGTTTATTTGATATACATCTTAAAATACAATTTTCTTTAAAATATTTTTGTCTGCAACAGATTAAAGTTGTTTTGGGGAAACGGAAATATAGGTCTAAACCACTCAGAGGGTTAAAATGAACTATTTCTTTAAATATTACTTGGTGTGGATAATTTCTATAGATAGCACATACAGGCCTCCACAAATGTTCTGAAGTACATTTCTGTTTATTCGCGGGAATTGCTTAATGGAAATTTTTAACTGTGCCAGTCGTTTTATTGATCTAACTCTTAGCATACTATGTAGTATACATACAAATCCATATATATGATATACATAGTTGCACATAAAAGTTTATTTGGGGGATTATTGATTGCAGTAGCAGAAATTGGATTTCCAAATATTTTATTAATTTTAGGAGTTTTTCAAACTGTTTATTTAGGCATCATATTTCACATTAATATACTATGATGTCTTGTGACAGTATTCTAAATGTGTTGGAAAGAGTTACATAATCTATGCTGGAAAAATGATTTTTATTTTTTGTTCATAAATGCTCTCTTTAAATCTTGAAAATATAGTGGTTTCTGAGGTTTCCAAAGATAAAGAATGCTTTTAGACTCGCGGGTAATTCAAAAGAGGATATTCTATATTTACCTTCGAATTTATTTTATATTTTCGAATAAAGAATAGTTATCTTTTTTACAATGTAATTGAGAATTGATTAAACCGTGATTACAGTCGAACCTCGTTATGCCGACACCCGATTTTCAAGCCACTCCGCTTATCACGTCAGTTTTTCAAAGTCCCGATTTTCTGTATATGATTTTAATGAAAATGAACGCCGGATTTTACATCGTTGAATAATTTTCAACTCCGGATATTCCGACTGTTTAGAAAAATTTTCCATTTTTCATAATCCATCTTATAAGCACTGAAATTAAGTGGTAAGAAATATCTTACCCAGATTTTTCACAAAAGGGTCTAAAATACCCATGAGATAAATGAGAAATTTTACTTCAATCCTTTATCTGAATAAATAAACCCACACACTATGAATGATTCACTTAAACTCCAGAACCAGATAGACGTATAAGTCTACTCACGATCTTTTTGATCTGGTCAGGCGGCACTTTCTTGTGGTTACACGGCGTTTTTAATAGGACCAAAACCGAAGCTTTGCATTGCATTGCATGGAAATGATCAGAAATTATCTAACATCCATTTCTGAAACAACGAATATTGATTACAATTCATTGTACAATATTGAAAAAATGAATTGTAGAAAACACATATAGGAATAAGCAAACCATAATTCATCAATATTTCATGTAACAATAAAAAACCAAGTCATCATAAATCTGATTTATATTCTTTTCAATTTTGTTTTTGCGCATATTTTGTTTAATAATAATGTTTTATTGCTTAAAACTGCAAGAACAGTTATGAACTTAAAATTATTAAAAATACAGCTTTTTATAAACCTATTTTTCTAGAACTCCCTTTACCGCGAATCTCCGCTTATGACGACAATTTTTTCTAATCATTAGAGTGTCAGGATAACGAGGTTCGACTGCATTTTCTTTTTCAAACAATAACTATTTTTTTTTTCATTCTAAAAGTAAGCTAGTTGTTATAAATTCAATACAATTAAAAAGTAATATGTTTATTTACATTAAAGAAAAGTCAAATAACGTTTGATAATGGTTACTAGAAACAACTAAAAAATCTCATAACTAAATCTCATTTGTAAAGTAAACTTATCAGAAGATAATTAAATACTATCTGTAGATTCATATTACTTTGAGACCATTTTTGAACGTCTAAACAAATAATTGTATTACGACAGACTACTATCTTATTTCAAAATAGAAACCAAAATTAATTTTAAAAAAAGTTTCTTTCTTAATTGAAAATGCGTTAAAATAATTACGTTAGTAATAAAAACGATGAAAGGCAATATAATTAAAGAATGTGTAAAAAAATATTACATGAAAATAAAAGATCGGTTAATTAAAAAAAAAAAAGCTCTCTGTTTTACCCACTTACTTAAGTCTTTAAAAAAATAACATGTATAATTCAGTTCATCCTCTGAAACACTCATTACTTTGTTTAAGGCTGTCCCAGATTTTCAAAGGATACTTGGGAAAAATAACTATTAATTAATTCCTTTTAAGGTCTGATTATATGTATATTTTTTTACATTTATACTATTTTTTATGTTTTTATAGAAGAAACATCTATCTCTAAATAAACATTTAAGTTTGGTATGAATGAAAAAAATCGTATTATTAATAAATTTAGAAAATGAATAATAATTTATTATTAGAAAACGTTAAAGAATTATTTTTATTTAAGAATTTTTTTTTATATTATTATTAATTATGAAAATTGTAAGCTAAATCAAAATAAATATTATTATTATTGAAATATATTTTTATTTATTTTTTCATTTATTCATTTTTTGTATAAAAAGCAAGAACAAAAATATACATAATTTCAAAACGAAAATTCACACACGCACACAAAAAAATATTTTGGAATTTTTCTAATGTTTTCATTCTTTTTAAACATTTTGAACAATTTACTTTTAAGGAATATATTGTTGAAATTATTAAAGTTGTTTCCGCATTATTCAAATACATAAATTTAAGTTGCAAAGTTACACATCAACAGTTTTGAATAAGAAGAACAGTGAATACGAAAAACTAGTTTTATATAAACTTATAAAGATTATATGAGAAAAAAATTAGAAAATATACCACACCAGTCAAACGTTTTCAACAATATGCACGATTTTCCTCGTAAATTTAATTCAGGTTTAACTTCAGCATGTATAATTTTTTTTTTTTTGTTTAACACAATACTTAAATAAAACTGTAAAGAAATGTTTTGGTGAAGCGAAATATTTTTTTTATTAAACATTGTTTGTAGGCAGAAATTCCATTCTAATGGCCGAAACAATTTTAAATTAGTTCTTATGATATTGAAACAAACTGTAGTGCAATAACTATTTTTTTCGATTTCAAAAGTAAACTAATTGCTAAAAAGCAAATTCAATTAAAATGTACCATATCTATATTATAAAGGACAAACATATCTGTGCGTAACGCATACGTCATTTTGCGAATGGCAACACTTTGAAATTTTAAATAAAATTTCGGTTTTGCAATTTTCTCTACTGCAAATTTTTAAACTTTTAAGCATTGCACATTTTAAATTTTTACACCGTCGTATAAGGAAAAATATTCTCTTTTAAATGCTATTTGTTTGAAAGCTCTATCTCAATTTATTTTTCAGATATTAACTTTTTATAGTTTTTAATACCAGTTTTGTAATTGTGGCAACTAAAGTACTACGTTTCTATTAAACAAAAGGGAAAATAGTCATGGTCTGTTTATTTTTATTGATTATATCCTTATTGATGCCATTTTCACATTACAAATAAAAGTAACTTTTTTCTAATTTTTGAACAGAAAATGACGTCAGCCATTAAAAAAACACTCATCCTTCCTCATAAATCAAAAGATTGAAGAAGATATTTCAATATTTTTACATTACGTTGATATTGAATTTGAGACGCTATCAAAGTGATTCAGTGAGTAAAAATGATGTCATATTTAAAACAAAACGATAATTTTCTTTGATAAAATTTAGTATTTAACCAATACTAAATGGCCAATACTACGGCAACTAAAGGCAAATTTCTTGATGGTAAATTTCCGCAGGTACTGAGATTAGAACGTAAGGTTTGTGCGAATGTTCTCATGAAAAGCTGTATCGGACAAACGTGACTTTAAGTTCTGAAATACATTCATTAATAAACTATTGCGCGTTAAAATATTTTTAAATTGTGAATTTGGGTGGTGCGTATGTAAATTTTGAGAATGTGAAATATCATATATAGATTTTATGGGGGAAAATTTTATAATGTAACAAAGCGAAATCCTTTTTAGCGATTTTTCATCCCGTAAAATCAAACTTAAGAGCCTCAATCGATAACTTCAACATAATTACTCATCTTGATTACGTATTCTAAAACAGTTTAATTTTTCAATAACTTAAGCAGTTGAAGTAATAATATTTGTGGAAATAATATTTTGGTAATTTTAGGTTAAAAACATTGTTTGTTTTAAGAGTTAGACAACCAATTCAAGATGAATTTTTTATTGTAAATATTTTGGTAGGTTTATTATATAGATTCGATCTAACAGTTCTATTCTAAACATTTTAATTCGTCGAATTTCGACGGGTTCCAACTTGTTTATTTAAAATAAAGAAAAGTCAAAAATCTTTTGATAAAACTTATTTACGAACAAATAATATATATATATTATTTGTAAGGTACAATTACCAGAAGATAATTAAATACTGTGTTTAGATTACATATTGTCTTGAGACCATTTTTGAACGTCTAATCAAATAATTATATTACGACAAACTGTTATCTTATTTCAAAATAGAAAACGAAATTTATAAAAAAAAAAATTCTTTTCTTAATTATAAATGCAATTACGTAATTACTTTAAAAATAAAAGGGATGGAAGACAATATAATTAAAGAATGTATAACAAAAATATCGCATGAACATAAAAAAATCAGTTAATTAAAAAAATTGTCTGTTCTTACCTGGTACTTAATTCTTTAAAAAACTGACAGATCCAATTCAGTTCACCCTCTGTAGCACTCATTACTTTCTTCAAGACTGTTGCAGGTTTTCAAAGGACATTGGGGAAAAATAACTATTATTTAATTCCCTTTAAGTTCTGATTTATATACATATATTTTACATTTTATACTATTTTTTTATGTTTTTTATAGAAGAAACATCTATCTCTAAATAAACATTTAAGTTTGGTATGAATGAGAAATATCGTGTTATCATTAAACTTAAAAAAGGTATAATGATTTATTATTAGAAAAAATTGGAGGCTTTTTTACTTTCTTCTATCTTTACAAGAAGAAAGTATTGGTTTCATGAAAATTTTCGAATTCCAGTTTTCGACGGATTTACACGTTTTATGGGTCAGAGATTCCAAAAAACATGTTTTTACAAAATGTCTGTCTGTGAGTCTGTGTGTCTGTCTGTCCGTCTGTCTGTCTGTATGTGACACAAATTTTGTGGGCGCTCTATCTCAATAACTAATGCACGTAATTTAATAAAAAATTATATTCAGGTAGTCCCTGATATAGATTGGTGCAGATTAGTTTTTGTTGTAAATCGCCCAGCAGGTGGCGCTGCAATGTAGCATTTTGCAGGATTTCCGCAAAAGCTCTAACTCAAGAACTAATGCACGGATTTTTATAAAACTTCAGATTCCGTTAGTCCTTGACATGAATGCATGCTGTTTACGTTTTGGTGTAAATCTCCCAACAGGTGGCGCTGCTATGCTGCATTTTGCAGGATTTACAGTATTCTCGCAGTAGCTCTATCTCAAGAACTAATGCACACATTTTCATCAAACTTCGGATTTAGTTAGTCCTTCATATGAAATGATGCTGTCTACTTGTTGGTGTAAATCGCCCAATAGGTGGCGCTGATGTACTGCATTTTGAACTATTTCCTCAATAGCTCTATCTCAAGAACTAATGCACGAATTTTCATAAAACTTCAGATTTAAGAATAACTTGATTAATATTGCTGCTGATTATGTGTTGTTGCAAATCGCTCAATTGGTGGCGCTTCTATGCTGCATTTGTCATGATTTGCGCAATACCTCTATCACAAGAATAATGCACGAATTTTCCTCAAACTTCAAATAAAAATACAAAAGAAAATTCAAAAGAAAATAAAACACGTGTCAAGTGCCATTTTTGGCAAAATGGCACTTGACACGTGTCTGGCACAGTTTTTGTGCCGACTAAAGTGTCTGTCATTTTCAAAATATTTTTTCCTAAGTATAAATATTATTGTGTCTCAATCTCAGCGTGTCTCAAATACCTTTTTTAGGTAGTCAAAAAATGGCACTTGACACGTGTCTGGTACAGTTTTTGGGCCGACTAAAGTCTCCGTCATTTTCAAAATATTTTTTTCTAAGTATAAATATTATTCTGTCTCATTCTCAGCGTGCCTCAAATACCTTTTTTGGGTAGTCAAAAAATGGCACTTGACACGTGTCTGGCACAGGTTTTGGGCCACGATCCTTCAGCCAGACATTGGATTTTGTATTCAGCCATTACAAAAAAGTGTTGCACAAATTTTCAGGGTGCCTCAAATACCTTCCCTAAAATGTTTAACAGCTCTTGGACTATTTGTTTAAGGCTGTCGCAGATTTTTAAAAGGTATTCTGGAAAAATAACTATTAATTAATTCGTTTTAAGGTCCTGAGATTTTTTTTTTTTACATTTTTTACTAGTTTCTATGTGTTTTATAGAAGAAACATCTATCTCTAAACAAACATTTAAGTTTAGCATGAATGACGAAACTCGTTTATTATTAAACTTTGAAAACGAATAAAACTTTATTATTAATGAAAAGGTTAAAGTTTTGTTACTATTTCAGAAGAAAATGTTTTATTATTAATTCGGAAAAGATTGTAAAGTTAATTTAAATTTATTATTATTATGCATGAAAGATATTTTTTTAATTTATTAATTTATTTTTCCTTGTATAAAAAAAGAACAAAAAACATAATTTCAAAACAAAAATTGACAAACACATTATTTTGGATTTTATTTTTATGTTTTCCTTCTTTTTATAGGCTTTGAACAATTTGCTTTAAGGAATATGTTGTAGAAATTATAAAAGTTGTTTCCGCGTTATTCAATTATCCTATATATATTTATACTGCGAAGTTAGACATCAAGAGTTTTGAATATGAAGAGCATTGAATACAAAGAACTAGTTTCATATAAAATTATACAGTTTATGTGAGAAAAAAAATAGAAAATATACAGTGCCAGCCAAACGTTTTCGAAAATTTGTACGATTGTCTTCGTAAATTAATTTCAGATTTAACTTCATCATGAATAAGCTTTTTTGTTTAACGCAGTACTTCTTTTAAACTCTAAAGAAATATTTTGGTGAAACAAAATATTTTTTATTGAACATTTTTTGAAGGCAGAAATTCCATTCCCGTGACAGCCGAAATTACTTTTTATTACTTACGGTTTTGAAACAAACTATGGTGCAATAACTTTTTTTTCGATTACAAAAGTAAACTATTTAAATTAAACTATTGTAAATTCAATTAAATAGTACCCTATTTATTTACATGAAAGAAAATTCAAACATTTTTTGATAAATGGACAATCTTGGGGAAAAAAAGTAAACACCCCCTACTAACTTCTCAACAAATTATCGTAGAAGAAAGTTACTTGTATCGAGCGATTGGAAATAAAGTCTACTTTTAATTTATGTATATAAAATTTGTTTAAGGGGCCATCTACATATTAAAACGAACCATAACTTTGTTTTTTTGAATAGCAATACACAATTCTGACAGCATAAATTAACTCTACACCTTCCAATTAGCCTATAAAGAATTTTTTATGCAATTCGTTCCATAAGTTTCCGAGAAATTAATTATTTTAAAACGAGCGTATTTTAAGGGCTGTATCCAAATTGAAGTTCCGAACTCGATTGTTAACCGAGAGAGCCGCCTTCTTGATCAAGGCACGTTTAAGCGTCAATGAAAACTGTTTGATTACAGGATAGCAGAATAAATTTCAAAATTTACTTACTTCTATCATAGACGGCCCCTTAAACCATCATTTTGCCGTTTTTTAAGCATAATTTGAAAACTACTTGGAAGAAAAATGTGAAATTTGGGATTTCCATAAAGCAGGACTTAATAAATCTAAATCTATCAAAAAAATTGTATGTTGCAATTCATAATTTTTTCGAATATTAATTTCATAATTCATAATTAATATCATAAAATTATAAAAATTGCAAATTCAACGTATTTATGTTTGGGTATATTGGTATTATTGCTACACAAAAAATTATCTCATTAGGAGCATAATTTCAGGAGATATAAATAAAAATATGAAAATGTAATTTAACATTAGAAGTACTAAATTTTGAATGTCTATAATTCAAAAACTTATCATTCGAATGACTTCAAATTTGGTTTCTAGGCATATTTTGAACCGAAGATTTGAAATATCTCGTTAAATTTGGGTACTGCTATTGAAAAAAACGAAGTTTGAATTCATTTTAATATGTATATGGCCCCGTAAGCAAATTTTATACACACTATTTAAAAGTAGACTTTATTTCCAATCGCCCGGTACCAGTAACTTTCGTCTACGATAATTTGTTGTGGAGTTAGTAGGGTGTGTTTACTTTTTTTTCCACGACTGTACAACATAATATTGATAAAACAACTAAAAGTTGTAAATCTTATTTGTAAGGTACACTTATAAAAAGATAATTAAATACTATCTAGATTACATATTATTTTGAGGCCATTTCTGAAGATCTAATCAAATAATTATACGACAAACTGTTATCTTATTTCAAAATAGAAACCAAAATTAATCAAAAAAAAAAAATAAATTTTTAATGGAAAATACGTTAATTACATAAAAAAAGCGATGAAAGACAATATAATTAAAGAATGTGTGAAAAGGTATCACATGAAAGTAAAATATCGTTTACTTAAAAAAAAACTCTCAGTTTTTCCCGCGGACTTAATTCTATAAAAATCTAACACATGCAATTTAGTTCATACTCTGTAATATTCATTACTTTGTTTAATGTTGTCACAGATTTTCAAATGGGTATTTGAGAGAAAATAACTATTAATTAATTTATTTTGAAATCTTTTTTTATTTTATTTTATTTTTTATTTTATTTTTTACATTTTTTACTAGATTTTTGTGCTTTTATTAGAAGAAATATCGAACTCTAAATAAACTTTTAAGTTTGGTAGGAATGAGAAAAATCGCGCTATATTTAAACTTAGAAATAGAATAAAGATTTATTATAAAAAAAGGTTAAAGATTTATTATTAGAAATGGTTAAAGATTTATTATTATTGAAAGATTTTTTTATTATTAATTCGTAAAAATGGTAAAGTAAACCAAAATCAATATTATTATGCCTAAAAAATATTTTTATTTACTTATTTATTAATTTTTTTTAAAAACAAGTTGGATGTGCCAGTATTAAAACTTTCTTCCATCTCATACATTGTAATATTTCAAAAAGTAGGTACAAATGTTTAAACTTTAATATTATTAATTCAATACTATACCAACATTGATTCTAATCTTAAATTTCTGCTTGAGTCAATTAATCGGAATAAAAACGAGTTAATCACGATCATCATACTTATAAAAATCAATATTTTCGTTATTCTGTTGTACATGAGCTGTCTGCAAATAGCCAAATTAAAATCACTAATACCTGGCGCCTCGTAGGCTGAATATTTCCAAATTTAAATAGGAGCTACTTGTCATACCCAAAAACAATAATATGAAATTTGGTTCAATTCTATGCATAAATGCACATAATATGCACTTTAAGATGGTAGAATCATAAAAATGGCTCAAATATTGCTATCCTCCTATTAACGCCTCCTTCTGGTGGAATATTTCCAAATCAAGGAGGTCCTCCAGGACATAGACAAAAGCATACACAAAAGATTTCGTTCAATTCTACAAATAATTTCATACACTTTTTGATTGTACAATGGCGACACAAATACGCACGGACCAAGAGACACTTTGGATACATATATTTTTTGGAATCTCTGACACCTAAAACGTGTAAATCCATCGAAAACCGAAAATAAAAAATATTTCGATTATAATAATTTCTTCTATTCAAGGTAGAAGAAAGTAAAACATACTTAATTTCAAAACAAAAATTCACAATAAACAATTAAATTTAAAAAATCAAAAAACCCGACTGCGTAAAAAGCGAACTAATTAATTACTTTTCATCAATGTGAAACTATTTTTTTTTTCAATTCCTACTATTAGCTCACACTCTCGCTATATATATTTTATTCAATCTTTCATTTGTTAATAAAATACTTATTATTCATCCAATTAAGCTCAAATAAATTTTTTTAACTTGTAGTGGATGACACTTGATTTTAATCCAGTTTTCTTCAAATATTAATTCATTAATTAAATTAAATTACTTAATTTTCAATAATCGATAGAGCCCTTTTCTAGATCAAGGTATTTTAAGACCGGGAGAGCCTTCTTGATCAAGGCATTTTAAGCGCCACTCATAGAAGAACCCAATGGAATGGGAGAAAAAAAATGCTCTTATTGACCTAAGTAGGAATTGACTTAAATTATTTTTTTTTATATTACTTGTTTATATTACTTACCTATTTATTTTTTATTTCCTTGTATTGGTGTTTTCTAAGTTGTGTTTAATTGTTAGTTCCTATCTATAAACACAGTTTTGATGAGGCCTATAGATGTCTATGATGGTTAGAGTTGCAGTAAAGCTAGAGATCCTACATACATAACTTCCATGTTGTATAATATTTTAACGGAGCTCCTGGCTGTAAAATAGTCAATGAAACATCGTCTTCATTTTGAAAGACTTATCCAGTGATATGCCACTCAATAGGGCGCGTAATTTTTTTTCGTCTCTACCGCCATTTTGAATTTATAAAAGCAAAACCTAGCCTATAACCATTGGACCGTTAAGGCAAATCGATAGAGACCTCATTCATTAAAATCCATCCAGCCGTTGCGATGTTTCGATGGTTTAAAGAAATCCACATACACAGATACGCGTGAAACACATAACACTTCTTTTCAGTCGGGTAAAAAAAGTACATTATTTTGTAATTTTTCTGTTTTTTTTTTTTCATTTTAAAGGTTTTGAACACCGTACTTTTAAGGCATATATTGTAGAAATTATAATAGTTTCTTCCGCATTATTCAAATACATAAGTTTAAGTTCTGAAGTTTCTGCAGCAACAATTTTCAATATAAAAAACAGTGAATACGAAGAACTAGTTTTATATAAACTTACAAAGTTTACATGAGAAAGAATGAAAAAAAAAAAAAACACAGAAAATATACACCAGCCAACTTTTTTCGAAACATTCTACGAATTTCCTTGCAAATTTGATTCAGATTGAACTTCAGCATTTATAATTTTTTTGTTGAATGCAATACTTCTTTTAAACTACAAAAAAAAGAAAAAAAAACATTTTGGTGAAGTGAAATGTTTTTTACTAAACATTGTTTGTAGACAGAAACTATATTCCCATGATAGCCGAAACAATTTTAAATTACTTACGATATTGAAAAAAACAACAGTAGTTTCGAAACGGTGTTTCTTTTGCTAAATTTGATTTGTTAAATATAAAGAATAGATTTTATTTTAAAATATAGGGGATACCGGGGCTAGTAGGCGCAGTTTTTAGTTATTGATTTTTATTAGTTTTTTGTTTAGGTTTTTTAACAAAATTTCACTGCACTTATAACCCTTTCAGGGGCATGGTACTTGTATTCGTAAAATTTTGAAATATTTGACTGCCACCGGTATTTACAAGAAAATTTATTTGTAGACAAGTAAAAGTATATTTTCGCGTACTTAAAGAAAGGCAAATTTTCATTAAAAAATTTGGGTGGCAATGCGGCAATGAGGAATTAAGATTATGTGATGCCATAGAAGCATCACACCGCCCTTCAAGGGATTAAAGCACATACATTTGGCTATAAATACCCGGAGTTCTATATTTGTAGTTTATGTTGTTTATGTTTAAAGGAAGCCTGAATGGAGAAATAAAAATGTGTGCCAACCAACCCATTCGCGGGGCAAATTGCGTATACCTATGGGGTAAGTTGGCTTACGCTTCATGAAAAGTTAATCCCAACAAAAAGTTTTCGGTAAAAAAGAAAAAAGCGTCAAGTTCTCCTTAATGTTTCGGCCAGAAAAAGTAGTGATATCTGCAGTTCGCACAAGGGCACAAGTTAAAAGCCAAACATCCCAAATCTTTCATTTAAAATGGCTTCCTGCGACTTGGCCGCTAATGCCTTCTACAGCATTTCAAAATTAATGATTGGAAATTTCGCATTTATGAATTATTTAAATATTAAAATTAATATTAGTATGCAAAGAGGCAAATTCACATAACGACATTAAAAGTAAAAGATTTCTGATAAATACCATTCAATTTCAACAAACAATAGTTTTGATTACAGATCATTAATCCACATGTGGTTTAATTGCCATTTCGTACGATCTAATGCTAAAGTCATTAACGTAAAACCTAAGAAATAAAACAAAATTTACTTTCTTCAAATCTCACAATATGTTACATTATATTTTATTGTATAATATTGAAATCTTGTGCATTGACGAAAGAGATTTTTTTCGTTTGAACATTTATTATAGTTTGTTTGCATACATTAAGAGGTATTCGATTTATAAACTGTTAAAAGCTGATACTAATTATGTTTTAGCAATTAGGGATATTACCTTCTGAATACAAGTATTTTGTTATATTTAACTTCTAAGCATTTAAATAGACTGAAGTGGTTTAAATGCTTTTTTTAAATGTGTATTTTATTTCTGTACTTTGTGCCATAAAATGCATAAAATAATCAAAAAATGTAGTTGTCATGTAGCTCATTTGTACATACTTTAAAATTTGAAAAACCCTCTCGAAGGCATTGACGGCCAAGTCGCAGGAAGCCATTTTCAATGAAAGATTTGGGATGTTTGGCTTTTAACTTGTGCCCTTGTGCGAACTGTAGATATCACTACTTTTTCTGGCCAAAACATTAAGGAGAACTTGACGCTTTTTTTTTTTTTTTTTTTTTTTTACCGAAAACTTTTTGTTGGGATATCACTACTTTTTGTATGTTTTCTCTAGTTTTTTTCTAAGCTATATTAATATAAAAAAAACTTAAATTTCAGTACTTTTATGTTAGCCGGGAGCAAATCTCCTAATTAGCTTTTTGTTTTTTCGCCCATAGTAGTTTTCATTTTTCACATGTGTAAATTAGAAACAATGCTTTGATTTTCAAATAAAATATTTTGGTTTATGTTATTATTTGTTATTTATTTATTTATTTATTTATTTCCATGTTAAATATTCTATTAAATAAAATGAGGGAAATGCATCTATTTTAAATGAGATGACTAAAAAGTTTATATTTTTAAATGAAATGAATGAAATATGAACAATAAATTTGGGGACAGTATTTGGCGATTTGCCACTCACGCCCGGCTAGCATAAAAATACCTAAATTTATTTTACTGAGCTTTACAAATTCATACTTTATTTCTTTTTATATTAAAGTACTAGCCGCCTCTAGCAAGCAGTATATACTCTATTAATTGCATGTTAAACGTTGCATCATGTTACTGTTATTCATAATTTAATTTACTTGCCCATTCTTTCGCCAAGTCGGAAGCTTTTGATAGAGAAATGAAGAACTCTACGATCATGGAAGCACATCATATATTTTGTGTTGTTATGTATTTCATTCTTTCATGACAAATATCTCTTAACTCACTTATGCATGTTTCCTTATCAGTTAGGATTCGTTCTCTAATGCGGAATTTTTTAATCCTATTAAGTAATCTTTTCTAATTGTATTTTATTATTGTATTTTAACTGATACGATTGGGTACAAATGAAATGATTCTTAGTAAATCCTTTGATAATATCTGCATTTACATTAATCCATATTGATGCTAATATATTTTTGTTTCATGCTAACCTTTTCAATAGACTCGATTACGGTAGAATAGAAGGTCTACGGGCTCACTGCTATGATCCATTTGAAAATCTATCATTCTTCACATCTAATCGTGTTGAAGAACTAGGCAATTTGCCATGGTTTTAAGTTTTTAGCTAATTTTATTCGAAACCTGAAAACTAAAATGCGAGGAACCGGATTATAGAAGATTCATTCTAACGTACATATCGATTAACAGGTTACATATTATAGAATTATAACAATCATAAGGAGAATTGTCAGTTTCGGTGCTTTAATAGTTTCCGTAAATTCTATTTATATAATACAGAAGTTTCAGCAGAGTAAAGATTAACAACATAGTCACAGTAAGTATAATAACAGTACAATATATTAACAATAGCAGAGGTTTTGTGCAGTGACGAAACTACTGGTACTTTGGAAATATTCGTACGTTATATCATTTAACTATTCAGATGATATGTGGAAAAATATAAATAGATGGCTCGCATTAATAATTAACTCATTGAAAAATAGCCACAAACGTCAAATACTCGCCAAGTTTGGCGACATTTAGCGAAATGTCACCTTATTTGGTAATATATCATGTCAATTCTCAAATTTGGCGACAAAAATTGTTCTGTTTGTTCTGACGTCATAATGATGCATATGTATTATTTATTATACACATACCTATAATATGTATGATGCAAATGTATTACGTATTATATGCATATGTATAATATGTATGATGCAATGTATAAAGTTCTTTAATATCACTAAAACGCACTTAAAGGAATAGTGTTCCATAAATAGTAGGGATATTTGCCAGATTGGCCAGAGTGCTATTGAGATTAGAATTCCGACATTTATAACAGACCGGGAGGCGTCTGCACACACCATCACCTCATCGAGTTTACAGCTGAAATTTTAGGATTAGTTAAAACTAGATTAGCATAGCGCTCTATCTTCTTCTCAAAAAGATTCTATTAGGCATCTCATTGCCAATACTGTTGATTTCAATTCTAATGTTTATAAACCCAATCTTAAACATCCTGTTAAACAGTGTCTGTAAAATTTGCGTTCTGATCCAAACATAATTATTACTAAGGCCGACAAAGGTGGTCAGATTGTTCTTCTCGACAAATCTACGTATTTGGAAAAAACCCATAAATTAATTAATGATGGTCCGTATGTGGATATCCGCAAAGACCCTTCCACTAGTGAAATCAACTCTATTAAGTCTGCCATTAAGTCTTCTTCCATTATTCCTGCTAACTTTAAGAAGTCCCTTATTCCGTCTATTGCGCATTGTGCCAGGTTTTATGCTTTACCTAAGGTCCATAAACCTGACATTCCTTTTAGACCTATTGTCTCTAGTATCGGTACAGCTTCTTATAAGCTTGCCAAATATTTAGTTTCTGTTTTTTCCCCACTTTTGAGCAGTAACTGTTTCACTGTTAAGAATTCTTTTGATTTTGTTAAAAAACTTCATAATTTTAAGCCGCAGGGTCACATGATGGTTTCTTTTGATGTTAAATCATTATTTACAAACGTTCCGGTTGAGGGGGCTTTAGATTGCCTCAAGAAAAGGCTTTGTGAATTCCATTTCTCTTATTTTGAAATCGAGGAACTTATACTTCTCAATCGCGCTTGCTTGTCGCAAAATACTTTTGTTTTCAATGGTAATTTCTTCCGTATGATTGACGGTTTGGCTATGGGTAATCCTCTTAGTCCAATTTTATGCGATATTTATATGCACTATTTTGAGGTCAAGCTTTTTGAAATCTTAAAATTTCCGTTCTATGTTCGTTATGTTGATGATGTTTATGTCCTCATTGAAATGAATTCGGATATTAATCATATTCTCTCTATTATGAATTCCATTGATCCCTGCATTCAATTTACCTCTGAAATTGAGACCAATAACTGTCTTTCATTCCTGGATGTCCTTGTTATTCGTTGTGAAAATGGCTTTCAGACTACAGTCTTTCGTAAACCTTTTGCTGTCAGTCTCCCACCTCACAGGTATTCTTCTCATCCCCCTAACCAGAAATTCGCTGCTTTCAATACTTTTGTTTTTCGGGCTACTAATATTTGTTCCACTCCTCAGTTACTTAGTGCTGAACTTAATTACCTCAAAGCTATTGCTGTCGATCGTGGTTATTCCTCTAATATTATCGATTCTATTTATAAGAAATTGACGAAATCCGACCATTCTGAAAAGCATTCTAATTCCAACTCTAATACTTCAGTTGTATTACCATTTTTTCCTAAAATCAGTCAGCAAGTTGCTAAAATCCTAAGAAGGTTTGATTTTAAAGTTATTTTTTTTCCTGTTAATAAAATCCCTTTTTCAAATCTCAAACACCCCGTTGATCGCCTAGATAATTGGGGCATTTACCAGATCTCTTGTCAGTGTGGTCTTTCTTATATTGGTCAGACTAAACGTGCTCTTAGATTTCGTTTAAAAGAGCATGAAGGTTATGTTAAAAATCAGGAGCTCAAACGTTCTTCTATTGCTCAACATTCTTGGTCTTCTCAACATAGGTTCGATTTTTCCTCAGCCATCATTATCCAAAAATGTTCTTCTAACCTTGATCTTGATTTTTGGGAAGCTTACCATATCATTAAAAATTCTCACTCTTTAGTCAATGACTTATCTAGTACTCCAGATTTTCCAAGTATTTGGAAAGCGTTAATTTAATTCCCCTTTTTTGGTTTATTTTCTCTACTTCTCCGGTAGATGTCGCTACTTGTCCACCCAGTCGTTTCCACTGCTTCTCTCTCATTGGTTGTTTAGGCGCCTTCGCCACCCGCATAGGGTATAAAAGCCAGCGCGTCTCTGTCTATGATTTTGCTCAGCCTTGCTTTTTCTAGCACGCTGTTCCTTTTGCACTGAAGAAGAATCTCGCTAGTAGATTCGAAACAGCTGTTTGCTGCTTTTCATATATTATTTGTGCATTTTAAACGTTAGATTTTCTGCTTTTTAATATTGTTGCACAAAGGCTTTATTTGCTATTTTTATGTATTTGGCGTTAACGGGCCTTTATTCTTCTGTAATTTTTTTTTTTTTCCGCAATGTCTCAAATCAATAGGTTTTGTAATTTACGATTAAAAAAGTACAGGTTTTTGGAACACTTACATTTCCTACTTGATTGTAGGCGTAAGAAGGTTATTCCTAAATTCATTTCCATTCGTTGTAATTTATTTTCTTCAAATAGTATTGAGAAGGTCTTATTTCGTTCTAAATTAGCTCTTTTAAGAGCTTTGATTCAAGAGACTCGCCACAAAATTGCTCATATAGAGCGCGAGTTATATTCTTTACATATCAGCGTCGCTAATTCTACTCCTGATTTTCAGTCCATTGACAGAAGGTCATGGAGCAGAGTTCTCACAGCTTCTTCTGTTCATTGTTCGGTTTTAAAGAAGAAATTTAATGCGCTTTGTGGAAGTTCAGTCGCTAATAACTGCAGTAATTTGCCTCTTGTTAACCAAAATGCTGTTGTCAATATTTCTAGTGTTCCATTAAGTAACAATCAGCTCGATGCTCTCAAATTGAATAACAATTTTTCTGTCTCTGCTATTCCTTCTTTACCTAATCTTATTGCTCCTATTGAAAGAGCCTTTAAGCATAGCGCTCTATCTTCTTCTCAAAAAGATTCTATTAGGCATCTCATTGCCAATACTGTTGATTTCAATTCTAATGTTTATAAACCCAATCTTAAACATCCTGTTAAACAATGTCTGAAAAATTTGCGTTCTGATCCAAACTTAATTATTACTAAGGCCGACAAAGGTGGTCAGATTGTTCTTCTCGACAAATCTACGTATTTGGAAAAAACCCATAAATTAATTAATGATGGTCCGTATGTGGATATCCGCAAAGACCCTTCCACTAGTGAAATCAACTCTATTAAGTCTGCCATTAAGTCTTCTTCCATTATTCCTGCTAACTTTAAGAAGTCCCTTATTCCGTCTATTGCGCATTGTGCCAGGTTTTATGCTTTACCTAAGGTCCATAAACCTGACATTCCTTTTAGACGTATTGTCTCTAGTATCGGTACAGCTTCTTATAAGCTTGCCAAATATTTAGTTTCTGTTTTTTCCCCACTTTTGAGCAGTAACTGTTTCACTGTTAAGAATTCTTTTGATTTTGTTAAAAAACTTCATAATTTTAAGCCGCAGGGTCACATGATGGTTTCTTTTGATGTTAAATCATTATTTACAAACGTTCCGGTTGAGGGGGCTTTAGATTGCCTCAAGAAAAGGCTTTGTGAATTCCATTTCTCTTATTTTGAAATCGAGGAACTTATACTTCTCACTCGCGCTTGCTTGTCGCAAAATACTTTTGTTTTCAATGGTAATTTCTTCCGTATGATTGACGGTTTGGCTATGGGTAATCCTCTTAGTCCAATTTTATGCGATATTTATATGCACTATTTTGAGGTCAAGCTTTTTGAAATCTTAAAATTTCCGTTCTATGTTCGTTATGTTGATGATGTTTATGTCCTCATTGAAATGAATTCGGATATTAATCATATTCTCTCTATTATGAATTCCATTGATCCCTGCATTCAATTTACCTCTGAAATTGAGACCAATAACTGTCTTTCTTTCCTGGATGTCCTTGTTATTCGTTGTGAAAATGGCTTTCAGACTACAGTCTTTCGTAAACCTTTTGCTGTCAGTCTCCCACCTCACAGGTATTCTTCTCATCCCCCTAACCAGAAATTCGCTGCTTTCAATACTTTTGTTTTTCGGGCTACTAATATTTGTTCCACTCCTCAGTTACTTAGTGCTGAACTTAATTACCTCAAAGCTATTGCTGTCGATCGTGGTTATTCCTCTAATATTATCGATTCTATTTATAAGAAATTGACGAAATCCGACCATTCTGAAAAGCATTCTAATTCCAACTCTAATACTTCAGTTGTATTACCATTTTTTCCTAAAATCAGTCAGCAAGTTGCTAAAATCCTAAGAAGGTTTGATTTTAAAGTTATTTTTTCTCCTGTTAATAAAATCCCTTTTTCAAATCTCAAACACCCCGTTGATCGCCTAGATAATTGGGGCATTTACCAGATCTCTTGTCAGTGTGGTCTTTCTTATATTGGTCAGACTAAACGTGCTCTTAGATTTCGTTTAAAAGAGCATGAAGGTTATGTTAAAAATCAGGAGCTCAAACGTTCTTCTATTGCTCAACATTCTTGGTCTTCTCAACATAGGTTCGATTTTTCCTCAGCCATCATTATCCAAAAATGTTCTTCTAACCTTGATCTTGATTTTTGGGAAGCTTACCATATCATTAAAAATTCTCACTCTTTAGTCAATGACTTATCTAGTACTCCAGATTTTCCAAGTATTTGGAAAGCGTTAATTTAATTCCCCTTTTTTGGTTTATTTTCTCTACTTCTCCGGTAGATGTCGCTACTTGTCCACCCAGTCGTTTCCACTGCTTCCCTCTCATTGGTTGTTTAGGCGCCTTCGCCACCCGCATAGGGTATAAAAGCCAGCGCGTCTCTGTCTATGATTTTGCTCAGCCTTGCTTTTTCTAGCACGCTGTTCCTTTTGCACTGAAGAAGAATCTCGCTAGTAGATTCGAAACAGCTGTTTGCTGCTTTTCATATATTATTTGTGCATTTTAAACGTTGGATTTTCTGATTTTTAATAGATTAGCTTATTTAAATGCAACTAGTCTGTTAAGTCATATCTTGGTAGAAACTACCTGAAGACCTAATTTTTGTGGTTAACTGATAGGTTTACTATTGTATTTTCCTGCATCCAAAAGTATGGAAACATGGAGGAATGGGTGCAGAAAAAACACAATGGAAAATGCGTCAATTAACCGGTAAAATCGTGTCTGTAGGTGGTTTCCACAAAGATATGACTTGGCAGACCAGTTAAATTTTAATACGCTAATCGATTTTTAACTAGTCCTAAAATTTCAGCCGTCAACTCGATGAGGTGATGATCTGTGCAGACGCCTCCCGGTCTTTAATAAAATTTGTTTTAAGGAAGTAAAAGATTGAAATATGGACAGATAAACTGAAAGATTTGCCTTATTAAGATTTTTGTAAAAGCATATAAAATTTCATTCAGCTTGAAATCATGTAACACCTTTATAACTCAGACTAATTTTCTGTAATCGAGTTTTGGCAACCAACATATCTGATCTATAACTACCGGGTGTCCCCAAAAGGACTGACTGGCTCGATTTTTGGTACTTCGTGGCCCGGATAATACATTTCCATCTCCTTTTTCTGCATGGAACAACAGAAAGGACCAAAAATCGAGCCTGTATTTAGCGACTATTGCTTACAGCGCCATCTATCGTTTGTAATTCGAACTAAAATCGAAAATCACTGTAATAAAAATTTTGACTTTATCCATAACCCTCCTGCAAGAATTTTTTTAATATCTGTCACCGTTTGGAAGTTATTGAATTTTAAAATCAGTCAGTCCTTTTTGGGACACCCGGTATAATCTTTCTTTTACAGATTTAAAATTAACAATAAATTAACAGTAAGTAGGCTAATAATACAATATAATAACATTAGCAGCGGACTTTGGACACCGCATCTGTCGCACATTGTTAAAGACAGCTTTATTAGTTACACTTTTCATTTAATTAAAAACAGATTTTTAAACTTTCATATGAGAAATGGATATTTTTCCACTGTAGGGACCTTGGCGTTTTTAAAAAATCTTGGCTCAATTCGGACTTCAGAAACTGAGATATGTTGCCAAATGATATAAACAACTTTGAAAACAAACCTGATAAACTTTTATGTTATTTATATACATATAAACATTTTATTTATACACGTATAAAATATTGTTTTTTATATACAAATTATTTATGTTGGTATATAAAGATAAATAAACGGGTTCCTTACATTAAATAAATTGTATACATATGGAAAAAATTGCTCGTGTATATGACACAGTAGATAGGTTGCCAAAAAATACGTTATTATCAAATTTCTTTTCTCGTCAAGGATATTTTCTCTATTTTGCCAAGGCTACTATATCGGAAATATACCGAATTGCGGTTAAAATTTGTTAAATGTTTTATTGTTTTAATATCGTGAATATATCATAACCTATACTGATTAAAATATTTAGGTATATTCATTTTTTTCTATTTAACAAACATCTTTGGAAAAGCATATATATAAAGTTTTATTCTGCTTGAAATTACGTGACCCCTTCAAAACACTGTAATCGAATATTGGCGACCAACATTGGCGCAATTGCATGTGAAGGAACTGTTTACGGCCAAATGAACACCCCCTGTTTTAAGGGTTTAGTGGCGGAAATTCTGTGTTTTCAGAATTTTCTGGTTAATTGTGCTACAAACCCAACTTACTTGTGAAATTTTATGATTCTACGACTTTTAAAAGTACCTTAGTTATTTGATGATGCGAAGTGAGTCAGTGACAAAAAAGCGCTTTTTCGGAATTTAATATTTCGAAAACTACTAAATACAGAAACATGAAATCGTGGAACCTTAGTTCAGTTTGATCATACAAATATGTGTATAATAGAAAAAATTCTATATCTCTCCCTAAAACGACGTTATGAGGGGGTGAAAAGTATGCCGAAACGGTTCGGGAAAAGGTAGCTTACGGCTTGTGCGAACTTGGCGGACGCACTGCCGTGCTCCCAGATTTAAGCTAAAATAAGACACGTAATTAAGAGAAAGCAATTTTATTATTACTAGCAAGTTGAAACAAAGGAATTATTACCGTAAAATGTAGATTCTAAATTATACAGACATAAAAATAATGAATAGAACATTAACATTGAGTAGCTTCTATCGTACTCGATACCATCGTCAGATTTATGGTTATCACAAATGTAAAAACGAGTGTCTCCGTTTAGTAAGACCACATGTGCTTAAACACTGCAACGCACACACTTTTATCTGTATTTGCTGTTTCTAAAGTACCAACACACACCAGATATTAACCTTCCTCGTCATCTGAGATAATGTCAAGATTCGGGCTTTTCTCAATAACAAGTTCCCTTTTATTATAGATGGAAACAAAGTTTTCTTTATTATCTGTTTACCTTTGGCCAACTTTTTCTGTTGCCTTTATTTATTTTTTTAAATTTTTTTTTTATTTCATTTTTTCTGTCTCTAAAGTTTACTTTTCCTCTTTCAATGGCTTCAGATTTGGTGAATCTGTCAATATTCACGAGGCTGCCTTTTACCTACGCCTATTTTTATCTATTTTATTTTTGATTCTGTCTTTTTTATTGGTCTAACATTCTCAGATTATAATTATCTAACATCCTAAGCCGAAATCAGAGTTGCTACAGTGACTGTTGGAGATAAAACGAAAAAGGTGATACTGAATCTTTTGAACGTCCAGCTTCTAGACTGTCATAGCTGAATTATGAACATCATCATTCGTTTAAACTTCATTCTTCATAATTTTGAAATATCGGGCCAGACTTCTCTAAGGAATATTAAAAGCTTTAACAGTTTCCCTAATAGAACTTTCGTTAATTATTACGACTTCCACATCATTTCTTATAATATTCTTCTGTTTGTAAACCCGTTCAGTTTTTCTTTTGTAATTACGCATGTTTTTTCTAAAAAAAAGTAATTAATTTATTAAACGGGATAAAAGAGCAGAAAATATTATGAAACAGTGTAACGGGTTTAGTTGGCGCACCGACCCAACTTGCCCCGTGTTCAATACGACTACTAGCCCCATAACAAATTTCTTCACAAAACTCTGGAGATGTAACCTTCTAAACATAAAAAATCCAAGTAAATCACATATGGAATAGGTAGAGTGAATCATACACTGTGAAAAACTACAAAAGTTGGATGACAATTCCTAAGATAAGTATTAGAAATTAGAAAAAGAATGAAACAACAAAAAATTACTTATGAATGCAAAAATAGTAATAAATGACCACTGCACGTGGGTAACGCTACAAAATTACAATGATAATTGTAGAAAGCAAGAAGAAAAGTACTGTGTGACTGGGTGCGTCATCTATCTATAAACAGACAAATTATGAGGACTGCGCCTACTTACCCCTGTAGTCAACTAGCCCCGGTCTCCCCTACTTGCTAAAGTATTCTATACAAGAACTCTTTTATAAATACGTTTAATTTAGTGATAAACAGAATGGATGAATTTGATGTTCGAATAAATCATCCGAGCATGCGCAAAAGTATAAATCTCAAATTAATTTTTTTTTTTTAATCAGTTACTATCATAAACTTTTTAAGAAAAAAAAGAAGCTTTCAATTTTAATTAAAAATAAATTAAAACCATGACAAAATAAGAAGTTATTATTATCTTTATTTCTTTTTTTTTAGAATTTCTGGAAATATTTCATTATGAAACTTGACGAAAGTTTTTTATCTTTATTTCTTTTTTTTTTTTTTTTTTTTTTTAGAATTTCTGGAGATGTTTCATCATTAAACTTGACGAATGTTTTTTAATTGGGCTTTGTTTCTTTTTATTTCTCAAAATTTCTGGTTGTAATTGGTTTAAAAGTTGCTTTGGGGCATGCCCGAATATTTCGTTCGAACGAACAAATCATTCAATATAACTGCGTTTAATAGTAAAATAGAAACTGATCAAAATCCATTATTTATGGAGAAAGATCAACTTAGGGGGTCCGGTGCTAAAAATTCTGTAAAAAAAAAATGACATTTTTTTATTGGCTTAAAAAAATACTGAAATTTTAGCGTTAAATACCGCAAACCGCATGGTTTTATCTTCATTGGATCCAGAGATGTAACACCTTTTGCTTTGAGAAGCTATGTACTTAAACTCCACTTTGACTTTAACTTCACTTATCTCGGAATGAATTTTTCAATATTTGTCAACTTCAAAAGAATATATCTAAAGTTTCTTGCAAAATATACGTGTGAAATTTTCGACAGAGATTTTATGCTATATTTCCAACAAATTGTTTTCAAGATTTTTAATTTTGAATGACAATTGTAAAAATAGACTAATTAATGCAAAACTCGCCTATAAAAATTTAATTTTTTTACTTTTTTTTTTATAAAATTCATAATCAATATTGTAAGAAATCCTGAAAGTAAATTAAAATGACGCATTTTCTGAACACAAAAGTGTAAAAATTTTGTAAATTGAGTAAGTCAAAAATTAAATATGTTTAAATTTTTAAAATGGTAAATTATATTTAAATATTTACAAATTTTGAGATTTTTTTACCTGCAAAAAATATTCTTATAATAATGTAATATATTTCAGAAAAAATAAATCTCTATAAATGAAAAAAAAAAAAAATAGAATTTTGAAACCCGAACCCTCTTAAAACTTTTTAAAAAGTAAAAAAAAAAAAAAAAAAAAAAAAAAAAAAAAATAAAGTATGTTGTTGTAAGAATAACATGTTACCAAACTTTAAAAAAATGAACCGAAATAGAACAGGTTTTATGGTAAAATATGTGGAGCAATAAATATCCAAGTAAAGGTAAATTTGAACTTTAAAATCATTTTTCTCTAAACAGATATTTTTGACATTGCATGCATCGTATTGCCAAAATACACTAGGAACATAGGAAATTAATATTTTGTATTATATTGTATATATTTTTTTATGACCTCTGCCTATTTTTAAGTAAGTACCTGTAATATATTGGTCTAGGTTTTAACGTTTATAAATTTTGCGTTTTATGGTTTAATTGCCTGAAAATCTATCTTCATCAAGAAGATTGATTATTATTTTAGGTTGAAGTTAAAATACGATATTTTAAGAATATATATATATATATATGTAATATTAAGTGGATATATCGAACATATTATTTACAATCCTTCGCACAAAACATGCCTGTCAAATCACATTTTTGGAAATCCTTAATTAGTATGCCTTAGTTAAATTCAATTCTAATTATTTTTCATTAAAATTATGTAAAAGAATGCGTAAACAAAGATTTATGGAGCTTACTCTTAAAAAACTGATTGATTTGAGGAATTGTTTGCAGCACCAAGTTTTTTTTTTTTTTTTTTTTTTTTTTTTTTTTTTTTGTGTGTGTGTGTGTGTGTGTGTTAAAATCAAGCAATCGAGTTGCTGAAGGTGATACCCTCAACTTAAAAATTTCCAATTACATTTAAGAGTTATCAAATGTAATCACGAGTAAACCGTTGAAGCAGTTCCCTAGTTTTATCTAAAGCAAAAGATTTTATGCGTGAAAATTTTAGAAAAATATATAAAAAAGAATAACAGAATGCCAGGCAAAGGTTTTCTGAAAATTCGTTTAATTATCCTCATAAATTTAACACAGAAGAACGTCAGCATACTATATATTCTTCACTGACGTAATACCTCTTTTAAACAGAAAACAATTGAACGGTAAAATGAATATTTTGTTATCGAACACTCTGAAAATGTCTCAAAATCTCAAAATGAATCTTGAAATCTCTAAAAAAAAAACCGTGAACTGAACGATTTATTCTACATCTTATATTTTGTTAAAACACTAAACGTAAATCTATTATTTGTTCAGTTTTCTTCAAAGTAAAAAAAAAAAAAAATAATAATAATTCCTCCGATCTACCCATAAATTGCCTTATCTCCTTTAAACTAAAACTGCATTTTCGATTAATCACAGGGTGTTCTGACAACTGAGCTGCCTAGTATTTTTTCATATTAAACAGGGAAATTTACCGTATGTTCTTTTTTTCACAAAACATGAAAAGTTCTAAAATCTAAGCTAAAATTTTAAGAAAATTCGCCAGTTAAAAAATTCCTAATATTATTCTGAAATATCTTTGAACAACGGAAACTGTTTTCGAATCGCAAAGTCACAATTCGCGGCCTGTATTTTGACATCGTTTGACAAAACCTTTTTTGAGAGTGTAAGAATATGCTATAGGATAATATATTAATATAGGTAATATATTAATCCTATAGGATAGACGGAACAATTTTTAACAACTTAACATATTGAAACAAAAATAGTTTTCAAAATTATAATTTTTATGATGAATATTTTGAAAGGTAATGAATTTATATATAACATCGTAAATAATACATATTAGTAGTTTTATAGTAAAGTAGTATTATAAATATTATAAATATAATGTAATGTAAATGTAATACATATAATGTAAGTATTATAAGTATCGTAAGTAATTTAAAATTTTTCCAGCTATCATGGGTTTAGAATTTTTGTGTAAAAACAATGTTCAATTGAAAATATTTCGTCTTATCAGAATATATCTCTGTAGACAGGAAGATCAAAGCTAATAATAATAAGAAAACCGTACGAAAAGTTTCTTGGGTTTTTTTTCTATATACTCATTCTATTTAAGTTCGCCGTTTTTCAATTTCTAGCATTTCAGTTTATTAAATAGCCTATTCGAAAAGAGCACATTTATAAATGCGTTTATTAGCAAGATCGAAACTGATCAAAATGCACAATTTTCATTTGCCAATGATATTTTATAATTTTAAAATATAATCATAAGTATAACAGATAATATAAAATACAAGATTTATCTAAGTTTACACGCATTATATATAAAAAATTTGAGAAAAATATAGAAAAAACACAATACCAGCAGTATTGCCAGTGGGCTAAATTTTTTAAATTTAGATTTCTTGATTGGCATCACTTTTCTGAAAATTGGTAAAATTCCCCTAGTTTACTCCTTAATTAATATGTCATTAAATAAGACGAATTTTACTACTTGAAGAAAAGTGATGCCAATCAAGAAATCGGAATTTTTAAAAAGTAGCCCATTGGCAACATTGAATACCAGGTAAATGGTTTTCAAAAACCTTTTTAGTTATGCTCGTGAATTTTAATAATATTTAAATGCAACGTGTAATGTTTGTTTACGCAAAATTCCTTTTAAATGTAATAGATTTTATGATAAAGTGAGATACTTTGTTAAAAATATTCTTTACAGGCAGCATGATAGTCTAAGAAATTTCAAATTGCTTATAACGTTAAACAAAATACAGTAATTTTTCAAAATGTTATTTCTTTTTAGGATTCCATTAAATGAGAAACGCATATCTCTTAACCTCTTCAGTTCCGAAGCTAAAATAATAATACAAATGCTTATTCATTGTTTTTTTCCACACACAATGACATCGTAAATGACAGAAAAATTATCTTTTCTGAAATTGATCCTTTAGGCACTTAGTAATTTAGGTTAAAAATATGGATCTAAAACTACAAACCACTTAAAAACATCAATTTAATAACCAATTACCTAAATTAACACCATCACAAATTTAAGAGCTTTAAACAAGTAAATAATCTACAAATAGTCATAATTTTCAATTGAAAAAGATTTTGAGTTAAATACTTATGAAAATTTCTCACTTTCTTGGTTATACTCTCTTTTAGGCATTTTTAGTCATTTTTCAAACTCAGATGAAAATAACATTTATTTTATGTGGGAATCAGCTTAGATGCTGCCGTTTATTCGTTTGCTTTGAAAGCAAAAAACATTTAGCTGTTAAGAAGTGATGTAAAAATGTAAAAAAAAAAAAAAATCGGACACTTTAGTTCTTATAAGGAAAAGAACAGAGGTCCCCGTTTGGGGACTAAGGGACCGAAGAAGTTAAAGGAGAATACTTATTCACTATTTAAGATTGCTGTTGTTCTAACTGTAGCATTGCATTTTATTAAATGAGGATGGGAGTTTCAAAACTCGCCTTATCCAAAATTTAAAATATCGTGTTTTCTCTATCAATCATTTCTATTGGTAATCATGCGTAAAAAAAACCCACCAGAATCTGCAAAAAAATTAGTTTTATCCTGTATATCCGGCACTGTAAAATCTTAATTTACAATGAAAAGCAATTGAGGCAGTTTGAGGTTTTTCGCAATTTTCCAAATTTTGATTTTCTGGATAACGCGAGATTTGAAACTTACGTCGGCAAATATACTTATGGAAATTGCATACTTTTCAAATGTGGTTAATAGCAGATATGGAGAATAAATTAAGGTACTTTTAAAAATGCAGTTGTAAGGAACACATTTGTACAATGGAGTTATGTATAAAGAGGAAGAGACATACAATGTCGAGTCTAACAGTGTCGAGTGTAGTAGGGTCATTTTCAATAAATCCATACAATTCAGGAAAACATTTAAAAAAAATGACTTTTAAATTTCACATTAAAAATGAAATAAGTGATAACGTATAAGTTAGATGTGTCTGTAAATATAATTAATTAAGCACTTTAGCTTTTGGTATAATTTTTATACAGTATTTTTCTCCAGTTACCCGTAACATGGTAACAGACTTGACTGGTAACAGACTTGACATTAATAGCAAAATATCTTCCAAAACCTACATGCTAATTATTAACACTAAGAAACAAAACAAAATATTTAATATATTAACTAGATAATAATATTCAAGCAAAAGAAAGTACTAAACTTATATTTTTAACATAAAAAATTAGGTAACAGACTTGACATTGAATAAAAATACTCATCTTTATAAAAAATTCTTTACTTCACTACACTGTTGTTTTTCAACTGCAAAAGAAAATGGCTACAAGTAAATATTTAACTAGTATAAGTGTTTTTATTGCAAATGTGCTGCCGTCTCTTGGTGAAATTGTCAACCTTTATTTTATTAAATTGTAGCTTGGTAACAGACTTGACAAAATATGAAGGACAAAATGTTTTGTAGATTTTTTTTTTTTTTTTTTTTTTTTTTTGCTGGAATAATGTCAAAAATTTAAAATAATGATGATTTATCTCATTAAATGTCCCAGTTACTTTCCATTTAAAGTGAAAAATGAAGTGAAAAAATATTACAGAATTTTAAAATACAGAAGAGGGACAGCTATTTTTTTCTTCTACTAATGTAAAAATCTGCATCTTTAGGAAAAAAATATGAAAGTGATTATTTTTATGTTTTAGAAATATGTTGTGTAGTGTAATTAAATAAATATAATATTTATAGTCAGTTTTATATAATATATTATGAGTACTTTTTTTTTTTTTTTTTTTTTTTTTTTTTTTTTTTTTTTTACTGTGGGACAGCATATGTATGCATATTTTGAAAATGACCCGGTAACTTTGGAGGTTGTCACAAGATTTCTGCTGACTTTTTCTGATGTCTTCTGACTGCTGATTGTTCGTTAGAAAAAACACTGTATTTTTATAAAACAAAATGTAAAAAATATATAAATTAGAAAAAATATCTAAAAATATCTTTTATTATTTTTATGAATCCTTTTAAGATTTCTACAATTAAAAGATTAAAGTTTTTTTTTTTTTTTTTTTTTTTTTTTTTTTTTTTTTTTTTTTCAGATATTCTTTCAATCAGACGATAGTGTTACAATTATAGAATATTCTTCTCAGGGCGGAATACTCACTGATTATGCATCAACAGCATCATCATCTAGTCATATATACATTATAGACGTATATACACTAGATATATGGATGATAAGACACATTAAAATAATACGAAAAAATTGGACATATTTATTTTTAAGTCCCGATTTTGATCCAAGCCTTATGACCGAACAGTACTTCGAAGTACTGTATCGTACTTTAATTTTTCAGAAGAGTAGCATCTTAACCTTTTTATGTCCCAAATAATAAATTCATGAAAATTTCATTTTCTGAAGCAGTTATCCTGAAATTTTGAAAAAACTTTAGATTAACTCAACCATTTAATAAATTTTAGAAAGATTTTACCAATTAAAACTAATGAACTAAATACGAATTTATAATGATTTTGTGCAATATTTATAAGTCCACTCAAATCGTATATTTAAAATATTATTTAGTATTTTATAGAACTAGGAAATGTACAAATATAGTGCGCTTACAATAGAAATATTTCAGAACTGAAACTTTCCACACAAAATCTTCCAACGATGAGAAAGCTGAAGAGACGCACATGAACGGGAAGTCATACATTAAAAAATATTTTTCTTTTGTGTAACCAATAATGCTTATAGACCAAGATAAAGTTAAGTGTGTACAACTTATCATTCTAAACTGTATTAGTCCTAATCGATGTATTAAAGGAATTTTCTAACAAGTTTTTTTTTTTTTTTTTTTTACCGGTACTTTAAATTACTGTCGGGGGGGTTTAAAGCATTGATTTTAAATACGTGAATTATCACATTGCTAATTAAGTGTAAAATCGACAGAGTGAAAAATGCACAAGCCGGAAGTCGAACGTGGATCCTTGGAATAACGCTCCAATGCTCTACCATTTGAGCTACAATGACAATAGCCAGCCTGCCATCAATAACGTTCTCGGTATCGTCTCGTAGCTCAAATTGTAGAGCATTGGATTGTTACTCCCGAGACCCGAGTTCAATTTTCGGTTTGGACATTTTCCCCTCTGTTGGTTTGATGTTTAGTTAGCAATGATTCACATACATAATATTGAATCATTTCAGCCTTAATTTCACTGCTGACATTTAATTAAAAATTATACATAAATAATCACCTATCTTAAATTTAAACAATGAAACGCTCGTTTAAAATAAAGGAATTACCAACGCTGCAAAAAATTTAAATCAAACGTATTATTTTTGTTTTATTACTAAATTCTAAAACATAAAGTGATAACAATATATGTATAGAAATATACTATCATTACTACATGCGAATAACAATAAAAATAATTCTTAACAAAAATGGAAATCAATTTAAAGTAATATATACTTTTATGTACTGTTAGTCCGAAAAGGGGGCGTGAAATTCCATATTTGGATACATCTGGCTGGTTTTTTCGGTACCAAGCATAGTCAATTTTTATTCCATTATGGTAATTCAAAGTTTTCGTATTGGGAGCTTTATTTTGATGTAACCTTAAATAAAAATAACGTGATCTGTGTTTTAACCACTAATTTAATCCGTTTTTTTAATATTTTAAAAATAAAACGAAATGTATATTATGTGATCGCCGTTTCAACGATTAATTTGAATCTGCTTTTTCCAAGTCACTGGAATTTCAGCTTCGGGGTGAATTTACTGTTTGAATTTCGGTTTGCAATGCATCCGTGTAGGTTCATTGTAGTATTTGTTCGTTGGTGACTATTCTGGAATCAGGCATTAATTTCTTGGAAAGAAATGGTTGTATCATGACCTAAGTGTGCTTGGCAAATGTCGGTCAATAAGGATAAGTCCAAGAAATTGGATTTGCGGTGGGTCTGCAAAGATAAAATTTTAGATAGTAAGTGTTGTGAGACGGTGAATCCTCTAAGTAATATTTTTTTCATTGGATCTAACATTCCTATTAGAGATGTTTTGGCTGTTATGTTTTGTTTTATTTTAGATTTGTTAATTAGCTTTCATTTGTCTCAACACGTTGACAGTTGCTTCTGAATTGGTAAGTGTGTCTACGTCTGTTAAGGGGACAAGGGAACTTAAAATATTTTTATTTTTTATTTTTTGTAAATTTCACCTTAAATATTATTCAAGGGTACATTATATGCATTATAGCATGCATTTATAAAAAAAAAAAAAAAAAAAAAATATTTTTGAGAAAAAAAATGGAATTTGCGTCGTCATAGAAATCTTCGAAACGCCCCCTGTGCATTCCATATCAATGAAAATCCCCAATATTTTTTTAAAAAATTTTATTTATATATATAAATAAAATACAGCATCGAATTTCATATATTTAAATTTAAAGGTTTAAAGAAATGAAAATTTTTGAAATTTTTTCAAAAAAATTTCAAAATTTTTATTATTTATTTATTTTTATTTTTTTATCTTTAAATTCAAATATGTAAAATCCGATGCTCTATTTTATTTATATATATAAACCAAACTTTTATAAAAAATATTGGAGATTTTCATTGATATGGAATGCGCAGGGGGCATTTCGAAGATTTCTAAGACGACGCGTAAAATTCCGTTTTTTACATAAAAATAAAATAATTTTTTTTTATTTCTTTTTGTGATAAATGCATGTCATAATGCATATAATGTACCCTTGAATAATAATTAGGTGAAATTTACAAAACATAAAAAAAAAATATTTTTAAGGATTTTAAGATCCCTTTTCCCCTTAAAGGTTCTTTGCTTCTGATAATTTTTGGTTAAAAAAAAAGCTGTAATGTTGGATTGTTTGCCAAAAAATGTAAAAATCAAGGTTGATTATACTTTCTGTTTGGAAAAAAAATAATTTTGTTGCCCAAATGTTAAATTTGGCGACAAAAAAACTGTGAAATGCAACTGAATATGAAATTTTGCAGTTGAAAAGGTTTTAAAATAACTAATTTAATTTATGCACGATGCTTCACTTCCGCTTTAATTTCGTTGGTTACTGAAACTTGATCGTATTTCGGTGATGTGTTTACTGACATTTGGATTTTCACCTTACATGTAGTTGGGGGATACTGTTTTTATACATAGATTATATACACTGATGATGTGAATCCTGGAACTCACGAAACGTATACGTCTGGTTTTATTCACATTACCTAATATATTTATTGTGTGTTTAAACGTTGATTATTGGTGATTTAACTAATTTAACGATTTTCAATGACATTCAAAAGTCATCAGTTGTAATAATATGAAAACAATTGAGAACTTTTCCTGGTTTTATCTAACATTAAACCGATTACACGTGAAAAAGTTTAGAAAAGAAACTGTAGAAAAAACAGTATACCAGCCATATGTTCTTCGAATATGTGCTCAATTGTCCTCGAGCATTTCATTCGTATCGAAATTCAGCGTGCAAAATGTTCTTGTGTAACGCAATACTTCTTTTAAACTACAAAATATTTGTAACGTGAAATGATATATTTGTTATTGAACATTGTTTGTAGAAAGGAACTTTATCCCTATGAAAGCCAAGAAAATTTTAAATTGTCTGGCTTACTGTAACAAATTTCTTGTAGGTTTCAACGTGTTGATTTTCTTTTGGAAAATAATTTAAGAGTAAACAATAGAAATTTTTATACTGCATTTCGGTTTTTTTTTATGTTCAAAATTGCATCTTCTTATGTAAACTAATATAAAATAATCCATATTTAAATGTGTTTAAAAGTAAATTTCAAAACCTCTATCTATTTTAGTTCGTAAAATTAGTATTATTGGTACGCGTGATCCATGAAGTCGTCTTTTCTAAACGCTTTATTGACGCAAAAACCACCAAATAAAATACACAAGAAAACATTTTATTTCAATCTTCTTTATTTATTATTTGAAAACGCAGAAGGCAGTAAGTTATAACTGCCGAAATATCCGTCTGCATTTTATGGGGGTTCTTTCAGAAAAATTTATGCAGTTTTTTTTTCTATTAACGTACGGTGATTCGTAAATAAAACCTTGACTTGCTTACACGATTCAAAATACAGAAGTATTGAACCAGCACACACATTTTCGAGACCTTTTCAGTATTTAAAATTTCATGGAAGTAGTCTCATGGCAAAAAATATTATCATGTGCATAGTGTCATGTGCATTGCGTTCTGAATATGTTATGTTTGAAAAGCTAATTTTTTTTAGTGTTCAATGAATAATTTATTATTACCTTTAACTATTTTATCACCAATTCCTTGTTATTCGCATCCTAAGAAGAGATCTAATATAAGTACATTTTTTATTACTAACTACCTCGATAATTAACATTGATTAGTTTTTTTAATAAATCCTATATGGACTATTTTAATTTAATATAATCCATTTCAAAGTATCAGATTATTTTCCAAATTTCTGCAATTTAATAGGTTTAAATTTACACTGCACGATTTTTTCTTTTGGAAGAATCTCATATGAGGGTAGTTCAATAATTATCGCATATAAAATATTTGTACTGCGATGGTTGTTTTGTAATATCCAAACCTAATGTCTTTTGATGGCTATATGCTCAATTTCAGAACCGTAGCTGCTATATTCACATAGTTTTGGAGGGAGGAGTGAAAGGGGGGATGGGGGTAAAAGGCTGATTTTTAGCTTATGGGGCTACGTTTGTGAGAGTGGATGGGCAGTAACTACTGTCGTTTGGACTCGGGATCATAGTGATGTAGCTACATCTCATTCACTGCCCAAATGTAGCCTCATAAGCTCCGAACCAGCATTTCACCCTCACTCCCATTCTTAAAAACTCCCCCAAAAATAGGTTTTTAAAACTTCACCCCTCCCTCCAAAACCATCTGGATATAGCAGCTACGGTTCTGAAATTGAGCATATAGGCATTTAATAGATTAGGCTTCGATATTCCACATCAACCGTCGCAGTACAAATATTTTATATACATTAGGGACAATAATTATTGAACCACCCACATATTTTGGGTTTGTTACATGAAATTTTAACGAGAAATGTTTTACTCTATTTAATCACAGGCGTTACCGTAAGAAGAGTACTTATAATAAGAAAAGTACATTTATTTAATTTAGTGGCTGCTGGAAACTAAATTTATTTATTGAAAGTTAAACATTAATTGATTCATGTATGTGCAAAATTTATGACGATTAATTTTTTTTTTTTTAAATAGCAGAATAATTTATCCGTCAAGATTTTATTTTCCATCCATTATCCGGAAATAAATAGCTGTCAATATCAACATTAAGCAATAAATATTACGTAACGAGAATATTTGTAATGATTCAGTGCCCCTTGAATTATTTAAAATTTGGAAAGAGATGCTATGCTGTGTGAGTAACAATAGTAAAAATTAATCCAGGCTCACAATTATCCAATTTAATTTTATTTTATGTTTACACTGATTTTCATTATGCATGAAGTCTCATGACATTATTTACCAAGTTGTTGTTTCTAAAATTTGTTTAAAAAAATATTTCTATCATGAATGATTTTAAAAATGTGGCCGTTTGTGTGATGAAACGAGCGTTAATCTAAATAAATGTATTATATCACTTTTATAGCATTTCTAGCTTTGTTACTTTAACGCCCTTGAACCCTCCTTTACAGAGCTGCCATAGGCGACTATTTGCGTATTTTGTTCGCACCAGTATTTTTCTAATATAAATTTAGAAGTATAGTGCTCTTACAAATGTTATCAAAGTGTAAGTTAAGGATTTCTGTTTTGAGAAAGTGGTAGCAGTTAGAATTAAAAAATAGTCGCCTGTGGAAGCCCTGCCTTTAGCAACAACAATGACAACAGGATGGTGTATTGTAAATCTTGATGTCGGTATAGATGTTACCGTGAAAGACCGAAATTGGAGAATGTCGACTTTCACCGATGAATGTCAACACATACCAAATACGTCGGTGAAAGACCAAATATTTGATTATATTCTTGTACATTCGGACCATCACCGGTGAATGTCGACAAGCACAGGTATGCTCTGTTGGAGGTCGAAAAGAGAAACCGTGTTCAACAGAGAGGCTGCAGTCTGTCGCCAAATTCTTTGTTCTACTGCGAGTCAGTCAGCTTTGTCAGTTTTATGCAAGGATTGATGGTGCGCGCAACGTTTTCTTAAATTTTATTTTTTTATTCAATATCCTAATTTATTTGAATGGATACTGCACTGAGCCGTGATTTTTTTTTTTTCGAAAAATTAAATACATTATTTGAGAGTAAACGAGAAAACAATTGTTTTTATTTTATTTTTTTTTTTCAAGAAAATTACTCTAAAATACTTTTTGGTGTGATTTTTGCTAAAACTAAGTGCAGCACACCTTCGGATGACAGATGATTAAAATGTATTTATGTTTTAAAAATTATTGAACGTGCCTGAAATACGGGAAATTAAATGCAAATTTCCGACATATTCAAGATTCACCATTAGTGCATGGTGAACGTCGACATTTGCCGGTGTAATTCAGAAATAAGGATATTTAGGAAATATTTCGGACATACACCAAGCGACTATGTGAATGTTGACATTCACCGGTGAAAGTCAACATTCTCCAGATATCGGTCTTTCACAGTAACATAGATATAAGTAAAATCTATTTACCATCACATACGCTGAATTTTGTCAACGTGAATTTACATAAAATAGCTGAACCTATATGAAGTGAAAACTGCCTGTAGATAATATTTCGGTATTTATTCTCACCCAACGTTATATTACCGACAAACAGCACGTTCAAAGTGTAAGATACTGTAAATTAAAAAAAAAATAGTACATATTTGTGAAAGAGCTTGAAAAGGAAAACTCATTAAATTGTATTTCAACCAATTACCCCATAAAGATGCCAAGAAAAAAAATATTTACCAAACATATAGCTAAATCACTACTCGTAAAAAAACTCGTTTAGACTAGTAGAAAGTTTTAAACGCAATTATAACTCAATCAATGTACAATTTTTTAAGAACTTGAAATACTTTAACGTCATTCAACCCTCATTTAGCAACAACAATGACAACATGATAGTGTATTGTAAATCTTGTTGTCGGTATCGATGTAAGAAAAATCAATTTACCATCACATACGCCGAATTTTGTTAAGGTGAATTTGTATAAAATTGTCAAAACCAATTTTATTGATCCATCAAATTATGTCAAGCTGAAAGCCAACTATAATATTTTAAACAAATATTTTTCATTTATAAAAAAAAGACTTTTAAGGCTCATCTGTATGATGAACCTTTTACCTCAAGTCACTTAGTTTAAATATTTTACTTTATTTCACTTCATTTTGTCATATTGTTTATTGGTCATTCTGTTTGTTTTGTCATTTTAGTCAAGCTCTATCATATTATCATACTAATTATTATTTATAAGAGGCCACACTAGTCACTCAAAAAGACCCGGATGGTAATGTTAACTCTATGGGGAAGTTATTTTCAAATATTTCGCTTAAATTTTGATATTTTCGAATGATTTTTTTTTGCCCAGGATAGCTGAGGACGATTTATATCCGGGCTAGTTCTTACTTTTTCTGATTTTGGTTTCAGATTTTTTAAAAAAATTACCGGTTTTTACCTAATTTTACCGGTTTGAACCGGTTCCGAAAGTTAAAGTTTTTTTTTTTTTTTTTTTTTTTTAAATCTGAAACTAAAATCGAAAAAGTAAAAACTAACACGGATGTAAATCGTCCTCAGCTATCCTGGGCAAAAAAAAAAAAAAAAAAAAAAAAAAAAAAAATCACTCGAAAATATCAAAATTTAAGCGAGATATTTGAAAATAACTTCCCATAGGATTAACATTATCATCCGGGTCTTTTTGAGTGACTAGTGTGGCCTCTTAAAAAATTGTCCTATCTTAAATTTTTTGTGTAAATACTCACATTAAGTGGCAGAGCGACCAAGTTTCTTCAGCAAGCATATTATGAGGGTCTTCCAGCCTGCTGGGACTTCCGGGCTCGTTCGCGGGTACTGGAGCCTTCGCGGGAGGGTGGATATATGTTCTCCCCTCGTAGACTAATCAGCACCTATACCGGAATGTTGGCTGTCGACGTGTTCGTGATTAGACATTAGTGATTAGTGAAGTGATAACTTCCTATAGATAACTTCCTAAAATAGCTGAACCTATTTGAAGTGAAAACTGCCTGTAGATAATATTTCGGTATTTATTCTCACCCAAAGTTATATTACCGGCAAACAGCACGTTCAATGTGTAAGATAATGTAAATGAAATATATAATGCATAATTGTGGAAGAGATTGAAAAAGGGAACCTCATTAAATTGTATTTCAACCAATTACCCCATAAAGACGCAAAAAAAAAATTATACATATTCTTATATTGCTGATTTAAAAACATGTTTGATACGTACATCCAAAGGACAAATCATAAATTTAAATTAATTTTATTAAAGTAGTAATAAAGTTAATATTCAATTCATGAAAAATTAAGGAAATTTAGAATTGTAGACTGAAATCTCGCATATAGGGTGACTGCGCCAGTAGTTGATACCCCTCCAGTAGTTGATCAAATGTTTGAAACATTGCGCCATTTCAGGCGGAAATTAATTTTACACGTGGCACTAGGCAGAATGTTTTTGTTTGAATGTTCGAGCACCTGTTGTCACATTGTTGACAGCTGCCTGCAGTAAGAGAAGCCATTTTATGATTTTTTTAATAGAAAATGTAAAAATTTAGTTTTTGATTAGTTGGAGACGATTACGATAAATTAAAATAAACCACTTCTATCTTGTTTATTTCAAATAATAGTTTTATATCAAATATTGTTAATCACAGCTTAAGCATGATATTTTAAAGATTAATCTTTGAATTTTCGACTGATTTCTTCGATTGATCAACTACTGGGTAAATGGCAATTAAAGAAACTATTTACTTATAATTTTGTTGCTATTTAATTTCAGCAGATTTCATTTTTGCTAATTATAGGACATTCATTAAGGGCTGTAGCAATCATGTTAGTTTACTTCTGAAACTTAAAAGGAAGGAAATTTAATAAAACCCCCGTATCACCGGCCTTATTTGATCAACTACTGACTCAGTCACTCTATATCATTGAAATCCTATCATCTCTAAGAAATAACATATATTGTAAAATCTATAGCAATTAAAAATATCTTTTAAGTATTAATTATAGCTTTAAAAATTGCATGCAAAGAAAAAAATCTATGAGGCAGTAGTTTACAAATATATTATTCAACTTAAAAAAATGGCAACACAGTACAATTCCTAGATACAAGTTAGTTCACTCTGTTAATAGTGGTTAAGAGATATTCCATGCTGATGGAATGCGATAATGTAAATAAAGTAATGGAAACTTGTCAATCGTAAGCTTCATGTTAAAATATACCTAGTAAGTTTTGCATAATATAACTAACTAATTTCTAACTTAATTTTAATAATAACTAGAACGAAAAATCATGTGTCAAGCATAGATTATGAAACACTTTCGAACAGGTCTAGAATACTTTAACAAAACTTCACCGTAAGGGGCACATACCCTTTAAACAGATGAAAAATTTGATTTTGAAGACAAATATTTAAAGTGGCCCAATGCACTTATTTTTGCACTATCCACCTAAGTTTTTGTTGATGTTGTTGCTGTTGTTTTCTTTGCTGTTGTTAATACTATAATATTTTATCAATGCAATATAACATATAATTTCCATAAACAGTGTATAATTAATATTAATTATTCCTTAATGTAGGATTTTTAAAAATTAGTGATATTCTATATAGCTTACGAGCATGATTTAAAAACATCTATATCCTATAGAAGTTTTAAACTTTTAAAATAAATTTAAGAATATTACAAAAATAAAATGAACTAAAATCTAATGAATAAACAAAGAATTTATAAAGTGCTTCGATTTTCAAAGTAGAAATATGAAAATTTTGCACTAGATTAATTTTAACACAATTATTCCAATTAGTAAATAAATCATATTAGATGTAAATTTTCAATTGGGCGAAAAATGTCCGGACCAGGATTCAAACCAGCGATCTCCTGGCTGAAGCCGCCAGTGCTCTGCCATCTGAGCTATCCCGGACGAATCTGCTGGAGCTTTTTCACCCAGCTAGCCTTAATGATTATAGCATCTGGTCTGAAACCTGGTTCAGGTCAACAGAATAAATGATGCTATAATCATTAAGGTTAGCTGGGTGAAAAAGTTACACCAGATTTGTCCGGGATAGCTCAGATGGCAGAGCACTGGCGGCTTCAGCCAGGAGATCCCTCGTTCGAATCCTGGTCCGAACATTTTTCGCCCATTTGGAAATTTACATCTAATATGAAATTTTTGATAATTTTTGTCACTCGAATACACATACATTCAATAATTTTTGTTAATTTTTTTTCGATTTTAGTTCAATTTGAAGAAAATGATCAAGTAAAGATATAAAGATTCGAATCATTACCTTTAATACATTTGGTGTTAGCATGCGTAATTAAAAAAACATCGATTTTGAGAAAAATGAATTGAAACATACATATTTTGCTTGAAACAGACCAATGCTAATTTATTTTTTTTACTATAACGAGCGCAATTTTACAAATACTTTGATGCGGTTTGTGTCAAATAGTTCAGAAAAACATTAGCTGTAAAATTAATTAAAAACAAAAAAAATGTTTTTTTGAAGATTTTAAAGGATATGTGCCCCCTAAGATGAAAGATGGTTCTAAGTAAACCATTTGGAAAACGCATAGCACAGTTCAAAACCCCATTTTAGGATTCCCATCAATAACCGAAAAAATATCCGAATTCCTTTATAAAGTATCTATGTTATAGTATATAGATTTGCATACGTATACTACATAGTATGCTAAAATTTAGTTCAGTTAGGAAACACATAGCACAGTAGGAAATGCCACGTGAGCAATTTCCGTTAATAAACGGTGATGTACTCGAGATTTTTATTCTGTCCTGTATATGATTTATTATGGAATTTATACATACCACGTAATAGGCAAAACTATAGTTACATTTTAAAAAGTGTACCATAATTGAAAACTCACTTCCAATAAAAATTGTTATTAGACAATACTATAACTGAATTCTTTTGTGTGTTCCTGTAAATGACAGATAAAAGTTACGCCCACCGTATTCTATAGTGATCCTTAGTGGTGCACCTTCGTGATTCCTATAAATTTCGATATGTTTGAAATAGCGTGACACCATTAAAAATCATCGCAAACGATTTTGTCCCATAGGCCGTAATGTAATCCTTTGGAGTGTACTTGTAAATTAAGTATAAATGGTACAGATTTCATTTTCAATTCCGCACATACTATAGTACTTAGTAACATGTATTAATCGTATAGCAATCCGAGATTGTTTATGCGGTGTGCACGGGTAGAACGACAGGCAGATGGTAGACTACCAGACAAACCGAATTTATAAACACTCTTCAAGTATGATGAAAAGTATTAAGAATGTTGGTGTACAGCTATTTGTAACAATAAAGGAAATATTCATAGAGCAACAAATATTTTGCAGATACCTAATTTGGTAATTTTATATGCTTAAGTGCTTGTGATTTCCTTAATTGCCAAAAATTTCCAATTTTTTTTTTAATTTGAATTTAAGTAAATGATTATCAAAAGTTATTTGAATGTGAGCTACAAGCACAAGCATCAGCTAAAGTATCAAGCTAAAGTATCAGTGTGGAAATTTTATTTACATTTTTCTGGTTTATAATATATATTTATTTAGCTATTATAAATGTTGGTGTACGGCTATTTGTCACAACAAAGGAAAGATTCATACAGCAATATATATTTTGTAGATACCTAATTTGGTAATTTTAAATGCTAAGTGCTTGTGATTTCCTTAATTAAAAAAAATATCATTTTTTTTTAAAATTTGAATTTAAGTAAACGATCACCAAAAGTTATTTGAATGTAAGCTACAAGCACAAGTATCCGATAAGGTATCAGATAGAAATTTTATTTACGTTTATCTGGTTTATAATATATATTTATTTAGTGTACTTTTGTTTCATAATTGCATTGTAAAAAATTTGTAATTTCTACAGAAAAAAAATTGTATTTTTTACAGAAAAATCTTTTAAAGAAAAAGTTTTTTCTGTAAAAAAGCTGTATTTTGTAATTTGTACAGAAAAAATATGTATTTCATACAAAAAAAAAAAAAAAAAAAAAAAAAAAAAAAAAACTGTTTTAATGGAAAATTACAGACATTTTTTGTAAATTAAAGGGTTTTCCACTGGCGTCAAAATTGACAGTTTTTTCTGTCAATTTGAGAGATTTTTTTTTTAGAGTATACATATCAAATGGTTTCCTGGCTTCGGCTTCCCTTCTATCTAACAATATTTTAAATATAAATGCAAAAATATATTGTAACTTTTGAGTCTTTTTCATAAAATATGAAGGGATTTGAAATTTCTTTCAAGAAAAGTTTATGAAATATATGATTTTCAAAGAAATCTAAAACTGTAGCCTTAAAATCCTCTGAACGATTCCTTATATTTTATCGAAATACTATAATTTCCAAAATAGAGAGATGTTGTGAAACTTATATAACTATTGCTTTAAAATATTAATCCCTTCATTGCATTAAAAATTGTTTAATTGATTTTCTAATCGTAACTAAAGTAAACGATTGTTATATACTACTTTACCTAGGGGCTTTCAATCCGTTTGTATAGGTATCGTTTGCCGCCAAAAATTCCGAAGGGTAATCTTTGCTCTATAATAACTCACAAAGTTTATCTTATTAAATAAAGCAAATTTTTCTATTCTAAAGTAATGGTTGGTTAGTTGCCAACGGGTCCCGATAAAAATTCCTAATTTAACCCTTGAAGTGTGGTAAGATATGACTCGGTTCACTGCCAGAATATAAAGAGATATATATTTTTATAAATGGATTTTTGCGGTCATTAAGCACAGAAGAAAGATACTATAACACAGAATGTAAAGATATATCTTAAATACTGTTTTTTTTTAGAAATATAAGGTAAATACCTCTGTAGTGGGTCACGTAAGAAGAAATGTATAACTTGTTTCATTTGTTTTCAAGCATGGATTTTAATAAAAAACGATTGCTGTTTATGAGAGCAGATTAAAACCATACAAGCTTTATCTTTATCCTAAATTTGTATTTACATTTTACTTATATTTGCTTAGCTGCCATTAAGCACAGAAGAAATATATTATAACACAGAATGTAAAGATAAATCTTAAATACTGTCTCTTTTCAGAAATATAAGGTAAATAACTCTATAGTGGCCACGTACCTTATAGGTGCCACGTAACAAGAAATTTATAACATGTTTCCTTTGTTTTCAAACATGGATCTAATAAAAAACGATTGCTATTTATGAGAGCAGATTAAAACCATACAAGCTTTATCTTTATCCTCAATTTGCATTTGCATTTTACTTATATTTTCTTAGCTGCCATTAAGCACAGAAGATAGATACTATAACACAGAATGTAAAGATAAATATTAAATACTGTCTCTTTTTAGAAATATAATGTAAATACCTCTATAGTGGGCCACGTTCTAGTGTAACAAGAAATTTATAACATGTTGCATTTCTTTTCAAAAAAGGATTTGATAAATAAAGATTGCTGTGCATGAGAGTAGATTGCAACGATACAAGCTCTACCTTTATACTAAATTTTCATTTACATTTTACTTATATTTGCTTAGCTGTCATTAAGCACAGAAGAAAAATACTGTAACACAGAATGTAAAGATAAATTTTAAATACTGACTCTTTATAGAAATGCTAGCAGGGATGACCGAACTCGGTCATTAATTAGGTTTAATTAGCTTTTCTAATCTGAATTTATCGAGCATGTGACCTATCGCAATGGTCTTCTCGTGCTGGGAAACGATGTAATAAAATGTTTTGTGAAAGCCGCTTGAGCCGCTTTTTAGATGCAATTAGCTTGAACCACATTGACCCAAAAATGATCCAATAATCGAATTTTCTCGAACATGTGACTTAGGTCAATGGTCTTCTCATGCTCAAAAATGATACAATACAAAATCTTGTCAAAATATCTTGAGCCTTTTTTTAGATACAAATAGCTTGACTCAGAGTACAGTGACCCAAAATGACCCATTAATCAAATTTTCTCGAACAGGCGACTTAGCCCAATGGTTTTCTCATGCCCAGAAACGGTATAATACAAACTTTTGTCAAAATCACTTGATTCGCTTTTCGGATACATTTGATTGACCCACATTGGCCCGAAATGACCCACTAGTCGATTTTTCTCAAACTTGTGTCTTAGCCCAATGGTCATCTCAAGCCCAGAAGCGGTATATTACAAACTTTTGTCAAAAAATTTTGAGCCTTTTTTTAGATTCAATTAACTTGGCACCTGACCCATTGTGACCCAAAATGTACCACTAATATAATTTTCTTGAACATATGCGACCTAACCCAATGGTATTATCGTGCCCGAAAACGATAGAAAGAAAAATTTCGTCAAAATCGATACAGCCGTTTTCTAGATAAACTTAGCTTGGCCCACAGCGACCCAAAAATGACCCACTAATCGAATTTTCTCTAACATGTGACTTAGCCCATTGATCTTCTCGTAATCCAAAACACTAGATTACAAAATTTAATCAAAATCGTTAGAGCCGTGTTTTAAATAAAATTAGTTTCACCCGAAGTAACCCAAAAATGACCCACTAGTCGAAATTTCTCGAACATGTGACCTAGCCCGATACTTTTCTCGTGCCCAAAAACGGTTGGATATAAAATTTAATCAAAGTCGATTGAGCCGTTTTTTAGATATAATCAGCTTGACCCTGATCCATTATGACCCAAAATGACCCACTTATCGAATTTTCTCGATCACATGACCTAGCCCAATGATCTTCTAGGGCCCGAAAATGATAAAATACAAAATTTAGTCAAAATCGTTTGAGCCGTTTTTAAGATAAAATTTACATAAACCCACACCCACAATTTTTTCTCGTATTATAATATAAGATAAGGTAAATACCTCTATAGGGGACCACGTACCAGTATAGGTGCCACGTAACTAGAAATTTATAACATGTTTCATTTGTTTTCAAACACGGATTTAATAAAAAACGATTGCTGTTTATGAGAGCAGATTACAACCATACAAGCTTTATCTTTATCCTAAATTTGCATTTACATTTTACTTATATTTGCTTAGCTGCCATTAAGCACAGAACAAAGATAAATCTTAAATACTGTCTCTTTTTAGAAATATGAGGTAAATACCTCTATCATGGGACACGTACCAGTGTAGCAAGAAATTTATAACATGTTTCCTTTGTTTTCAAACATGGATTTAATAAAAACCCATTGATGTGTATGAGAGTAGATTACAACCATACAAGCTTTATCTTTATCCTAAATTTGCATTTACATTTTACTTATATTTGCTTAGCTGCCATTAAGCACAGAACAAAGATAGTATAATACTAAATCTTAAATACTGTTTTTTTTTAGAAATTTGAGGTAAATACCCCTATAGTGGGCAACGGACCACTATTGGGTCACTTATATTTAATGTTTAAAAACAAGCCTAAAATACATTTCTGCAAATCACTGAAAGAAATCTGACTGAGTAATATCTTCAATATATCATCTTTCCATAAAATGTTTGGAATAATTATTTTTTCATCTGCTGGTACATTTTTTTTCCTAGAGTGTCTGCAAAAACTGATTTTTTCACAAATTCTTAGAGATTTCATTAACAGATAAGTTTCTATTTAAAGCATTGTTTCTTCAACATTATGTTTTATTTTAAATTTAAATACTATTGATATACTCCATTACATTATAAATAATTTGTTGTATAACCTAAAAAATTAAAAGATTCATGAATTCGAAATTTAATATGCCCGCTACTGAAGCCGCAGAGGAAGGTAACATATTTTATTTTTCATTGTTTCCGAAAACTATATTTTGAAACTTTTAATGTTTATTCTGATACATGAATGTTAGGACTAGGATAATATATATATATATATATATATATATATATCTTTTGGAATTGACTAACACTTTAATAATAATTAGATATATATCCTTAAATGGCCCACGACCGGTGCGTTTATCTTACTAATAAAAATAAAATTCCCTTCACAGTACATTGATGCCACAAGTGAAGTTCAAAGAAATCTAACACTGTAACATAAAAAATTGCACACATAATACATTATATTTTATCGGAATCCTATAATTTCCAAAACAGACAGATATTGTGAAAGTAACATTCTGATTTTTTTCAAAGTATTAATTCTAACCGAGGTAAAAATATGTCACGCTCGTCAAAGGAAAAAAAAATCTATAAAGCGCAATTTGTAATCCTATATTCAGTATTTTTTGAAAAATTGCGATACGTGAGATGAAGGATAATTTCCCGATACAAGTTAATTCCCTACGGAATGAAATGTTAAGAGGCATTCTATGCTCACAGACAATAGCATTACGAAAAGAATATCGGTATATTATAAATCCTAAGTTTCCTATCAAATAAACGATAAGATATGTAATAAGATATTAGCTTTTATAGTACATATATTCTCATAAAAGTTTTATAATAATAATCGTGTTACATAGGTCATTGTCACAACAAAGGAAAAATTCTTGTAGGAGTATTTTATGTATATACCGGGTGTCCCAAAAATGACTGATAGATTTTAAAATTCAATAACTTGCAAACGGTGACAGATATTTAAAAAATGCTTGCAGGAGTATTATGTTAGACGTCAGGAGATTTTATGCTGCGATTCTCAGTTTTAGTAACAAATAGCATCAATAGTTGGCGCTGCAAGTAATAACAGCTAAATCCAGACTCGATTTTTCGGTCTCTCTCTTCTTCCATGCGCAAAAAGGAGATTAAAATGTATTGAATGGATCCCGAAGTACCAAAAAGGGTCTGCATTGAACACCTATTGCTCTCAGCGCCATCTGTTGTTTGAAATTCGAACTAAAATCAAGAGTCACAGTAAAAACTCCTGACATCATACATAACCCTCTTGCAAGAAGTTTTAAAATATCTGTCATCGTTTGCACGTTATTGAATTTTAAAATACCTCAGTCCTTTTTGGGACACCCGGTATATATATATGTATATATATTTATGTATATATATTAGTAGAACGTTATCTTCGAAGGATTGTGTTTTGATATATACAAACCTTAATCAAGGTATCAGTACTATTTAGTATTCAAACAGAGACAAAAAAAGCTCTATTCCAATTTTTTTGAAAATATTAATTCAAAGCGAGAAAAAAAAATAAATGACGGTCATGAAAAGAAAATATCTATGACATTTTTTTTTTTTTTTTTTTTTTTTTTTTTTTTTTGTAATTCAATGTTTAATATTTTTTGAAAAATTGCGACGCACGAGACGAAGAATGATTTCCCGATACAAGTTAATTCCCTACGGAATGAATGTTAAGAGTCATTCGTTGACCACAGACAATACCATTACGAAAAGGATATTGGGATATTATAAATGGAAAGCTTCGTATCAAATAAAAGATATGGTATAAGATATTAGTTTTTATAGTGCATAAATTCTCATAAAAGTTTTATAATAAAAATCGTGTTAGATAGATTATAGTGACTAAAGGAGAAATTCATGTAGGATTATCTTTTCATATACATCTTATATTATAATACGAGGAAAAATTGTGTGTGGGTATGTAAATTTTATCTTAAAAAAAGGCCCTAACGACTTTGACTAAATTTTGTTTTTTACCATTTTCGGGCACGAAAAGATCATTGGGCTAGGTCATTTGCTCGAGAAAATTCGATCAGTGGGTCATTTTGGGTCATAATGAGTCATGGTCAAGCTAATTTTTAAGCTAAAAAACAGCTCAATTGATTTTGACTAAATTTTATATCCAATCGTTTTGGGGCACGAAAAAACTATTGATCTAGCTCACATGTTCGAGAAATTTCGATTAGTGGGTCATTTTTGGGTCACTTCAGGTCAAGCTAATTTTATCTAAAAACAGGCTCTAACGATTTTGACTAAATTTTGTAATCGAATGTTTTGGATTATAAGAAGACCAATGGGATAAGTAACATGCTTGAGAAATTTCGATTAGTGGGACTTTTTTGGGACACTGTGGGTCAAGCTAAGTTTATCTAGAAAACGGCTCTAACGATTTTGACAAAATTTTGCTTTCGAACGTTTTCGGGCACGAGAATACCATTGGGTTAGATCGCATGTTCAAGAAAATTCGATTAGTGGGTCATTTTGGGTCACAATGGGTCAGGTGTCAAACTAATTGAATCTAAAAAGGCTCAAAAACATTTTGAAAATTTTTTGTAATATACCGCTTCTGGGCGTGAGATGACCATTTGGCTAAGTCACATGTTCGAGAAAAATCGATTAATGGGTCATTTTGGGTCACTGTGGATTAAGCTAATTTTACCTAGAAAACGGCTCTAACGCTTTTGACTAAATTTTGTAATCTACTGTTTTGGATTACGAGAAGACCAATGGGCAAAGTCACATCTTTGAGAAAATTCTATTTGTGGGTCATTGTGGGTCAAGCTAATTGTATCTAAAAAACGACAAAACGACTCAAACAATTTTGACAAAATTTTGTGTTATACCGTTTCTGGGGATCAGAAGACGATTGGGCTATGTCACATGTTCTAGAAAATTCGATTTCTGGATAATTTTTGGGTCACTGTAGGTCAAGCTAATTGTATTTAAAAAATGGCTCAAAACATTTTGACAAAATTTTGTATTAATCGTTTGTGAGCATGAGAAGACCATTGGGCTAAGTTATATGTTCGAGAAAATTTGATTAGTGGGTCATTTTTGAGTCACTGTGGGTCAAGATAATTGTATCTAAAAAAACAGTTCAAAACTTTTTGACAAAATTTTTTATTATATCATTTCTGAGTATGAGAAAACCATTGGGCTAAGTCACATGTTCGGGAAAATTCGATTAGTGGGTCATTTTGGGGTCACTGTGGGTCCAGCTAATTGCATCTAAAAACGGTTTAAACGATTTTGACAAAATTTTTTATTGCATCGTTTCCCAGCACGAGAAGAGCATTGGGATAGGTCACATGATCGATAAATTTAGATTAGTGGATCCCTTTTGGGTTACCGTGAGTCAAGCTAATTTTAACTTACGACTTTAACGATTTTGACTAAATTTTGTATTCTATCGTTTTCAGGCTCGAGAAGAGCATTGCTTAGGTCGCATGTTCGAAAAATTCGGTTAGTGTGTCATATTGTGTCACTATGTCTCAGGATCATGCTGATTGTATCTAAACAGCAAGCATGATACAAGGAGAATAAAATATCGAATTGGACACAAGGCTAATTTTGACCGAGTTTAGCTCGGTCATCCCTATTAGTATATATATTACTAGAACATTATCATACAAATAATACATCATGTTTTATCGGAATCATATAATATCTAAAAGAAATAGATAATATGTAACTTCTATTCCAATTATTTCAAAGTATTAAGTCAAACCGAGGAAAAAAACATATTACGGTCATAGAAGGAAAAAAATCTATGAAGAACAATTTTTGTAATTCAATATTTAATATTTTTGAAAAATGGCGATGCGTGAGACGAAAGACGATTTCCCAATAAGAGTTAAATACATAGGAAATGAATGTTAAGATACATCGCAGACAATAATATTGCAAAAAGAATATTGGAATATTATAAATGCCAAGCTTCCTATCAAATAAAGGATAAGATATGTAATAATATATTAGCTTTTATAGTACATATATTTCATAAAAGTTTTATAGTAATAATTGTGTTACATAGGTTATTGTCACAATAAAGGAGAAGTTTACGTAGGAGTACTTTTCATATAAACTTATATATATTAATTGAACATTCACTTCGTAGGATTATCTTTTGATATATTTAAACCTCAATAAAGGTATCAGTATTATTTAGTTTTCAAACATACACAATTATAAATTAAAATTTTATAATAAAGAAATCTAAAACTATAGACTAAAAATCTTGCACACAAAATACATTATATTTTATCGGAATTATATAATTTCTAAAAGAGACAGATATTGTGAAAGTTCTATTCCATTTTATTTTCTAAAGTATTCAATATGATAATAAATTCAAACCGTCGAAAAAAAATATATGACGGCCATAAAAGAAAAAAATCTATGAAGAACCATTTTTGTAATCCAATATTTAATATTTTCTGAAAAATGGCGATGCGCGAGACGAAGGACGATTTCCCGATACAAGTTAATTCCCTAAGGAATGAATGTTAAGAGACATCACAGACAATAACTTCACGAAAATAATATTGGAATATTATAAATGCCAAGCTTCCTATCAAATAAAGGATAAGATATGTAATAATATATTAGCTTTTATAGTACATATATTTCATAAAAGTTTTATAGTATTAATTGTGTTATATAGATTATTGTCACAATAAAGGAGAAATTAATGTAGGAGTATTTTTTCGTATATATATATATATATATACTGGTTTCCAAAAATTAAGGAAAAACAACAAAAGTAGCGATTACTCAAAATGTTACAAGTAGATTTTAATAAAACTGAGACACAATTTACAACACATAGTAAGGTATAAAATAACATTAAAAGAAATTACCAGACGATTGTGGTGTTTCAGGAATTAATACAGTTATAAAATAAACAAAATATGTCTCAGTTTGGTATAGGAAAAGTACCTTTAATATGGAATGTGATTTCCCCTAAGAGCAATAAAGCACAAACAGCGAAGTGTGATACTGTCAATTATGCGATCGATAAGTTCGCTGGGAAGTGCGAGCCATTGCTCTTGTAAAGCAGTTGTAATCGTGGCAAGGGTCTGAGGAGGGGGATTGAGAGCAGAGACACATCTCCGTAAAGCATCCCAAAGATGCTCGATGGGATTCAAGTCCAGTGATTCCGCTGGCCATTCCATGCTCTGAATTGTTTGTGCTGAAGATAATCTTCAACGATGTGAACCCTGTGCGGTCTAGCGTTATCGTCCTGTAACAGGAAATCATTACCTATTGCACCGGCATAATGGTGCAGATAAGCATAAAAAATGTCATCTCTATAGACGTGGGCATTCACAGTTACACGTGGAAAGGCATGGAGGTCTGTACGTCTGCCCAAAGAGATACCATCCCAAATACAGACACTGCCTCGTCCATATGAAACTCTTTTACGAATGTTTGATGAATGATAGAGTGTTCCCTGTTCTCTCTAAATAAAACAATGCCTACTATCGCTTTGGAGGCTAAACTGGAACTCATTTGTGACGAGAACACGCCTCCATTGCTCAGCCGTCCAGTGGACATGTTGACGTGCCCAACTTAAACGGTTCCTCCGGAGACATGAGGTGAGCGGCACACAAATATCTGGTCGTATCGCGAAAAGACCACCTTCATGAAGCTTTCTACACACAGTAGACGTTGATACCAACTTTCCTGTGGCTGCAGCAAGGGCGGATTTAAAATGAGAGAGGGTTGCTGTTCTATTCATTTGTAGACATAACCGCAAATATCGGCCATCGGTTCTTTTCGCAGCTCTTGCTCGTCCTTCGCTGAACCTTCTGGAGGCAGAACCAGTGGTTTGAAATTGTTGCCAAAGCCTATGAGCAACAGAAAGATTCACATTTATCCATCTGGCCACCTCTATCTGATTTTGGCCTACATCCAATCTCCCAATAGCTCTATATTGCAGTTATGCGGACAAATGATACCTCTAGGTCATACTAATGAATTGGCTATCTCAGTTTTCTTATCTCATAATCACAGTGACACCAGCAGCCGCACTCTCTAGCATGCATTTTTATGCTCCGCACAGATGACGCAATCCGATTGCAGCGGCACTAATTTGCATTTTGTAATTTTAAACAGCATCTTTTAGTTAACAACGTATCCAAATGAAATTTGGATAGTTTAATATTTGAACGGATTATAGCTCGTTTTGTGATTTTTCCTTAATTTTTGGAAACCAATGTATGTATATTAGTAGAACATTATCTTTGAAGGATTATGTTTTGATATATTTAAACCTTTATCAAGGTATCAGTACTATTTAGTATGCAAACATCGACAACAATTATAATTTAAAATTTTATAATAAAGAAATCTAAAACTGTAGACTATAATTCATGGACACATAATACATTATATTTGATCAGAATCATATGATATCTAAAAGGGACAGATATTGTGAGAGTTCTATTCCAATTATTTCAAAGTATTAAGTCAAACAGAGGAAAAAAATATACGACGGCCATGAAATGAAAAAATCTACGATGAACCATTTTTGTAATCGAATTATTAATATTTTTTGAAAAATGGTGATGCGTGAGACGGATGTTTTAGAGACGGATGGAGTTGAGACGGATACAAGTTAATTCCTACGGAATGAATGTTAAGAAACATTCTATACTCACAGAAAATAGCATTACAGAAAGGATATCGGAATTTTATAAACTTTAAGCTTCCTATCAAATAAAGGACAATATACGTAACAAGATATTAGATTTTATAGTATATATATTCTCATAAAAGTTTTATAATAATAATCGTGTTACATAGGTTATTGTCACAATGAAGGAGAAATTCATGTAGGAGTATTTTTTCATTATATATATATATATATACATATATTACTTGGACATTATGTTCTAAGGATTATGTTTTGATATATTTAAACTTTAATCAAGGTAGTAGTACTATTTATTATTCTAAAGTAGACAACAATTATAATTTAAAATTTTATAATAAAGAAATCTAAAACTATAGACTAAAATTCTTGCATACATAATACATTATATTTTATCGGAATCATACATAATTTCTAAAATGGACAGATACTGTGAAATTTCTATTCCAATTTTGTTCAAGCTATTAACTCAAACCGAGGACTAAAATATATGACGGTCATGAAATGAAAAATTGTTTATGAGAAATCGTTTTTATAATCCAATATTCAACATTTTTTCAAAAGTTTCGATATGTGACACACAGGGTGATTACAAATTAATCCCCTAAGGAATAATGGTTAAGATATATTTCTATAATCACAGACAATCACATCGTGAAAAAATATCCTAATACCGTAAAGCTTCCTTTCAAATAAAAGATAAGCTATTTAATATGATATGAAATTTACTGTTTAAATATTCTGACGAAAATTTATAATAATAAAGGTTTTATACAGGCTATTTTCACAATGAACGAGAAATTCACGGATGCGTATTTTTTTTTTATATACACAAAAATTAACAATTATCTTCGAAAGTTTATGTTTTGATACATTTAAATATTTGTTATTGGCTGCAAACCTGAATCAAGGCAAGAGTACTATTATATTTAATATTGAAACATAAATAAATATAATTTTATAATTTTTATTTAAAATTACGTTTTACTGGTATTACATTTTATTTTATTCATGATAGATTAATTTCTTGTAAAAAATATTTATTATTTTATAGTGGTATTACTATCGTTAGTATCTACAGAAGTAGCCTTAAAATTTTATACATTATACTTTATCGATATCCTACATTCTACAAAGCAGACAGATAATTCAAAAAACATTTGACTAAAAATGTTTTTTAATTATTAGTTTTATTTTAGAATTAGTATCGGTTGCATACAAAGCACATACTTTATAAGAACATAGTTTTGAAGCCCAATTTTCAACAATGTTACATAAATTAATTTGCGTAACAGATAGAATGATTACCCAAAACAATTTAATTTTCGAAGTAAGGATGGTTAAGCGATATTCTGTGCAGACTGATATTGCATATAAATAGTGGAAAATCATAAATCGTAAATTTTAATAAAAAGGTAAAATATGACATTTTAACGTATTTTTTATATTGTAAATGTTCTTGAGTTGCTTATTGTCACAGTAACGGAATAATAAACATAGACATATATTTATATAAAGTAAGACCTCTGAAAAGCGCACACTCCCAGATTGCTGAATTTGTCCTTTATACGGAGTTATTTGCTATTCCGAATTTAAATCATGCAGATATTGGGGTGTTAAGTATTGAAAAAATGTCAGATAAATAAAAATGCCCGTTATTTGGAAGTTATCGTTATGAATGTTTTACTGTATATGAATGTTTAATGATGTTTAATTTCTCAAAAGGTTTTGCTTTCACTATTTTCTAACATTTTTCCTTTATTTTCAAATATGAATTTATAATAAATTGCTATATATTATATACACGTGGATAATAATCATGCAAGTTTTATATTTATCTTAAATTTGCATTGGAATTTTACTTGTGTTTGTTTAGTGGTAATTCTGCGTAAATTGTTTAGGGGCAATTTAATTTCAATTCTCCCCTGGCTGAAATTCCACACAATATTTTAAATATAAATGTTAACATAAATCGTGATTTTTCTTTTTCATTTTTCCAAAATACCAATAAAATCCAATTCCCCATCTTGATAAAGTAATGACACATATGAATTTCAAAGTCATCTAAAACTGTAGGCTAAATTTCTCGCACACATATTACTTTATGTTTTATCGAAATCCTATAAATTTCAAAAAATTCTGTCCTTTCACAGATATTGGGAAAGGTCGTATTACGTTTTTTTTTTTTTAATTATTAATTCTAGCCGAGGAAAAAGTATATGAAGCTGATGAAAAGAAAAATATTTATGAGGAAGTATTATTGTAATCCAATATTCAGCATTTTTTAAAAACATTTGATGCATGAGCGGCAAGATGATTATCCGATACAAGTTAATCCGTAAGAATTTATGGTTATGAAATATTTTATGCTCACAGATATTTCGAAAAAAATATTGGAATATCATAAATCGTAAGTTTCATCTCAAGAAAAGGATAAGATATGTAATAAGATATGAGTTTTTGTAGTTTATATATTCTGACAAAAGTTTTATTATACTAATAGTCTTATATAGCATTCTCACAAACAAGGAATTATTCATAGAGAATTCTTTTTTTTTCACTTAAGAAAATTGTGCATTTATTTATTGGGAAATGTTTATGCTTTGTTATATTTACAGTACAGCGATACATCGGCAAAAGTGTACCTCTGCCAACGAAAATTCTTTTTACAGTTTCACTGAATCGGTTGACAAGTATATGTAGATTCCCGTAAAGAATGTTTTATTCGATGTTTGAGCTAAGATAGTACGTCTGTGTTGCAATTTGATTGGACCGCGAAAGACATTTACATTAACGAATATTCTAGCTCATGAATGCCTCTGCCAACGAAAATTCTTTTTACAGTTTCACTGAATCGGTTGAGAAGTATATGTAGATTCCCGCAACGAATGTTTTATTGGATGTGTTAGCTGACATGTTGCACCTGTGTTTCATTTTGATTGAACCGGGAAAGACTTTTACATTACCGAATATTATAGCTAATGAATGCCTCTGCCAACGAAAATTCTTTTTACAGTTTCGCTGAATCGGTTGACAAGTATATGTAGATTCCGGTAACGAATGTTTTATTGGATGTGTTAGCTAACATATTGCGTCTGTATTACATTTTGATTGGACCGGGAAAGTCTTTTACATTACCGAATATTCTAGCTAGTGAATGCCTCTGCCAACGAAAATTCTTTTTACAGTTTCACTGATCGGTTGAGAAGTATATGTAGATTCCCGCAACAAATCTTTTATTGGATGTCTAAGCTAACATAGTGCATCTGTGTTTCATTTTGATTGAACCGGGAAAGACATTTACATTAACGAATTTTCTAGCTAATGAATGCCTCTGCCAACGAAAATTATTTTTACAGTTTCAATGGATCGGTTGACAAGCATATGTAGATTCCGGTAACGAATGCTTTATTGGATGTGTTAGCTAACATATTGCGTCTGTATTGCATTTTGATTGGACCGGGGAAGTCTTTTACATTACCGAATATTCTAGCTAATGAATGCCTCTGCCAACGAAAATTCTTTTTACAGTTTCACTGAATCGGTTGATAAGTATATGTGATTCCCGCAACGAATCTTTTATTGGATGTCTGAGCTAACATTGTGCATCTGTGTTTCATTTTGATTGAACCGGGAAAGACTAATACATTAACGAATATTCTAGCTAATGAATGCCTCTGCCAACGAAAATTCTTTTTTACAGTTTCACTGAATCGGTTGACAAATATATGTAGATTCCCATAACGAATGTTTTATTGGATGCGTAAGCTAACATTGCGTGTTGTGTTGCATTTTTATTGGGCCGGAAATTACTTTTACGTTAACGAAGATTCCACCAAATGAATAAGATCAGGAACAAGTTATATTAGTTAGCGGTGATAGCACCGCATTTTCATCAGTTGTCAAATTTGAACAAGAAATTTTTATTTATTAATAACTGCGTAGGAATTCGTTGTGTTACATTTATAATTTATATGATCTACTCATTTTTTTGGGGAAAATACTTGTCAATGTAGTTTTTTAAATTAAAATGTATAAACTCTCAGATAACAATATAATTATAAACACATGTATAATAATCACTTATAAACAGATAAAGTTAAAAAATGCTATAAAAAGTGATAGAAAATCTTTATTAAGATTGACGATCGTCTCGTCGCACCAACGGCGACATTTTCAAAATCATTTATGATAGAAAATACATTCGCAAAATTAAAAAAAAAAAAAAAAAAAAAAAAAAAAATATATATATATATATATTATTATTAATATTATTATTATTATTACTTTTTTTAATTTTGCGAAAGTATTTTCTATCATAAATGATTTTGAAAATGTCGCCGTTGGTGCGACGAAACGATCGTCAATCTTATTAAAGATTTTCTATCACTTTTTATAGCATTTTCTATCACTTATTGTAGCATTTTTTTAACTTTAACAATGTAATTAATATGTTTATATGCTTATTAGACCTTTCAATCACTGTAAGATATCTTAACCCCTTGGGAACGAGCGACCGGTATACGTGCCGCGTAAGGTGCTCACAGTCCGTGATTATTCTCACCAGTATTTTTTATTGTAAATTTTGTCTTATTTAATCCGAGGACTTTTCCGATTCAATTAGACAAAAATTTCTCTTTTAAAAAACCGATGATAAATGATTAAAAACTCTGTAAAAGACGCTCGTCCCGAAGGGTTAAAACTGATCGATTTTTGAGCACTGCATGATTTCTTGATTTATAAATTCTCTCAGTTTTATCAAATCATCTTTTATCTCAGTTTCTTGTTTTATCAGAAACTATTTTAGAGATCGAAATTCAGCAAAATGCAGATTCTAGATAGAGCTATCTATTAAGAATTTTAGTTACACCTATCATTCACAGTAAGATTTTCTAAATTTGATGAATTATTTTTCGTAAATATTAAAAGTTGGTTAACTGAGTCTACTGTTTTTGCCTTGTTTTCCAAAAACCAATTTAGATATCGAATGAATTAGCATGCGATTGTAGCCAGAATAATCTTTTATAAATATTAAATAGGCTTTTTAATGGCTGCAAGATTTATAAAAATGCATCATTTGGTTTATCTGTTTTTGAGTATTGAAATATTGGTTAATTGATTAAGTCTCCTTGTTTTTCCCTCTTTTCTCAAAAACTGTTTTAGATTTGTAAAAACGATAAACTGCAGAGTTTAGTTAGTAGTATTTTCTAACTGCTTTGAGTCTTATCCTGGCAAACAGATAGACAAGAAAAAAAAATATTTTTATAGAGGGTAATTCCGTGATTTATGCCGCACATTTTTTTGAATTTGTGTATAAAGTCCCATGGTGGACATAAAATAAAAAAAAAATCATGCTGTGCTATTTAATGTTAAATATACAACGCGTATACTGCGACAAAAAAAATCAAAACAAATTATTAGTAATTTTTAACTATTTTTTCTAAAATATTACATTGCGGCACGTCTCCCGTATATTTAGGCTGAGACGCCGCACTTGTGCGGTAGTTATGCCACGCTTGTAATAAGAACAGAATGAAATTATAAATAAAAATATTCAAAAGAAATATTCATATCTGACTATAATTAACGATGTAATAACAAAATGAAAATAAATGAGTACAATGAAACGTATTAGTATATTCAGATTAATAATTGTTGCCTACTTTCACTATTAAAATTATCGACTTATTTTTTTTACATTAAATTTCAATTGTTATTTCAGCAAATACGTAACATCAATGTGTTAGAAAGGGAAAAGAAAAAAAGTAAAATTGTGTTTACATAATTTATTTGCTAACCCCTTCGGGACCGGTGGCTTTTACACAAATTTTATTCGATTGGTACCACTTTTTTTAAAAGAAGTTATCTTTACTTAAAAAATCATGAATTAAACAAAGCAAATATTACTTTTCTTTTTTACTGGTGCCAGAAACAAATTTTGAAAGCTCTTTATGAAGGTGCTTATATGCACCTATGGTCCCGAATGGGTTAAGAGACCTGTTTTTTCGACTACAATCTACAGAAAAAGTGTCGAAAAAGAACAGCCTTTATGTAACTACATTTAAACACATGATGCAACGAAGTCAATTACATTTCCTCTTTTTTGGAGCAGTTTGCAAAGAACGTCTGCGTTACGCGTAATCCAATTTTTCATTATTATCCTCTTGACTTGCATCTTTCTTACCCTGCTTACTTTTTATTTCCCCCTTTTTCTCCTTTGGTTTTAGTAAACTTGATAACATGCCTAACATGGTAAGTCTGTGAAAAAAGAAAAGGAAAAGTTAATAACACTTAATCCTCCCGTACAAAAGAAACTGCGGCATGTATACCGGAATAGCAGTGCGGCATGTATTCCATTTTGAATGGTGTAGACGTCGGCCATTACAGTTACCTGTCATCACTAAGGAGAATGGCGTAACCATACACACTGTAATCTATACAAACGCTACACTTAGTTTTGACTTCGAAATCATGCATGCATTTAGTAATTAGTGTAGGAAAAGTATTTAAACATAACGTGTTTAAAAGTTTGGACAGTGGAATCATGCACTTACGTCAAATTAAGGATTATACTTCTACAAGTAAACACAGAAATGCGATTCACGCTATACACTGATTAAAATAATCTCATTGCGCACCTATACTGCGCGTTTGACGACCATCTATCGTTAATTATAAGAAATAAAAGGGGTGCGGCATCTATCCCGTATGCGGCGACTCTCCCGGAGTTATCCTATATGTAGTCTAAATAGTCGAATAAACTTAGAAATAGGGTTTTTGTTTTCTTTTTAGGTTTTCGTACTTAAAAAGTAAAAACGGAACCAACATAAGATCACTCCTGTTTCTGTTTGCCTGTCACAGCCATTTTACTCATTAAGTCTGGAATGTGGAAAGTTTAAATTGGGGGGAGTAATAAGGACTATTGCCCACATATATACAGATTATTAAACATTCACGAATATATTTAGGAAAAATTTACACAGGTTATTTAAGTTACTTGAAACAAAAAATATTATCGTTTGGGGTGTCATGTGAAAGCTTTCGTACAGCTGAACTCAAAAATACATTTCTTTTAATTTTGGGTATTATATTTTCAGAGATATCGCCGAAAACGTAGTGCAAAAATATGTTCCCCCTCCCTCTATTTCCGAATCTACTGAAACCGATGTTAATTAAAACCTTGCAGGAAAACTATAGCGATTACCTTCGGTCACATAAATTTTGAGGAAAGCGCATTTTTCCCGTTACACACAAATTTCAATTTCTGGGCATTCAGCAAATGTATTGAGGAGCGCTGGAGTTATCTATGGTAGCAGGAATATAAAAGCATTGTTGATACTGATTTTCGAAAAAAATCGTCGGTAATTAGCCAAAATATTAAATTGGGAGGGGTAGACAACAAAACACTGAAGATCTGGTACCTAACAATAATCGAAAGAATAATACTTTACGGGGCCTGTATCTGGGGGGGGGGGGGGTAATTTATCATCCATAGCACAACCTAAACTAAAATCAATACAACGCACTTTTCTCCTACAAATTTCAAGAGGCTACCAGGAGCACTGGGATACTTCAAAAAAGGGCAGGCACACATATAAGCTAATTCCCAAAGTTTCTCTCACACTATATAACTTAACACCCTACACCACTAGCTTCTTAACAGGACATGGCCCTTTCATGGCATATCTGGACCGCTTCAAAATAAGATCCACTACCACTTGCGTCTGCGGTGAAGATGGCACTATAAGTCACCCGTACTACAGTTGTACTCTCACGCAACGCTGGCACTTGAGGCGTCCAGACATACTGCCAGTCAACTGGCTCCAAAACGTCCTTTCCCGCACCCTCCTACTCAACAAATTAAAACACATTCACAATTTCCTTACATACTTAACAAACTTAACTTAAGCCCTGGTTCTGCTTATCCAGTCTCACTGTCACCATATCAATCTTCAAACAGCACCAGAATCCAGTCCTCTTTGTAGGCTCCAATTAAATTCTCTTACTCATCAATGTGTGGTTTCCTACGATCGCAAGAGCCTCTGCTCGTGCTTCTGACCATTCTATCAAGAGATACATCTCCAATGGACGCTTGAGTATCTGCTCGTGCCATCTTACTTGTGCCACACAAAGCATTACATCTCCAATGGACGCTGAGTATTTGCTCGTGCCATCTTATTTGTGCCACGCAAATCATTACATCTCCAATGGACGCTTGAGTATTTGCTCGTGCCATCTTACTTGTGCCACGCATTCCATTATTTTCCCTTCCTGCCGCCCCTTGTCGCGAGAGGGGTTCCTACCCCGGCGGCCAGGATCAGTGATGTTTATTATTATTATTATTATTATTTATTTTATTTTATTTTTACTTTAAATGTTCTCATACTCCCGCCCTCTGTCGCGAGTAGGCGTTTTCCTGGCGGGAAGGCATTCGTCTAATTTTTGTAATCCCACTTTGTCCTTTTTAAAATAAATTCTGGGTTCTGTGGTCGGTGGTGCATAGACGCCCTTAGCGGGTGAGCGTCGCCCCTTGAGCATTTTGTGTTTGTCCGTCTGCATACGGCCGGACAGGGCTGTACTCACTAACGAGCCTCAACGTGTCGGGGAACATACCGGGAGAGACGTTAAGCTCTAAGGGGCAGGCCTAGCCGGCCCTGAGCAGTCTCTCTTAGGCTACCTAACCTTTAAAGACACGGACGGTTTGGACATACATAATGGCAGGGTCGGCGTACTCCATGTACCATCTTCTTTTAATGCGCAGATAACAACTTTTAATGTTATATTTTTGTAAAGCAGTGCCCAGTAGCTGTATAAAAATAATAAACGTCAAATTGTTAAAAAACAACTAATTTAATTAGAATTAATCACATAAATACTATAGGATTCGCGACTAGTTTGCACTGAGTAGATCTCTCAATACCCTCCCTCGTCTTTAAAAGTTAATTAAAAACTTATCTGGAAAACCGTGTCACGGACCAAGGTGGAGTTGCATCTTTTTGACCTCCTTTTAAAGCGCGCTTAGCACAATGCCAAGCTTAAACTTTGAACAAGGGTTTTGTTTTAACTACACTGTAACTAGAAAAGATTTTTACGACGCTGAATTTAGTTTTATGAAATGCCAAATGAAGTTTAAATATGTATTACTTTTATTGTCAGTATCGAATTAAGTACATCATAAACAGATTAGGATAAGATTAAAAAAAGAGTTGTACAAAATAATAATATATTTTATATTATTTCTCTTTCAACTTTTATGGTATATCCATTGATACTTTTCTAGCGAATACAGCTATACCCAGCCGTACGTTGAATATTTTTTACAAAGTCTTATTATTTTTTTAGGAATTTTTTTTTAATAATACAGTTAATATTTCATATATTTATTGTACGGAACCCTCTGAGACCGAGTAACACTCGCACTTGACCGTTTATTTTTATTCGCACATAGACATTCGTGTTTTATATACATTAGTATGTATAGATTTATAAGTAAACAATAATTAAAGTTTTAAATTTTATAATAAAAATATCTTTGCAGCTGAGATGGTAAATATTATTTCATTCATAGAGTATTATTTTATTTATTCTTTACTAATGCAAAGTGTTATATTTATCTGCTGGATATTTAATTATATTTAATTACTCAATTATTTTGTTATTTTATAATAGTGTCAATCTTTTAATAAAGAAGTTTGGTTGGAAAAGAAATTTGTAAAATTTAATGAAGAAATTTGTTTGGACAGTCTTGACTACTGATTTTTCTGAGATTGAAAAAATTTGAGAATATATTGCTGTTGGATTAGTGTTATATATGTAAATGTTGTGTAGTGAAGACATTTTGTTCAAAAAGATTATAATTCTACTTGGATACAATATAATGCATATTATTTAGTTATTTATTCTCCAAATAATGTTTAATTATGTCAAAATATACATTAAATTTTCATATTTATCTCTTTATTCATTAATATAGACAATTACTATGGAATTTTTTTTAATTAATGTGCAAATGATGAAGGCAAAATAAATTCGATATAAATTCGCAATTAAATAATAAAAATGTATTATAAACACGATATTACTCACACTGGCATGAGTAATTATTTTTTAATAATGTTATAAACTTCCAGTTTGAAATATTCTTGGATAATTATATTAATGTGAACTTTAGAAAATAACGAATAAAATTAAGAAACGAGTTTCGTAGTGTCATTCTTAATTAAATTTTCATAAATTCTATTACATTAAGAATATATACCGGGTGTCCCAAAAAGGACTGACTGATTTTAAAATTCAATAACTTGCAAACGGTGACAGATATTTAAAAAATTCTTGCAGGAGGGTTATGCATAAGGTCAAAAGTTTTATTACAGTGATTTTCAATTTTAGTTCGAATTACAAACAATAGATGGCGCTGCGATCAACAGACGCTCAATTCAGGCTCGATTTTTGGTACTTCGTGGCCCGGATAATACATTTCCATCTCCTTTTTCAGCATGGAACAAGAAAAAGGACCAGAAATCGAGCCTGTATTTAGCGACTATTGCTTACAGCGCCATCTATTGTTTGTAATTCGAACTAAAATCGAAAATCACTGTAATAAAACTTTTGACCTTATGCATAACCCTCCTGCAAGAATTTTTTAAATATCTGTCACCGTTTGCAAGTTATTGAATTTTAAAATCAGTCAGTCCTTTTTGGGACACCCGGTATATGTTACAAAGATAATAAAAATAATAAATAAATAAATAAATAAATAAATAAATAAATAAATAAAAAATTATAAACAATGAAGCCATTTTTTTCTCGTGTAATCTCTGAAGCATCGTTGTTCAATTTTATTTGCTTCAATTTTTTCGGCCGTTCTTTAATATATTTTTCTTTGGTTTTATACAAGTGAATAATATCAATTTCGGAATTATAATCTTGATTCTGTAAAACATATATGAAATTTCCAAACGAATTGATGCATTTTTCTAGCGACAACTTTCTTTCTGCTGGTTCCACGTTCTCGTTAAACTGAGCTTCAACTAGCATTATCGGCAGTTCTATTTAGCATAGCTTCAGCAATCTCGCTGTCTGCTAAACCATTGCTTTCAATCTGGAAGCTTTTAATTCATAAACAATTGCTTCTTTTTCCTTTGTCCCATAAGTTATAAGTCTAAAAAAAACAAGAATTGGAATATGAATTTGATGCCAGATTTCTAAATGCCGGATTTTCGAGGTAACACTGTAATTCTATTGATTCAATGCATTTTAATATATTGAACAATTATTTATACAGTGAAGGATTAAATTCATATTCATAATTCAATTTTTTTTATAATATTGAAAGAATTACTTTTTTTAGAATTTTGAACAAAATATAGAGTAAACAACATTGCGATTTTGCCCTTTTGCTCGAAAAATATATTGGGATAACACAAAATATCCATGCTAGCATTGCGCTAAACCTAAACTGGACACTATAAGTTATAAATGTACTGGTTGGTACAAAATTCAGAAAAATATTTGTAAATAAATAACTCACAAACGAATGTATAGATATAAAGGTTTGCACTGAAAAAATGTAAATGAAACAATTGTTGCGGGATTGGGAAATGTTATTTTCCAAAATATCTACCAATTTTTGTTTTTAATAGTAATCTTTGAATTAAATAAACCCAGAAATCTGTGATTAAAAAAAGGCGAAAATTACTAATCGGAAAAGTGGTAAATATTTTTAATAAAAAAAATCACCCTAATCTAGCAACTGTGAAATGAAGTGTATTTTCTTTTTCTTGTTCCATTCGAGGCAGACGAAGAAGATAAGTTTGCGATCTGCCTCATGCGTTCGTCTCCCTGCGGACTCATTGAGTCATGTAATGCTCATTCCGTGCATCTGGATTTTTCCATTTGAAGCAACGGCGTCGCTAAAAGAGAATCACGTGACTCATGGGGTCCGAAGTGAGGGGAACACGTGATGGAGGTGCAGAAGAAGTCTTTTTAGTCTGCCTTAGCTCCTTTATATTCAAGTCAAATAACGTCTACTCCGTTTCTAACATAATAGTAAGATACAAACTACACATTCACAATAATAAGTAAGGCATCAAAGAAGAAACTTTTACTACTAACAATTCTGTGGGTTTTAATATTGTCCTGGAAAAAAATATAATGCGGGAAAATGAACAAATTTATTATATGCTTTAAATACATGGGTTTGAAGTAAATAGTGTAATAAGATAATGCAAAAATGAGAAATGTTTCCAGAAGTTTACAACTGTAAGGAAAATTTATTCATAAAATTAGTTTAAAGCACTTGCTTGGGTAAAAATGTAGAATGTTGGAAACACACATAATATAACTTTTAATATTAATTGCTTATTAAAAGAGTTAAAAAATCGCTTTAATTAAACATTTCTCGGATGTGAGTATTAATTTACTTCTGTTTATTCCATATTTTCTGTAAAAAAGTTCGAAATTAATTACTTGAAAAAATTACATTAAATACATTTAATATATTTTTCATACTTCTGTTGAAAAATTAACTACGTTGCAGATTTTCAAGAAAAAAAGAAGTATACACTGTTTATAACATAGCAGTAGAAACACATGTTTTTGCATTTGAATTATAAATGTGTTTAGTGGAAAGATAAAAGGATAACAATAAATGGACAAAATAAACAATCAACTTAAAAAACAACAACAACAACAAAAAAAAAACATTATTTTTATTTTTTTTCTGTCTTTACAAGAATAAAGTATTGGATTCGAGAAAATTTTCGACTTCCAGTTTTCGATGGATTTACACGTTTTCGGTGTCAGAGATCCCCAAAAATATGTTTTTACAAAATTTCTGTCTATGAGTCTGTGACTCTGTGATTCTGTCTGTATATGACACAAATTTTGGGCGCTCTATCTCAAGAACTAGTGTACGGAATTTAATAAAAAATTATATTCTAGTAGTTCCTGATATAGATTAGTGCTGATTAGCTTTTGGTTTAAATCGCCCAATATGTGGCACTGCTATGCTGCATTTTTCATGTTTTGCTCAATAGCTCTATCTAAAGAACGAATTTTCATAAAACTTCAGATTCAGTTAGTCCTTGATACTAATTGGTGCTTTTTACGTTTTGGTGTAAATCGCCCAACATGTGTCGCTGCTATGGAGCATTTTGCATGATTTACAGGATTTCCACAATAGCTCTATCTCAAGAACTAATGCACACATTTTCATAAAACTTCAGATTCAGTTCTTACTTGATATGAAATTATCCTGATTACGCGTTGGTGTAAATCGCCCAATAGGTGTCGCTACTGTCCCGCATTTTGCACGATTTCCTCAATAGCTCTATCTCAAGAACTAATGAATTTTCATCAAACTTCAGATTCAAGTATACCTTGATTAATAATGTTGCTGTTTATGTTCTGGTGTAAACCGCTCAACAGCTTGCGCTGCTATGCTGCATTTGTCATGATTTTCGCAATAGCTCTATCTCAAAAACTAATGCACGGATTTCCTCCAAACTTCATCATCAATTAGACGTTGATATAAGTTGTTGCTGATTAGGCTCTGGTGTAAATCACCCAGTATGTGGCACTGTTATGCTGCATTTACACGATTTCATAAATAGTCATAACTCAAGAACTAATGCACGGAATTTCATATTTTTAGAATCCTCATGATGAACATGGATTACCATGTAATTTTGGCATTGTGCTAGCGAATTTTGAAGTATTTACATGTATGAAATAGAAGAAAGTTTTGGGATTGGAATATCCAACTAGTTATTCTTTATTATATACGTGATACATCTAAGCATGTAATTAGCCTTCAAGCTTTTTTTTGTTTTTGTTTTTTTAATAAAGGTGTATGAAGATGTGTTAGATTTCATCGTTTTACTCTATACATATCAGTGAAAAAATTATATTAAATGTAATATTAGACGCATCTAAAAATCCATGCGCAGTCTTGTGTAATATACACTTGTAAATCTTTATAAAAAAATTGGTCAAAAATATCAATATTTAAAAAAAAATTGTTGGTATAAGATACAAAAGTGTCCAATCTGGCTGTTTTCCTTATTGATTGTGCCTTTGTTTCTCCAATCTATTTATCTAAAAACAGAAAAACGCGGAATTATTAACGGAAGTTCCAATATTTAATAGAATTCAAAGTATCATAACTCGTTGAATTTTGGACGTAGAACATTAGATTCTATATTGTTGTACTTGTCAGGGGACCAATATATTTTCTCCAAATTAAATATATAGAACACGTGACTCGTCTAAGTATTAAAAATTGAATGCAATTGAATTAGTGCCAGCGCAATTTCAATAATATAATATCATGTCCTCATTATTTTGAACATTATTACAATTTACTGCCTTTCTATCTCCAGCAGGAAAAAAATTAAAGCATTTTTTAATCTTTTGGGACTCTGTATATTAGACCGAGAGCCGACAGCACAGAAAATCACCTCATCGAGTTCACGGGGGAAATTCCAGAATTATTTAAAACTCGATCCCCATATTAAAACGCAATCGGTCTGACAAGTCATATCTTGGTGGAAAAAACCTGCAAATCCGATTTTACCGATAATTGTAAATCCGATTGACTCGTAGGTTTACCATTGTGCTTTCCTGCACCCAAAATTGTGAAAACATGGAGGACTAGGAGCAGGAAAACACAATGGTAAACCTACGAGTTAACCGCTAAAATCGGGTTTTCCGTTGTTTTCCCCCAAAATATGACTTGACAGACCGATTGCGTTTTAATATGCGAATCTAGTTTTAAGTAATTCTGGAATTTCAGCCGTGAACTCGATGAGGTGATTCTCTGTGCTGCCGGCTTCCAATCTATATTGACTCCGTGACTTGGATGATGTAATGCCTCGTAATGGATCTTATGGATAACTTTCAATTTCTTATGTAATTCGAGATAACCAAATTAGAAATTATATGAGTAAAAATTCATCTGTAAAATTAGGTATATAGGAAACTTTTGGAATGCCCCAAGCAAGTTGAAAGAAACACTATATTTTGAGTGACCATAATGTTCATCTTCGCATCACTAACGAACTATAGAATCACTTAGAAACACTATAAAGTTATTAAAAATGTGTGTAAAAAATACGTATGAGGATGACATAGCTTTGTTTTAGTGCCACATGATAATGTTCCATGCCAAAATTCCAGGTGCCGTAGAGCACTGACAACCCTATACCTGGCTTCACAGTGTTCTGCAAATACACGATAGCCGATATCTTGGGGTTAACTACAGCACGTATAGCTCATGCGGGTGATCTGTTTTGTCTAGTTCGTTATTTTTATTTTTTAGTTTCGCAGTGCAGATCTGTAAAAAAATATGTTATTTCCAATACACGAGATCACTGAAATAAATACATAACTTTTTTTTGTGCATTCACTGCTTCCAAATTTTTATCCGAATATTTATTTGTTTATTTATTTTTTTATAAACTAGATTGCTTACAAATAGTCTGATTATGTCTACAGTCCAAAGTACTCTAGAGACACTAACTCGGATTCGATGTTTTAGCACCAAGCAAAGAAAAGAACGGCCTTGTGATTTAAAAACATTTTTCTTTTTTTTTACATAGAAGGTATTATACAATTCTGATAATTCATTTTTTCCGAAAAAAACACAATTAAACTTTAGATTAAAATGTTTAATTGTCGCTTTGGAGATTTCATAAATTTTTGATTGTTTATTTAAAATTTATATGCTTTTGAAAAGAATTTGATTTTGGTTTGTAGAAAATGCCATAATCAGTTTATATCAGGGTTACACGATGACTTGATGTCTGTTTATTGTATTTTTAATTTAAATCTGATGGCAATTTCAAAACTACGGCTAACGGCATGGAGCCGTAAGCCTGTGCTTCGCGCGTTCAAGTGTAGTTAAATAATACCCTAAATACCCTAATCTCTATAACATCATTATGTTTCTGTAATTATGAATTATTTCTGGAATTAAAAACCAGAGATAAATTTAACAATTTATTCATGTGATGATTAATTATCATTTCATTATTTCCAAATCTATTTTCAAGAATTTTTAACGCTGTGTCATAATTTTAACCCGCAACTTTCAAGCCTTCTATGCGATTTCAAACGAATGAACTTAAGTAATTTTGGAGATAATCGTACTTTTCTTCTATTTTCGTTCATGTATTATTATCGTGTATTGAAACTTTAAAAGTGCTTTAACAATTTGTGAATTGAGTGCAGTAATACTATGAACCATAAAATTTCTGTATATTTAGTTTAGGTAGCTTCAAAAATTTATTTTCAATATTGGGGAGAGAATCATTAACTGACTTACTATTCAAAGGAACAATATTTCTTTTGTTTTCTTTAAGTTTCATTTCAGCGCTAAAATTTTTATCAGCATGTTCATAGGTCGCGATCATTTCAGCTTCATATTCATCTAAGTTGAATAGTGATACCATTTTATTGTATTTACTTCTTCTTAACTAGATGCTTGAAACTGTTTAAAAGTTTTTTCAAGACATTCTGGATCTATCGTACCATTTTCAATGTAGTCGATATATTGTTTATCAATTTAGTGAATGAGCTTTTAAAGATTGTTCAATTTTTCTTCAAATTTTCATGGTTCAGCTATATTAAAATAAAAAGTAAATCAGAAAAATAACTCTTACATTGAGAAGTCTTCGCCCTATGTGATATCCACAAATTTAACTAATTATCACTAAATCACTAATCATCGAGAAATTTCTGCATTCGCGTCCGTATGCACAATGAAAATAAAAATCACATGTCTTACATTGAAAAGTCTTCGCCCTATGTGATATCCACAAATTTAATTAATTATCACTAAATTACTAATCGTCGATAATTTTCTGCATTCGAGTCCGTATGCACCATGCAAATAAAAATCATATGTCGAGTATTTGAATCCTGAATAAAAAACTTCTTAATAAATAATCTGAAGAATCGAAAGACATCAATGGTGACTTGCAATATTCCTATAGCGAACATTTAATGAATGCAATATGTTTACAGTTATTTTGCATATATACTAGTTATAAAAACTTATTACTGTGAGACGGAATGTTTCAATATCTTTTTTCAATGTTAGCAATAAACGTCACATTTTTAAATCATAAGAAAATTTATACTAAAACAGCTTTTCGTTGCGTTGTGTTTCGAAACAAAAAAGTCCTTCCGGCTAGTGCCGGGAGGAAGAGGTAGCTTTCATATTCCTTATTTTTAAAAAGCCAACTTATATTATTCAAACACACGAAGCTCAATTAAGTGGAAACCGAATGTAGGAGATTCAATACTAATTTTTATCAATACTAAATCATTATGAATGAGAATTTCGCGAAATTAGTCAGCTTTATCCAAGCTGCTTTTATTTAAAGTCACTTATATTTGGCTGCCAAATTCGGCGATTTCTTAAAGTGCCTGCCATTTTAAGACAACATGGTAGATGAGGCTAACCAGTGAACTTGGTCGAGACCTTAGTAATTGCTGTGCACATGCTCACTCATATCGGAATCGGTTGATATATACGAGTGCTGTCGTAGGCAAAAAATCAGTTTTTTCAAAATGTCACCCACTAAGAAATTGAAACTGCTATATCTGAGCCATTTTTTAAGATAAAGACAAACAAAAAATGCTCCTGAATCCTTATATCAAGGTCAAATACTTAAGAAAGAAACCTATTTCACTTTCTAATTTTTTTGCACCTCACTTTAAATATAATTTTTTTTTTAATTTAATGGCCGCCATTTTGAAACAAGATGGCTGATGAAGCTGGCCAGCGAACTTGGTCGAGATATTGATGTATACTATCCACATGCCTTCTGCCATCGAAATAGGCGAATAAGTGTGGTATCGCGTGACAAATACAAGATCGTTTCAAAGTGTTAGCCATGATAGAAATTCAAAGTGCTATAATTCAACCACTTTTTAAGATATAAACAAAAGAACAAATTTTCAGAAACAAAAGCTGCTCCAGAATCTTTGTATCAAGGCCAAACACATAAAAAAAAATCTTTTTCATTTTCCAATTTTTTAATACTTCATTTTAAATTTTAAATTACATTTTTTTAAAAAATGGCAACCCTTTTGAAACAAGAAGGCGAATGATGCTGGCCAACGAACTCGGTCGAGACATTGGTGTGTACTATGTACAGATCAAGTTACATTCAAATCGGTTCATAAATACGCCTGTTATCGCGTGACAAAAATCAGGTCGTTTTAAAATGTCAGCCACAATAGAAATTCAAAATGTTATAACTCAGCCATTTTTTTAGATGTAGACGAAACAAAACCTGTTCCGGAATCTTTGTATTAAGGTCAAACACATACAAAAAAATCTTTTTCATTTTCCAATTTTTCGGTATCTCATTTTAATTTTTTTTTTAATTTTTTTAAATGGCCACCATTTTGAAACAAGATGGCGAATGAAGCTGGTCAACGAACTCGGTTGAGTTATTTGTATGTACTATGTACACACCAAGGTACATCCAAATCGGTTCATAAATACGTCTGTTATCACGTGGCAAAAATCAGGACGTTTCAAAATGTCAGCCACGCTAGAAATTCAAAATGCTATAACTCAGCCATTTTTTAAGATATAGACGAAACAAAAACTGCTCCCGAATCTTTTTATCAAGGTCAAACACATAAGAAAAAAATATTTTTTCAATTTTCAATTTTTTGCTACTACATTTCAAATTTAAATTTTTCTTAAAATTTTAAATGGCCGCCATTTTTAAACAAGATGGCGGATGAAGCTGGCCAACGAACTCGTTCGAGACATTGGTCTGTACTATGTATAAACGAAGTTACATCCAAATCGGTTCATAAATACGCCTTTTATCGCGTGACAAAATTCAGGACGTTTCAAAATATCAGCTTCGCTAGAAATTCAAAATGCTATAACTCAGCCACTTTTTAAGATATAGACAAAACAAAAACTGCTACGGAGTCTTTGTATAAAGGTCAAATACATAAGAAAAAAATATTTTTCCATTTTCAATTTTTTGGTACCACATTTCAAATTTTAATTTTTTTAAAAATTTTTAAATGGCCGCCATTTTGAAACAAAATGGCGGATGAAGCTGGCCAACGAACTCGGTCGAGACATTGGTATGTACTATGTACACACCGAATTACATCCAAATCGGTTCATAAATACGACAGTTACAGTGTGACATAGGTCAGATATATATATATATATATATATATATATATATATATTGATATATATATATATATCAATTTTGAACGGAGGGTGGTTTCGGGGTCTGGGGGTCATGATCGATGAAAATATACCAAAATTTTTTGAAATCGCTTTCCTCCGAACGGCTGCAATAGGTAGCTTTTTGTAAAGAAAGCTACCTAAAAGTGTTCTGACAGTGAAAGTGGAAGTCGAAGTACATAACGCATAGCGCCAATCTAATTGAAATTATTTTTTTCCCACACAACTTCTGTTGTTTATTGCGAAAGGCCATTTCGCTAAAATAGTTTTTCTTTTTCAGCTGCATAATTAAAATTTTGCAGGGTCTCTGGGATCCAATTTTCAGAAAAGTTTCTCCCAAATCTAAGAAGCTTGTTATGGTAATTTGAATTGTCTTAATTTTTAGTGTTACCTGGCACTAAAATCTGAAATAATGGCATTTCCATCATTTACTGGTATTACTAAAATTACAAATTTTCAAAATAAATGAAACACCTAAAATTCTGTCTAGCATCATGTAGAAAAAGAACAGACTTTCAATAAGAACAAAGAATTTAGCTTATATATTTCAAAAGAAGGAAAACCTTGTTCTGAAGATACGAAAACACTAGAAGAAATTTATTCAAATTGAAGGAGAGAATGCAATCTCTCTGTGACTGGTTTCGAATCTTTTTACAAAAAAAGAAGTTTATGTATCGTGAAACCTTTATTTTCTCATACAGTCTTCGAAGCCAAAATTTACATTGTAAAATATTCTCAACATCAACTAAAATAGTTCTCTAAATCCTCTACGATTTTTAAAATCATTTATGTTCCTTTATTCGCTTATATAATTTTATCTGCTTTATAAGTTTGCTGATAATTTTACTTTCTTTTTTCATATATTATCAATTGAATGAAAATAAATAAAAGTAATCCTTAATAAGAGCAAATACTATAATAATAATAATAACAATTTTTTATCATATTTCAATATTTTTTGGTTGTACTAAGTCTAAGTTTTATATTCGTTTAATATGAAGAAAAATTTTTGATAGAAACTTAAAGCTTGGTATATTTTTGTTACGTCTTGGAGTGTTATTCATATGTGCGACAGTACGAAAATAAGTTTTCAAAATAAAGGGTGTCACAAAATCCATGCAAGATTTTAATTTTGCCACATGATAATCCAGTTTTTGTGCATAAATTGCAAGATGCGGATATGGGCTACATGTGGTTTCAAAAATACGGTGCCACATTCTATACAGCCAGAGACACAATTCAATTACTGCATGAGTCATTTCCTGGTCGTGTAATATCCCGCTTTGACAATCAGAATTAATCGCGCAGACCATGCGAATTAATAACTTTGGATGTTTTTCTTCTTTTTTTTAAGTCTAAGGTTTATGCCAACAAGCCCACGACCACCCAAGCCTTGAAGGAGTAAATTAAAACATATCAACGAAATTCTGCCACATTTATGCAAAACGGTCAAGGAACAATTCAACAAAATATTGCGTATGTACCAGTAAAGCCGTGGATGCCCTTTGCTCGATATGCTATTCCATACATAACCTTAAACTGTATGCTTTATGACTCAATAAATAATTTACAATGTTTAAGTTTAAATTATTTATTGCGTACTAAAGATACCAAAACACTAGAAGAAATTTATTCAAATTGACGGCGAGAAAAAATCTCTCTGTGACTGGTTTAGAATCTTTCACAAAAAAAAAAAAAAAAAAAAAAAAAAAAAAGTTTACGTATTGTGGAACCTTTATTTTCACATACATTATTCGAAGTCAAAATTTACATCGTAAAATATTTTCAACTCCAACTGAAATAGTTCTCTAAAGCCTCTATAAAATCATTTATGCTTCTATATTAACTTTTAAGTCTAAGGATTTGTTATACTTTCTTTTTTCATTTGCTTACAGTTGAATGAAAATAAATAAAATTAACACTAAATCAGGGCAAATACGATAATAATAATAAGAGTTCTTATTATTTTTTACTATTTAATTTGGTTGTGCTAAGTCGAAATTTTATAGTAGTTTAATATGAAGAAAAAATTTTCATCAAAACTTAAAGCTTGGTATCTTTTCGTTACGTCTTGGAATGTTATTCATACGCGCGACAGTCCGAAAGTACGTTTTCAAAATAAAGGGTGTCACAAAATTCACATAAGATTTTAATTTTGCCACATAATAGTCCAGTTTTTGTGCCTAAATTACAAGATGCGGATGAGGGCTACATTTGGTTTCAACAAGACGGTGCCACATGCCATACAGCCAGAGAAACAATTCAATTACTGTATGAGTCATGGCCTGGCCATGTAATATCCCGTTTTGACGATTAGAATGGGTCGCTCAGATCATGCGAACCTTTGGACTTTTTTTCTTTGTTTTTTTTTAAGTGTAAGGTTTATTCTGCATAGCTGCCAACTTTTACGTTCTTTTGCTACCACTAAAACTTAATAGAGTTGTTAGTCTTCAATAATCGTGATATTTCGACGATTAAATAAGACAACATTTACTATAACGTTTTAGTGGTAAGAAAAAAGCGTAAAGGTTGGCAGCTATGATACTGACAAACCCACGACCAACCCAAGCCTTGAAGGAGGAAAGTCAACTGTATTAAGTGGGTCGACAAAAATCCTCAAATTTTCTAAAACTATTTTATCCCATGAAAAATTTCTCTGTTTTTTTCTGCTTAAAGTGACGTTTAAATCATGTTTCGATTTTAATTGGAACTGGGAATATTATTATTTTTATTCATTTTGGTTTGTTTTTAAAATCTAGCTTTCAAGCAATGGTTGTCATGGAAACAATTTCTTGTGAAAATGCGTTTGTCTTCATGATGGGATTTTTCACCATTTCTCATATTTAAATTGTTTTAAATCGGGAATCGTTAAAGATAAATGTTCAAACTTGAACGTGTCTTTTTCAATTATTTTACTTTAATTTTGATTCAGCAAATTTGAAAAAAAAAATTCTTATTTTTGAAAATTGTGATTTTTTTTAAGTTACACCATTTCTTTTTTAATTTTTACATTAAACATTTTAAACTTTTATTTAAATTAATATTTTTAAAAAGGCTGAGTCAAAATGAAAACTTATATACTTTTGTTTATTTAGATGAAAAAAAATAAATTCAAAAAATAATATTTCGAGTTATACCGATTTTAAATTACCACACTTTTTTAATAAATTTTAAATTTTAAAATTAAAAAAAATGTGAGAAGTTTTATTATGTGATTTTGTTTACAAATAATATGGTTAACAATCACAAAATTTTACAAATTTTAACTCAATAAATGAAAATTATTTTTAAATGTGTCCCGCACCCCCTTAACGAAATTCAACAGCATTTATCCAAAACCATGGAAAATTTCAACAAAAGTGTACGTATGCTCCAGCAAAGCCATGGACGTCATTTACTTGATATGCTATTCAATTACACAACCCTAAACTGCAGAGTTGTCCAACCTTTACGTCAGTGCTGTAAAATACTCCTTTTTATTTTGTTATGTAATCTAACGATTCGTTTATCTCTTTTCTTTTCTGCCGCTAGAAGGCCTATAGTGTGTCCATGGAAATAGGTTTTGATAATATATAGATATTCTAAGATGTTCTATGATGTTCTTCACAGTTGAGTGTTGATTGTGTTTTGTAATGATGACGTCTGCTGTTCTGTCCTGTATTAATATTGTGAAGTCCTGATATAAATATCAAGTGAAATATGATGCTGCCTTATCTATCTATATTGTAAAGGACAAACATATCTGTGCGTAACGCATACGTCATTTTGCGAATGGCAACACTTTCAAATTTGAAATAAAATTTTGGTTTTACAATTTTCTCTACTGCAAATTTTTAAACTTTAAAACATCGCACATTTTTAATTTTTACACCGTCGTATAAGGAAGAAAAATGCTCTTTTAAATGTAATTTGTTTGAAAGCTGTATCTCAATTTATTTTTGAGACATTAATTTTTTTGTAGTTTTTAATACCATTTTTCTTATCGTGGCAACAAAAGTGACCCATTTCTATTGAAAGTCATTGAAAGTAAACGGAAAGTAGTCGAAAATAGGAGATTACTGTATCTTTTTGTTGCCATTTTCTCATAAAAGCAGATAAAAAAGTTGAAATTAAAATACTGGCTATGTCAAGAATATTGTCTGTTATTCCGCGATAATGATGTCATACGCATACTTTTTTATAGACGAAGTTTAAATTGGATTGTAAAAGTGGATTGCTTTAGTAGATGGAAATGACGTCATTTTATAAAACAGCGTGTAGTTTCATTCTTAAAGCTGAATTATTTTTTGTAGAAGTGCGTTATTTTCACAACCCAGCTGCTTTGAAATTCTTCACAGGTGAAAATGCTTCACTTTTGAAAATAAAGTAATCGAAATCACACACTGATAAAACGCAATGTTTTGCAAAAATTTAGAGTGTCTTTATAAAAGAGATGTGACATGCAAATAATAGCGATTTATATTACAGAAATTCATGATTCTCGCCTGGAAAGATTTGCTTCGCCGAGTTAGACCAGCAAACAAATAACTCGAGGTTAAAAATAATATCATGTTCCTGAAGTTATTGTCCAAAATTCTCACGAGTAATAAAACTTTAATGCTATTCTTTAGGACATTCTACAACAATTTTATCAAAATAACATAATTTGCTTAATTTTATTTTGCACAGTTTTATATAATCTATATATTTAAAATACAAGTGTGTTTTTTAGTCATCTGCCTTGATCTTTCTGCTGAACCAATTTTACTAATATATTTTTTTTTCAACTGAAAGCTGTTCATTTGTAGATGGGATTGCACTATTTTTTTTTTTTTTTTTTTTTTTTTTTTAATATCCCCACTTTTATATTTTAATTTTAAAAGCATTTTATGAAATTTTTCCAAAATGATGTAAATTGGATAGTTTTCATTATTGCAGACACGAGAGAAAAAAAAAAGAGGTATTTTTATCTTTATTCACGCCATTTTCTGTTAAAAATTTAAAATTGTTTATAAAAATTGTTGTATAGGGTTTAGTGGCACAAAATCCCATTAGGAGCATATTATAGTAGGGGAATAATAACGGAAAATCACATACTGCTTTTGAAAACACGCATTTTTCCTCATAAATTTTCTATATTGCTTTTCCTTCAGCATGTGTACTGATACTAAGTTTCAGACACTAGGCGAAATGCTTATTTAAGTGAAAATGAAGTCATATTTAAAAGAAAACAATCATTTTCTTAGATAAAACTAAACATTTTAACACAAATTCGTCTAAAAAACATAAATTACGGAATTTTTTTACTCTCCGGAATTGAGATTAGAATCTCAAGTTAAAGAGTGCGTCTATTCACATAAAAGCTGATAACGGTGACTTCAAGTTTTGAGTTAAAATGATTTTAAAATGATCAAACAAAATACAATTTAAAAAAAAAAATGATGAATATGGATATGAGAAGTGCGTATGCAAATTTTGAGAACGTAAAAATTGCTATTTTTCATTCCGGAATAGCAAGCATAAGAGCTTCAATTGATAACCACATCGTAATAACTGATGTTTATTATATTTTACTGATTACGTATCTACCGGGTGTCCAAAAAATTACTGACTGATTTTAAAATTCAATAACTTGCAAACGGTGACAGATATTTAAAAAATTCTTGCAGGAGGGTTATGCATGAGGTCCAAAGTTTTTTTACAGTTATTTTCGATTTTAGTTCGAATTACAAACAATAGATGGCGCTGTAAGCAATAGGCGCTAAATACAGGCTCGATTTTTTGGCCTTTCTCCTCTTCCATGCGGAAAAGGAGATTAAAATGTATTGAGTGGGTCCCGAAGTGCCAAAAATCGAGCCTAAATTTAGCGTCTATTCATCACAGCGCCATCTATTATTTATAATTCGAACTAAAATCGAAAATCTATGTTAAAAAAATTTTTTTAATACTTTTTTATTTAATGGTATTTTATAAAGGACAAACGTACCTATGCATACGCTGACGTCATTTTGCGAATGGCAACACTTCACGATCAAATTTCGGTCTTGAAATTTCCGCTACTGCATTTTTTTAATCTTCTGACCATCGTACATTTTCAATTACGGCGCATAGGGATAAAATTAACTTTCAAATGCAGTTGTTTCAAAACTGTATCTTAATTGACTGATGTATTATGTTTTTAAAATAATTTTTAAGCATGATTTTTTTAAAGTTTATCTTAACACGTGCCGGTTTCAATACATAATAATAATAAACATTTTGCACATAAAGCAAAAACATTGTTCAGCATTTGTTTCTGACTATTTTTGTATAACGAATTTAATACTTCCTTTATAATAAACAAATAAAATAATCATATTAAAAAAACCCAATCTAACATATTTGTGAAAGACAAATTAACGAAATTAATACTTCTTTTATAAACAAACTAGCAAACCCCGCGGCTTTGCTCGCGTAATATTTGAAATATGCCAAGTGGACAAGTAGCGACATCTACCGGAGAAGGAGAGAAAAAGAAACCAAAAAAGAGGAAATTAAATTAATGCTTTCCAAATACTTGGAAATCTTTTCCAAGTATTTGGAAAGCATTAATTTAATTTCCTCTTTTTTGGTTTCTCCGGTAGATGTCGCTACTTGTCCACCCAGTCGTTTCCACTGCTTCTCTCTCATTGGTTGTTTCTGGCGCTTTCGATACCCGCATAGGGTATATAAGGCAGCGCGTCTCTGTCTATCATTTTGCTCAGCCTTGCTTTTTCTAGCACGCTGTTCCTTTTTCCCTATCTTGCACTGAAGAAGAGTCTCGCTAGTAGATTCGAAACAGCTGTTTGCTGCTTTTCATCCGTTATTTGTGCATTTTAAACGTTGGTTTACTGCTTTTTAATATTCCTGCACAAAGGCTATAATTGCTATTTTAATAAAGGGCTATGTTGAAACAGGAACTGTCACCATTAATTTGCCAACATTAGTTTTGAAATCGGTTTTCACCCCTTTTAAATTTCGAATTGTTTACGAACTGTTCTTAGAAAAATTTTATATCTAATAAGCAGCTAATATTTCAAATTTCATATTTCTAGGCCCTTCGGTAACGTAAAAATCGCATTTTTAGAACGTTTTTTGCTCTTGCACCATCTTTCGGGTAGTGGCACCGACATAAAACATAGCCTATGTTGGAGCAAGAGTTCTCACCGTCATTTTGACACCCATATTTTGACACCATTATTTTTTAAACCGGTTTGGTATTTCCTGAGATTGTGTAGAAACCACAATTTAGAATGTTTTTTAGAACGATTTTCACACATTTTCACCCCTTTCAAATTTCGAATTGTTTAAGAACTGTTCTTAGAAATCCTTTATATCTAATAAGTAGCTAATATAACAGATTTCATATTTCTAGGCCCTTCAGTAACACATAAAACGCATTTTTAGAACGTTTTTTGCTCCTGCACACCTTTTGGGGTAGTGACACCGACATAAAACATAGCCTATGTTTGAGCAGGCGCTGTTACCATCATTTTGACACAAATATTTTTTAAATCGGTTTGGCATTTCCTGAGATTGTGTAGAAACTACCATTTAGAACGTTTTCTAGAACGCTTTTGTGCATTTTCACCCCTTTTAAATTTCGAATTGTTTATGAACTGTTCTTAGACATCATTGATATCTTATAAGTAACTAATATTCAAAATTTCCTATTTCTAGGCCCTTCAGTAACGCTAAAATCGCATTTTTAGAACGTTTCTTTCTCCTACACCCCCTTTGGCGTAGTGGCACCGACATAAAACATAGCCTATCTTGGAGCAAGCGTTGTCACCATCATTTTGACACCAATATTTTTTAAATCGGTTTGGTATTTCCTGAGATTGCGTAGAAACTACCATTTAGAACGTTTTTTAGAACGCTTTTTGTGCATTTTCACGCCTTTTAAATTTCGAATTGTTTAAGAACTGTTCTTAGACATCATTTATATCTTATAAGTAACTAATATTCCATGTTTCATATTTCTAGGCCCTTCAGTAACGCAAAAATCGCATTTTTAGAACGTTTTTTGCTCCTGCACCCCCTTTGGGTTAGTGGCACCGACATAAGATATAGCCTATGTTCTAAGTTGGACTAACACCATCATTTTGATACTATTACTTTTGGAATCGGTTCGGTAGTTCCTGAGCTTACCTCCTACAAATAAACAATTTTTTCCTCTTTATAATAGGAAAAAGTATAGACTAGCAAACCCCGCGGCTTTGCTCGCGTAATATTCGAAATATGCCAAGTGAAATTTATATGTCTAATTTTTATTAAAAGGTAATAAATAAATTTTTATTTTATTAAAAGGTAATAATATAAATTTTTGTTTTATTAAAAGGTAATATTTTATTTTATTAAAAGGCAACATTTTATTTTATTAAAAGGTTTTTTTTTTATTAAAAGGTACTTATTACTTTTAGGAATAATTCAAAAATTACTATTTAAAACACAGTTTGACTAAACATCATTATTACACTAAATTAGGCAGAAATGAGACTTAAATTAATAAAACGAAATAAAACTAAACAAAGGATAATTTAGAAAATATTTTGAAACTTTTATGCTCAATTAATACGCTCATTTCAGTATTCATTTGAAGTTTTGAATTTTTTAGAAACCATCTTCTTACATCTCAAAATTAACCATCATGTCAAATTCCAACTCCTACCACCTCTCTAAACATAAAGGGCTATGTTGAAATAGGAACTGTCACCATTAATTTGCCAACATTAATTTTGAAATTGTTTTGTTATTTCCTAATATTCCACAGAAACGTAATTTAGAAAGCTTTTAAAGGCCTTTTTTAGAGCGTTTGGTGTTCCTGTAGAATCATCGGCATAAAATATAGCCTGTGTAGGATCAGAGACTGTTACCATTTATTCGCAACTATTACTTTTATATTTGGTTTATATTTCCTGAAATAGCGTAGAAATCGGAATTTAGGAGTTTTTTAGAATGCTTTTCGCACCTCCCCTTCGCTTCACCCCTTTTTAATTCGAATTTATTTTCGACAGTCCTTCGAGGGCATTTATATTTTATAAGTAACTACCATGCCATATTTAAAGTTTCTAGCCTTTTCAGTATCACAGAAATCGCAATTTAGAAAGTTTTTAGCTACTGCAACCCTCTGGTGGTAGTGGCACAGACATAAAATATAGCTTATATTTGAGCAGGTTCTATCACGAGCAATTTGATATCATTATTTTTTTAATCGGTTTGGTATTTGAAAAGATTACATAAAAATTGTAATTTATAACGCTTTTCGCTCACTTCATCTTTTTAAATTTGAAATTTTCTTTCGACAGTTCATAGAAAGCAGTTGCATCTTGTAAGTAAATAACATGCCATACTTCAAAGTGTTAGAACCTTCAGTTATGCAAAAAACGCAAATTAGAACATGTTTTGCTTTTTCAACCCTCAGATGGTAGTGACAGCAACATAAAATATAACCTATGTTATAGCAGGGACTGTCACCATTGATTTGCAACCATTACTCTTGAAATAGCTTTGTAATTTCCTGAGATTGAGTAGAAATCGCAATTTAGAACGTTTTTAGAACGCTTTTCGAGCATTTTCACCCCTATTTAAATTTCCAATTTTTTCGAAACTGTTCTTAAAGATCATTTATATGTAATACATATGTACCTTGCCTAATTTTAAGTTGATAGCCCCTACCGATCACAAAAATCGAAATTTGGAACGCTTTTTTGCTCCTGCAACGTCTAGGTGATAGTGATACCGACTTAGAATAGCGTCTATGTTAGAGCAGAGGCTGTCAGCATCAATTTCTTAACATTACTTTTGAAATCAGTTTTATTCTTCCTGAGATATTGGTGACAAATCGACATTTAGAACGTTTTTAGAACGCTTTTCGCTCATTTTGCTCCTGCATCTCCTCTGGGTTAGTGGAAACATATATAAAATATAGCCTATCTTGGAGCAAGATCTGTCACCATCATTTTAACACCATTATATTTGAAATCGGTTCAGTATTTCCTGAGATTGCACAGAAATTGCAATTTAGAACGTTTTTTACAACGCTTTTTGCGCATTTTGACCCCCCCCCCTCTTTTAAATTTCGATTTTTTTAGGAAATGTCCTTAGAGATCATTGATACCTTATAACTAACTACCAATCTAAATTTCACGATTCAAAGCCCTTCCGTCACGCAAATCCGCAAACATAGCCTATGTTGGAGCAAGGATTTTCACCATCATTTTGACGCCATTATTTTTTAAATCGGTTTGGTATTTCCTGAGATTGTGTAGAAATCGCGCATTTTCACTCCTTTTAAATTTCGAATTGTTTAAGAACTGTTCTTAGAAAACCTTTATATCTAATAAGTAGCTGATACTTCAAATTTCATATTTCTAGGCCCATCAGTAACACATAAATTGCATTTTTAGAAAGTTTTTTGCTCCTACACCCCCTTTGGGGTAGTGGCACCGACATAAAACATAGCCTATCTTGGAGCAAACGTTGTCACTATCATTTTGACACCAATATTTTTTAAATCGGTTTGGTATTTCCTGAGATTATGTAAAAACTACCATTTAGAACGTTTTTTAGAACGCTTTTTGTGCATTTTCACGCCTTTTAAATTTCGAATTGTTTAAGAACTGTTCTTAGACACCATTTATATCTTATAAGTAGCTAATATTCCAAATTTCGTATTTCTAGGTCCTTCAGTAACGCAAACATCGCATTTTTAGAACGTTTTTTGCTCCTGCACCCCATTTGGGGTAGTTGCACCGACGTAAAACATAGCCTATCTTGGAGCAAGCGTTGTCACCATAATTTTGACACCAATATTTTTTAAATCGGTTTGGTATTTCTTGAGATTGTGTAGAAACTTCCATTTAGAACGCTTTTTGTGCATTTTCACCCCTTTTAAATTTCGAATTGTTTAAGAATGTTCTTAGACACCATTTATATCTTATAAGTAACTAATATTCCAAATTTCATATTTCTAGGCCCTTCAATAACGCAAAAATTGCATTTTTAGAACGTTTTTTGCTCCTGCACCTCCTTTGGGGTAGTGACACCGACATAAGATATAGCCTATGTTCTAAGTTGGGCGAACACCATCATTTTGATACTATTACTTTTGGAATCGGTTCGGTAGTTCCTGAGCTTATCTCCGACAAATAAACAATTTTTTCCTCTTTATAATATGACTAGCAAAACCCGCGGCTTTGCTCGCGTAATATTTGAAATATGCCAAGTGATATTTATATGCCTAATTTTTATCAAAAGGTACTAACTAAATTTTTATTTTATTAAAAGGTAATATTTCAGTTTATTAAAGGGTACTTATTACTTTTAGGAATAATTAAAAAAATTACTATTTAAAACACAATTTGATTAAGCATCATTGTTACACTGCATAAAGCAGAAATGAGACAAATTAATAAAACGAAACAAAACTAAATAAATAATAATTTATAAAATATTTTGAAACTTTTATGCTCAGTTAATACGCTCATTTCAGTATTCATTTGAAGTTTTGAATTTTCTAGAAACCATTTTCTTACATCTTAAAATTAACCATCATGTCAAATTCCAAGTTCTACCACCTCTCTCAACATAAAGGGCTTTGTTGAAATAGAAACTGTCACCATTAATTTGCCAACATTAATTTTGAAATTGGTTTGTTATTTCCTAATATTCCACAGAAACGTAATTTAGAAAGCTTTTAAAAGCCTTTTTTAGAGCGTTTGTATTTCCTGTGAACCCCAGGTGGTAGAATCATCGGCATAAAATATAGCCTGTGTAGGATCAGAGACTGCTACCATTGATTCGCCGCTATTACTTTTATATTTGGTTTATATTCCCTGAAATTGCGTAGAAATCGTAATTTAGGACTTTTTTAGAATGCTGTTCGCACCTCCCCTTCACTTCACCCCTTTTTAATTCGATTTTATTTTCAACAGTCCTTCGAGGGCATTTATATTTTATAACTACCATGCCATATTTAAAGTTTCTAGCCTTTTCAGTATCACAGAAATCGCAATTTAGAAAGTTTTTAGCTACTGCAACCCTCTGGTGGTAGTGGCACAGACATAAAATATAGCTTATGAATGAGCAGGTTCTATCACCAACAATTTGTCATCATTATTTTTTTAATCGGTTTGGTATTTGATAAGATTACATAAAAATTGTTATTTACAACGCTTTTCGCTCACTTCATCTTTTTAAATTTGAAATTTTCTTTCGACAGTTCTTAGAAAGCAGTTGCATCTTGTAAGTAAATACCATGCCATACTTCAAAGTGTTAGACCCTTCAGTTATGCAAAAAACGCAAATTAAACATGATATGCTTTTGCAACCCTCAGATGGTAGTGACAGCAACATAAAATATAACCTATGTTATAGCAGGGACTGTCACCATTGATTTGCAACCATTACTTTTGAAACAGCTTTGGAATTTCCTGAGATTGAGTAGAAATCGCAATTTAGAATGTTTTTAGAACGCTTTTCGAACATTTTCACCCCTTTTTAAATTTCCAATTTTTTTGAAACTGTTCTTAAAGATCATTTATATGTAATACATATGTACCTTGCCTAATTTTAAGTTGCTAGCCTCTACCGATCACAAAAATCGAAATTTGGAACGCTTTTTTGCTCCTGCAACGTCTAGGTGATAGTGATTCCGACTTAAAATAGCGTATATGTTAGAGCAGAGACTGTCAACATCAATTTCTTAACATTACTTTTGAAATCAGTTTGATTCTTCCTGAGATATTGGTGACAAATCGGCATTTAGAACGTTTTTAGAACGCTTTTCGCTCATTTTGCTCCTGCATCTCCTCTGGGTTAGGGGAAACATATATAAAATATAGCCTATATTGGAGCAAGAACTGTCACCATCATTTTAACGCCATTATATTTGAAATCGGTTCATTATTTCCTGAGATTGCATAGAGATTGCAATTTAGAATGTTTTTTACAACGCTTTTTGCGCATTTTGACCCCCCTTTTAAATTTCGATTTTGTTAGGAAATGTCCTTAGAGATCATTTATATCTTATAACTAACTACCATTCCAAATTTCACGATTCTAGGCCCTTCCGTAACGCAAAAACCGCAATTTAGAATGTTTTTCTCTTGCACCCTCTTTGGGGTAGTGTCACCGACATAAACCATAGCCTATGTTCGAGCAAGGATTTTCACCATCATTTTGACGCCATTATTTTTCAAAGCGGTTTGGTATTTCCTGAGATTGTGTAGAAACTACCATTTAGAACGTTTTTTAGAACGCTTTTCGCGCATTTTCACCCCTTTTAAATTTCGAATTGTATAAGAACTGTTCTTAGAAATCCTTTATATCTAATAAGTAGCTGATACTTCAAATTTCATATTTCTAGGCCCATCAGTAACACATAAATTGCATTTTTAGGACTTTTTTGCTCCTACACCCCCTTTGGGGTAGTGGCACCGACATAAAACATAGCCTATCTTGGAGCAAACGTTGTCACTATCATTTTGACACCAATATTTTTTAAATCGGTTTGGTATTTCCTGAGATTATGTAGAAACTACCATTTAGAACGTTTTTTAGAACGCTTTTTGTGCATTTTCACCGCTTTTAAATTTCGAATTTTTTAAGAACTGTTCTTAGACGCCATTTATATCTTATAAGTAACTAATATTCCAAATTTCATATTTCTAGGTCCTTCAGTAACGCAAAAATCGCATTTTTAGAACGTTTTTTGCTCCTGCACCCCCTTTGGGGTAGTGGCACCGACATAAAATATAGCCTATGTTCTAAGTTGGACTAACACCATCATTTTGATACCATTACTTTTGAAATCGGTTTGGTATTTCCTGAGATTATGTAGAAACTACCATTTAGAACGTTTTTTAGAACGCTTTTTGTGCATTTTCACCCCTTTTAAATTTCGAATTGTTTAAAAACTGTTCTTAGACACCATTTATATCTTATAAGTAACTAATATTCCAAATTTCATATTTCTAGGTCCTTCAGTAACGCAAAAATCGCATTTTTAGAAAGTTTTTTGCTCCTGCACCCCCTTTGGGGTAGTGGCACCGACATAAAATATAGCCTATGTTCTAAGTTGGACTAACACCATCATTTTGATACCATTACTTTTGAAATCGGTTTGGTATTTCCTGAGATTATGTAGAAACTACCATTTAGAACGTTTTTTAGAACGCTTTTTGTGCATTTTCACCCCTTTTAAATTTCGAATTGTTTAAAAACTTTTCTTAGACACCATTTATATCTTATAAGTAACTAATATTCCAAATTTCATATTTCTAGGCCCTTCAGTAACGCAAAAATCGCATTTTTAGAACGTTTTTTGCTCCTGCAACCCCTCTGGGGTAGTGGCACCGACATAAGATATAGCCTATGTTCTAAGTTGGGCGAACACCATCATTTTGATACCATTACTTTTGGAATCGGTTCGGTAGTTCCTGAGCTTATCTCCGACAAATAAACAATTTTTACCTCTTTATAATAGGAGTATGATAAAAGAATAATATTGAAAAAACACAAATCTAACATATTTGTTATCGTACAATTTAAATTTTTAGATCACCAAATAGGATTTTTTTTTTTTTTTTTTTTTTTTTTTTTTGTGGAATTTGTTTGCAAAGTTCATCTCAGTTTACTCATTGTCTATGGTTTTAAAAACAATTTTAAAGCATGAAATATTTTTTTTAATTTATCTATATCGCGCGGAGCTCGATTACGAAAGATTAATCTGTTTGCACTTAAAACAGAATAAAGAGTTCATAATTTTGTTACGGCTAATATCCATTAAAAAAAACTTCCCTATGAATAAATAAATAATATAATATAAATAAAACACAAATTTAACAGACATGTGTAAGCTCTGAAATTATCAGAATATAAAAGGATACCGTAAGTAGCAAAATCTTGGTCAAATGACTCTTAGCATGCGGTTAATCAGAATATATAGGTTTTGATAAATTTCAAAAATTTATTTGATTGTATAATTCGTATTTTCCATATGAAAAATGCTTTCTTAATGTAAGTGGGCAATCTAAAAAAATTATTGCATGTAAAAAATTATTAGTTTTCAATTAAAAAAAAATGTTTTCACCTATATTCTTTAACCCGGGATCCCCGGGTACGATCTCCTAGTTTATTTAATGGTCAAGTTTCATTACTACAAGTTAACCTGCGCTGGTGAGAAAAGTAAGCATGAACTTAATTTATTCAAACAAGTATAATATATAACCTATATTCTGTTACTGTTTACAAAGAAGGAATGTTTATTAGTTGCTGACATCAATAAGCGCAGGCGCGCCTCGAATAGTGGAAAACGTTGGAGAACGCCATTATTCAAATGTGTGGAAACATAGAACAATATTACATCCTTATAGTAAGGATTGAGTTGTAAATTTGACATACTTTTTTACTTCAGAAATTGCAACGTTATACCAGAATTTCCGAAAGGAGAATTTTTACTTTAAGTAATCATAAAATGTCTCTCATTAAATAAAGTAAGAATTGCTATTCCGAAATTCTTGTATGAATTTGGTTATTCTGAATAAAAACTGAGGCCATGCTGGCAACCTTGGTAGGGGTCACGATATGCAGACACCTTACAATGTAAGCCGCAAGGCCTCCTATTTTACAGAGTTCGATGTGAACAATAATTGAAATAAAAACATAAATCACAGTAAATTTATATTTACCTGAGAGAGAGACCTATCAAAGTATTTTTAAGGGATGAAATGCAACAAAGTAAGAATTACTATTTCGAATTTCTGGAATGAATTTGGGTATTCTGAATAAAAAGGGAGGCAATACTGGCAACCATGGAGGAAAGAGATAGATGGAGATGCAGTAACGTGGCTGGGGCTGACGCCAAAAAAATAACCTTAAAATCAGCCACAATAGGTCCAAACACAAGCACGTTCTTTCACGAAAAAAAAGGAAGAAAACTTTTAGTAATACAGTTTTTAATTCATAATACAATAGAATGCTGCTTTAGAAATAAGCAGATCACTTTCATTTAGAGAAAAAAAATGCCCGGTTGATGTCAAAGAATGCGGTCTCTGTTCCAGGTGCTTGTTTTGTGAGAGCATTTGAATTTGAGCGTTTAACGCGCATCATATTGCAAACGTTATTACGACATACTCCACCTCCATGCTAGCAACCCTGATAGGGGGGTCACAATATGCAGACGAATGCACAGACACCTTACAATATGAGCCGCAAGGCCTCCTACTATGCAGAGTTCGATGTGAAATGTAATTGAAATAAGAAGCATAAATCATAGTAAATTTAGAATTACATTTACCTGAGAGAGTGACATATCAAAGTATCTCTTTAAAGGAATGAAGCTGACAAATTAATACAAAATCATATAAAACAGTAATGATTTTAAAGAAGCATCTTTTAAAATAGTTTTTTATTTAAAATACTCTTATTAACAGGAATCATTTGAAAAGGCGCCATGAAAAACTTTAACGAGCACCATGGAGCCCGTGGTCGCAACGTTGGACAGCCTTGCTATACTGTATACTTTATGAATAAATAAATATTTTACAATGTTTAATTTTAAACCTACACTGCAAATTCGTGAAACAATTTGCACCACTAACTAAACATAATAAATAACATTTCTAACTAAAATAATTTTCGATGGATGTTGTGAATGTGTTGTGAATGTGTTGCGAATGTGTTGTGCCAAATTAAAAGGTTGTGCAAAAAGTGTTGTTAAAAATTACAAGAGGTGAAAACATGTTTTCAAAGCATTTCATAACAGTCCTTCTTAAAATTGTGTTATAAATGTTCAATAAATTGTATGTTTTAAGTGTGTGTGTATTATTTTAAACGAGCCATGTAGAAAATGTTTTGAAAGTGTTTTGAAAGTGTTTTATATGTATTGTTTAATAGTGTTCTAAATTATGTGGTGTTTACAATACACCACAATTTACTCATTGTGTGACAAAGTGTTGTGCAGCACAACACTATTATAAGAAAATATATCATCAACATTATTTAAAACACGATTTCAATATAATTAACAGTGCTAGTTTTAGAACAAATTTTTAGATAGCAACACTTTTGCAACATATTATGAACGCAATCACAACACAAAAAATAATTTGTGTATGACGTTTTCTAATTCACAACATATTAATGTGTTGTTATTTTGGTGACAAAAAATGTTGTAAAATTTGTTTAATTTTGTGTTTGAGAATTTGCAGTGTATGTTTTCCATCAAAGTTAATTTTTGATTTCATTTTGGGACACCCTTTATTATTACTTGAAGCTGAAGTAGGAAAGTTTAAAAAAAAAAAAAAAAAAAAAAAAAAAAAAAAAAAAAAAAACAATAAAAACAAACAATTTGGGACATATATTTGAAAGAAAGGAAATACCTTTTGTAAAAATTTCGAAACTCTATAACAGTTTTATTCAAATTGGAAGAAAGAATGAATCTCTTTGTGACTGGTTTAGAATATCTTTACAAAAGAGGAAATCTAACAATCTTACAAAATTTATTTTCATGTAGATTTCCTAAAGACAAAACACATTTCAAGATTTTCTCAAATGAACTAACATATAAAGGCTGGTCCATCTGTTAGTTCTTTTTTTATTCTGAAAGAAAACGCATTTTCTATGAGTGAAAATCAAAATTATCTATTAAACATGGAATATGTGTCTATGTCATTTATGTATGAAATGCAATATCGCACGTGTGGCAACCGCGTCTCCGCTTACATGTCACCATCCGAAAATAACATCAAAATTTTCGGTAAGTTTTCCTAGAATGTGTGCATTCATGGCCAAAATTTCAGTCCGAATGTTACGTTTGAGCGGGGGTGCATTAACATACACTTTACTTTTCAGAAAATCTCAAAGAAAATAATCCATTGAGGTTAAATCGCACGATCTTGTCGGCCAATTCAAGCCAGAATTTCTTGAAATTACGCTATCTGAAAATTTCTCGTTCAGTAAGTTGATGATTTGGCGAGCAGTGTGTGACGTTGCGCCGTTGCTGTGTTGTCTACGAGTCCGTAAATACAAATGGCATATACTTCACAGTTCACACATTGGTGACACATGACAGCTGGTACAAATAGTCATAGTCTGTGAAATAGTCATAGTTAAGCAACAGACAAAAACGAACAGATGAACAATTCTGTAGTTCTCCAAAATGACTAACCATTTTAAAATAGTTAATGCTGTTTTATTTGTTTACTAGCCACCTTTGAAGAACCAGTTTGGTCTCACTTAAAATTTGTGTTTGGGAAAGCAAGCAAAGCATTGTATCATGTTACTTTTATCCATAATTTAATTTACTTGGACTCCTTTAAATATAATTAATATAATCGCTTAAGCTAATATTAGTTTTTGTTGCTTTAAAATACCTCAGTTTGTTGATTTTCTGAAAGCAAGTAAACCCTATTGGTTTACAACGGAAGTCTGTGGGAATTTAGCGAAATATTAGCGATATCGCCAAGTTGGCGTCACATTTGGCGACTCATTTTTGTCGCCAAATTTGTCGATGTATCGTCAATTTGGCGACAAACTTGACGGTATTTGGTGTCAGAACAGAATCCCCTTATGGTGACCCCCTTATAGGTATGGCGATGCATTAAATGCTGTTCAATAACCAATGAGATGTATTTCGTTCGGGCGTTGCCATTAAACAATTATCAAATAATAGCGATTTCTGTGCCACGTAGGATAGCGTAATATATATATAGATATTTTTTTCCTCGCTTTATAAGGCAGATGACATATATGGTTTCTGTTTAACATTTGTCAACTGCGTTGAAAAGTGTTTATGAATTCGGTTTTCCTGTCCGTTCTCCAGCTCACGTAACTATACCGGTATTTCCAAGCATATTTTGCATGTTATTGAGGTTTAGAGTAGATTGAAAGTTCTTGAAAATGAATTGTGTAGCATTTACAGTTCTTTTACAGGGACAAATAAAATAATACCGCTCCATTATAGTCGAAGTGAAAAAACGTTTCCCGTGCCTCTTGTTAATGTTGCTGTATTTCAAAGACAATGAAATTGTTATAAATCACTGAAGTCGAATGAAACGTGCTTGCTCAGGAGAGTGGAATAAGTAACGTTTACAGTTTTGTTTACAGGGTTTCACAAAAATTCCATTACATCCTACTAGAAAGAATCGGTTGCGGTGCATTTTAATGATGTTATGATACTTTAAACGTAATGAAATTAAAAAGAGTTATTGAGGTGCATTGTGTAATCTTTGCTATAGATTGGTGATAGCGTAACTTTTCGTTCGTTTAAAGAAAATATTTTCTTTTTCAAGTTTCATACACAAGTTTTCTAGTTGCAACAATTTTGAAATTTCCTTATACGGCTGTGTTTTTTTTTCCCTCAAAAAATTGAATATATGGAATTCTATGATTCCGAAAGTAGCTAATTTAATTTACTAAAATTTGAAAAGTTTAAAAATCTTTAGATAATTACGATTTAAACGGAAATAAGCTTATACAGGGTGATTCATAAAAATCGAAACAATAGGCTATTTCCTTAAATATTGCCCCTAGACCCATACTTCCAATTGCAAAGTTTCATAAAAAAAGGTGCAAAATTTAATGACATAAGTTGCAACTCCATGGGGGGTCTATTTGACAAAATACGAAATTTAAATTTTTATAAGGCCCCCGTAGTGTAAAAATTACAATCAAGAAAACTTTCATTATCCATTCCTGAATTAAACACAAAAAATTGCATCTTCATATCTGAAAAACTCGCAGAGTTATGGCCGTTTAAATAATTCATCAGGTTTTAAGGGATTAGACACAAATTGAAATGCGTGCAATCCAAGAAACAATGTTACTTTAAGAGTTCTAGGAAACATGTAAAGAATACATTTGTTGAGTTAGAATTTTGATTTTTTTTTCTTTTTTTGTGATGGTTAACCATATAATTTGCAAAGAAAATCACATCCTAATATTTCTAATGAAGTTTTAAAAAAATTTAACTGATTAGTATTTTTAAAACGGATTTAATTTAGAATCTTTATAACTCGAAACATTATTCATCGGATTTCAAAATTATTTTCTTTAATTAAGGAGGAAAGTATAATTTTAGTTTTATTTCGGAATTTTTTTAAATATTAATTTTAAAAATATTAAAAATATTTATTTAAAAAATTATGTAACTTATTTTTAAAAAAATCATATTTTCAAAAGTAAATTTTTTTTCAAATTTGCCGAAACAAATTAACGTAAAATGATCAAAAAAGATAAGTTCCAAGTTTGCACCTTTCTTATTTACGATTCTTGACTTATAATTTAAGGACCAGAAATGGTAAAAAAATAAATAAATAAATAAATAAATAAATAAAATAAAAATTTTGCATAAAAAAGCATTTAAAGTTTTAAAAATTGATTGGCTCCTAATAAAATGTTTAAATGCATTTTTAAATAATGCACGTGAAAAAGTAACTTTTTTCTGTAGCTTAAACTTCCGATTCAGTTTAACTTTTTCCATTTTTCAGTTTAACGTTCCGTTTCCACATCCTTTTTGTACTATTTAAATGTTCATGAATAAATGTTAAATGTGTAATTTTAAACAATGCGTTTTCTAACGTACTGATTAAGAGTTTTTCAGAACTTTAGCCCTCACTAATTCAGGCCTTTTATCGTCCCGGCGAGACCGGTAAAAAAATCTGTATTCTGGGGCCGGGCCAGACCCGGGATTGGCGAGTTTTTTCTGAAGACTCGGCCAGGCCGGGCCTAACGTAATTTTTCATACCGAACCGGGTGTTGGTGCGATTTATGAAGGCCTATTATCTACACGAAGGATATGAGCCCGAAGATGGGAAGTGCCTTCCGTGGAGGTCTTTCTAAGGGAACCTAATTCGTATTTACGCAAGGATATCCAAGTTTCGAAGAAAACCACTGAAAACTCCGAAAGATTGGGCCGAAGGGCACGATTGGGTTCGAACCCAGTACCTCCCATCTACCAGCTTTGAAAGTAGAACCTCTCGGCCACTGCTTATACCGAACTGGGACTGGCTTCCTTATTTCCAGGTCTCCCTTGATAGAAATTTTCAGTCCCGTTCTCGAGACAACCCGTATTAAAATCATTACATATGACTGACCTAATCCGTGCAAAAATAACTAAAATTTGTCTCAGCCCAAAAATTTTTACAACAAATGCATAGATTTTTAAATGGCCATTATTTTACAATAAAACTTTAAAATCATATTTTTAAAGGATAGTATATTTTAAGGCAGAAAAAATTAAAATACAGTAAAACTAGTAAAAAAAAATCTGCCTATGGCGGAATCCTTCCTTAAACGGAAAAATCTGTTGATCCATGGAAAATGAATATAATATTACCTGAGAAAAATAGACTACATTTACAACTCCTAAGAAGGGAACTTGTCTATAACGCTTTTTTTTCTTTCCTATATGATTTCATCTTAAAAGATTTTACTTTATAGCATTTTTCATTGTCTTCAACACATGGAATATGGATTAACGCAATTAAAGGAGAAGTGAATCATTTACATATAAATAGAGATTCATTAATAAAACAAATAATCACAGCTTTTGGCGCTTCTTTAAAAATAATAATTATAAACATGAAAAAAGAAAAGATGTAATAAGTATTTTTAGAACTCCTTCATACGAAACAACTTTTAACCATATCGATGTAAAAAACTATGTAGAAACTGAGTCAGGACGGGCCAGACTGCCATTTGAACTTTTATCCAGGCAGGGCCGAACTTTTTGTCCTATGGGTCGGTTCAGAACCGGACCTAGATATTTCGACCCGTGCAGACCTCTAGTGCAGACCACCAGCATACTTTGAAAACAGGTTTAACGTAAAATCTATACGCTGCCTATTTCATGTCCAAAGGAGAGGCATTGTCTTATATCGACTTTTAATAATGTACAATTTGTGGATGATCCCTATCTTGCATTCAGATTGAGTCAAAAACTTATCGCTCAGAGGCATGGATAAATGGTGTAAGTCACGAATTTTGGATTTTGATATCTCTGTGAATTTTGAAGATATCGAGATGAATTTTTTTGTGTTTAATTCAGAAATGGATAAGAAAAAATTTCCTAAATGGAAATTTTACTCTACGGGGGCCGTATAAAAATTTAATTTTTGTATTTTCTCATATAGACCCCCCATGGAGTTGAAACTTATCTCATCAAAATTTGCACCTTTTTTATGAAACTTTGCAATTGGAAGCATGTGCCTAGGGGCAATATTTAAGGAGATAGCCTATTGTTTCGATATTTATGAATCACCCTGTATAATTAAGCTAATTTTTTTTACTGCACATATTCGTATTTTTGTAATCATTTCTTAACCAATAAAACTGTTATGTTGTATATGGACTTCGTCCTTTTTCGTTATTGTAGATATATTTCGAAGTACAAGAACTACTAGAGATGTTTTATAGGAAAATATAGAATAAAAATGATCCAAATTTATAGTTGAATACCAAATTAATTAATTTTTTTTTATTCAGCCACCAGAAATTATTACTTTGAAGTTTTAATCGGCGTTACAAGTAAGAAATATTTTATTTCAATATCATAACTTACTTTAAAAAAATTCTTGTGTATTTTTATCTATCCAGATATTCTAAACGGAAATATAGCTTCGAAAAATACTTCTGACGGATGTATTTTCAGAAGGAGATCTGATTTATGTCTGAGATTTCCTTGTTGGTATTTCGAAAAAAATAACTTAATATATTATTTTCCGAAAAAACAGTTCTGCTATCAAAAGCACAATATTTTGAGTGAAAAGAAAAATGCTGTGAAGAATGAAATACGTGATAAATGTTTTATATTTAACAAACAATTATTTATATCTAAGCCAAATTTAAAACACTGTTAAAAGTTTTTTAAAGTTTTATTAAGGACGTGAACTATTATCGCTGTCCAATAGTTAATTCCCATACCGCTATAATTTATAGAAAAAAATCTACAGATGTAAACTTACAGAAATCTGTATGCTTACTACAATTCTATCTATACACTGTACAAAAAAGATGTAAATCTACAAAACTGGTTTTTGTAAAGCTACAGAAATCTGTAGCTTTACAAAATTATATACTAATATTACAATAATATTACTAAAATTTTATCTGTAACCCGGGTTACATCTATGTAAAAAGTTCTAGGCATTCCGGTTTAGTAAAAAATTCTTAGTAACCAGAACTGCGGAGTCGGAGTCAGGCCCATTTTGAGGGAAATAGTCGGAGTCGGATCTGTTAAGATTACCGGAGTCGTCCATTTTACAAGTAGGGCTGCGGAGTCGGAGTCGGGTCCATTTTTGAGCAAAAGAGTTGGAGTCGGAGTCGTCCATTTTGCCCAACGACTCCGCAGCTCTGTTAGTAACCTTACAGATTTCTTGATTTACACTGAAAATGCGTATCTGTTACATGATTTTTTGTTATTGCCGTTACATAAAAAGTTCTAGGCATTCCAGTTTCCTGGAAAATTCTTAATAACTTTATAGATTTTTTACAGTGTAGCTTCAGAGCTATAGTTCCAATTACAAAAACGTTTGGATTGTTTATCTGCGTTATATTAAAAGCCATTTACGTGAAAAAACAACTATTTTTCAAAGTCATGACATGTTATACTTTTTATGTTATGTAAGTTACATGTAGAAACCTTTCTTCACAGTCTAACACAGACATACTAACATCTTTATTTTCTCGCAGCCCTCAAACATATGTTAGCCACGTTATTCGGGCTGCAACACACTTGTATAATAATGTAAAAAAAAGTGGGTAATTAAAATAGTAAAAAGACAAAAGTAATCTAACAAAGCAATATAATAAAGTTAATATAGTCAGTAAAATTGAGTGTTTGTTGAGGTAGAAATGTTACCAAATAATCTGAATACCACTACTTCAAAACAATGTACAAAAGAGGTAAAATTCCGTTGCAAGTTATGTAGAAATATGTCTCAGAGATTGTTATTTGGAAATTGCTGTTTAAAATTTTTTGCAGCCACTTTTTCTCTACAACAAATTTGTAACCCTAATAAGCATTATTAGCTAGTATAAAACGTAATAGCATTACTGCATTTCCAATTCTGGATGAAAGAAATTAGGAGATGATCTTTAACAAATCCGCCTTTTTCCCAGTGCAAAAACTTTAATTTATTTTTTGTATAGAGATATATAGTCCAAATTCGATTAACTTGGAATAGTGCTTTATTTGTGTTGAAAATTCTGAAATATATGCACTGCTGTATCACAAATAGAACTACATGTAAAAAGAAGTTTCCATGATATCATATAAAGTGTTTTAATATAATTTTAAATTAGTATACTGAAAAAAAAAATGTCTGTGAATCTAAAAAACTAGTTTTTTAATGCTAAGAAATCTGTATACTTAAAAAATTTTACCGTTAGCGCTGGATAATTAAATGATTTTTTTTCTGTTGCGATTGCATAAAATGTTCTAGGCATCCTAGTTCACTACAAAATTCTTAGCAATCTTACATGTACCGGGTGCCCTAAAAAGGACCGACTGATTTGAAAATTAGTAACTCGCAAACGATAACAGATATTTAAAAAAGTCTTGCAGGAGGATTATGTATGATGTCAAGAGTTTCTTTACAGTGATTCCCGAAATTATTTTGAATTACAAACAATAGATGGCGCTGCTTGCAATAGGCGCTGAATTTAAGTTGGATTTTTTGGCCTTTCTCTTCTCCCATGCCAAAAAAGGAGATTAAAATGCATTGTGTGGGTTCTGAAGTACCAAAAATCGGGCCTGGATTTAGCGCATATTGCTCGCAGCGCCATCTATTATTTGCAATTCGAACTAAATTCTAGAATCACTGTAAAATCTTTCCTGACATCATACATAACGCTCCTGCAAGAATTTTAAAAATATCTGTCACCGTTTGCAAGTTATCGAATTTAAAAATCAGTCAGTCATTTTTTGGACATCCGGTATATATATATATTTCAGTGTAAATCTGAATTTGTTGCAGGAAATTTTTTGTTGCAATTGCATAAAAAAGTTATAGGCATCCCAGTTTGCTAGAAAATGTTTAGTAAACTTAAAGAATTTTTTGCAATGTAATTATAAAGTGCAAGGTAGATTTTGTTTTTTCATGGAAATATATATATATATAAATATATATATAATACAGCGAAGTTCTTAATCACCTTTTATGCACGTGTAAATGAATTTTATAAATAGGGATTAACGATCTAATACCCATGGTAGAATGCATTCTAAAAATTCCGCAATGCAGAGAATCCGAATTCATATCAGAAAATCTAAATAACAAAATTTCGCTTTATTTAATGTCAGAATGTCTGTTATAAAATAAAACAAATATTTCTATTTTAAATTTCCGGTATGAATTTGGAATATCTTAATAAAAAAAATCTCCTAAATTGGGGACTCGAGTGATAGCATAAATGCAGCCATTTGCTTTAGAGGAATAATTATTATGTCTCTCGGGCTGCACGTAATAGGTTGCCGTGCCACGTACGACCCGCGGGCTGCAGGTTCGGAATGGCTGCTATGACATGTTAAACAGTAGAAATTTCATTTTTGTACTAAAAAACTTACCGAATGCAATAATTTGTATTTTAAGGAGTTTCAGCGTTTTCAGATATTAAAAGCATTTTTTTTTTTCAAAAGTGTGGTTTAGTGTAATAGTAGGGTCTGAAATGTTTTCCAGCTCGATTTTTGTGCCCAATTTGATATAGGGGAGATGGGGGCACATGTGAACAGTTCGCATAAATATAGCTTTTTCTCATAATTGGATTAATTCTTATAAATAAAAACTAGTCAGTATAGTAAACAGAACTTTCTTTTACACATGGTAATTTTTTAAAAATCACCTGTATAGTTTTTTTTTACATTTTTTAATGGTTTTATAAATTCAAATAATTGTTCACATGTGCCCCATGAGTGGGGAAGTTGTGAACACTAGTGGGGCACATGTGAACACAAGGAAAAAATATCCTTTGACATGGTTTTTCTCTTGTTATTAATTTGTTATCATAACCATTACTTATATTATCAGTTGAATTCACCATAAAGAAAAGAAAATATTTTTTTTTGTCTAGTTTATGAGTGATATAACAAAAGATTTTAAAATGAAACTAAATATATATAAAGCTGTTCTGACACCATACCCAAGAATTATATTAGTTATCAATTTGAAAATTTTACATTTTAAAAAAGTTACTGATATCCATCCCAATTCAAATTATCCTATTCATAGCTGTTGTTTGAAATATGGAAATAAGCCATCACTGCAAGTTTGAGACAAATGAAAAGAATAAAAAAATTACAAAATTATTTGTGATAATACTCTTTGTATTAACAATGCATAAAAAATATTGTTTTAAACCGTTTACTAAAATAGTACATAACACTTATTGCATTTTAGGAAACATTGAATTTATTTAAATTTTAATTGAACTCAAATGAGCTTTTTGCTCTTTTTGCACTTCCTGACAAATGTGGAAGTGGAAGTTTCAATACAATATCACTTTTTTGTATGACAGAAATGTCTACTATTTCAGGGAAATTATATGAATTGGATGTGAGAGTCTTTCTCAGGAATTTAACATACATTTTATCATTATCAATTCTTTCTATTCGCCCAACAGAGAAAGTTTTTGATTTTTGTGAACTGTTCATATCTGCCCCAACTAGTCTGTTCACAAGTGCCCCGCATGGCTGCTAGAGTTAAATTGATAAATAATTAACATTTATCAATTTTAGGGAACAAAACAACTTTATCCAAAATATTCAATAGTAGTCATAGTATATGTTAAAACATTAAAATTCGAATAACTAACTAAATAAATAAACTTTATCACTTACCAAAGTTGAAACCGACATTTTACATTTGACATCTACAAACAGTGTTTTGGCTACTGAAGACAAACAAAATGTCAAAAAGCTTCAAAAATTTTTTATCATATGTCTACACGTGCTGCCATCTTTGGTAATTTTTTTCAAATAAAAAAACTTATAATAACTATTCAAAAACTGCGATGTTCACATCTGCCCCCTGTTCACATGTGCCCCCATCTCCCCTATTTTTTTTTAATTTTGTAGCGTTTGACATGCAGATTCCAAATATCTTAGGTGCCATTTTTTTGCGCATCTTTGAGGTGATTTTCAAGATGGCGTCCAAGATGGCTGCCATTTACTGACTTTTTTTAATATTTGTGGGATATTATTGACCAGTATATTAAATTATATGTTTTTAGGGTAAAAAAATGCAAATATACAATCAAAATGGGCATAAATTGTGTTATTTTTTATTTATTTATAAATTTACTACAAAATTACTTATATACTAAAGGCATAGAATTTCACATGACTATCGTTTTTGCATGCTACGACCTTCTCTTTGAAACACTGCCACATTCTACAGAGATTATTTCCCTGCAAGAAAAATGCAACTCAATACGTGAGAAATTGCACAATTGTGAAACTGAAGCTACAACTTTGTTTGAAGAGATCAAAGTACTAGTTGAAAAAAATCGTCTTCCACATATTACACAATGCAGCGGTGATATGGCAAAGTTCTTACTACAGTATATGAACCAATTTGGATCTTTCTTACACTTCATCCGTGCCACTTGTCAAGGAGATTGGACATTGCATCTCGCGTCATTTGAGGAACAAATCAAGTATTATTTTGCTCATGACTTATTTCATTATGCCAGACTCATTCCAGTATACATAGCACAGATGAAGGACCTTAAAACGACATATCCAGAAATATGGAATACTCTCGAATCTGGTTGTTTTGCAGCATCCAAAGCCAATGTGCCGTTTACGAAACTATTTTCAGACTAGAACTTGGAACAGAAAATCAAAGAACTGAAGAACATTGGTGGAGTTATAGGTTTAACTCATAATTAAAAAGCCCTCGAAAGGTATTTCTTGTGTGCACCAGGAAACACTATCAACTTCGGACTTCCATGTCGCTAAGAATTTTTCACAATGCAGCCATCGTCAAGGAGAGTATTCGGGATCATTGTGGAGGAAACTCTTTCCAAGATAATACCACACTAATGAATGTTGCATCATCTATGAAAGTTCCAGAATCTGCGAAGGATGATATTCTAAATCGTCGACCAAAAAGGCCAATTGGAATTCAAAGAGTTTGTAAGAGATAGACTAATTCGAGAAGATAGGAAACTTCTTGCTTCTTCTGATGGATATATTCATATTCCATCTGACAAAAGTTCATTCATTGCAGAAATAGAGCAATATAATCGATCACCCATACTTGAATCATTAGAATCCTCGATTACTTCTCCGATTGAAAAAGTTTGTATTATAGATGGAATGGCAATCGTACAAACAGTAAAAAAGACACTTGAAATGAAAACATGTTAAGACTTCGCAAATGCTTTTACCGAGATCATTATGAAAATGACAAGCGGATACACTGAAGGGGGAATAATATTTGACCAATATCTTGAGCATTTATTGAAGGAGCAAACTAGTCAGAAAAGATTGAGGGCGACAGAACCTATTAGATTTACTATTACAAATAGTACCAATATAATGTTGGCTTCATTAAAGACGTTTCTTTCACATAATGAAACAAAATCGCAGCTGACTGAGTTTCTAGGGAATAAATTACTACAGGTTTTTGCTGTTAGTGAGAAGAAAATTGTTGTCGTTTTTGGCAGTAAGGCATATAGTAACCACGCGAATGTTTTCGATTAAGAATTATATGATCTTACACATAAAGAAGCAAACACCATTATACATCTTCATGTACTTGATATAGTGAACCATCATGATAATTATGAGATCAATGTCTTTTTGCAAGATACTGACATTTTCATATTGCTAATTGACTTGGTTTTAAGTTATCTAGTAAGCAATGAAATCGATTTTGTTACTGGTCGAGACAACAAACACAGAAAAATTAACATTAATCAAAGATGTCGAGCAATAGGTGCTCATAAAAGCAAAAGGTTTACCATGTTTACATTCATATACTGGTGGAGACTGGGCAGGAAAATTTGTAGGCATTTCAAAACAGAAGGGGATAAAAGTGTATATCAATCTTTAGTGTGATGATAATATTATAACAGATTTTCAAGAACTTGGGAAACCTAATGTTTATCCATTATCCAATCTGTCGTTGTTTGAAGAATTCACCGACTGAACTTTTTTGAAAAATAGTAATTTTTAAAGGATACTTAATGGCACCTTTTCAGAACTAAAAGTTTCGAGGGGGAGAAATTACCATCAATCCTTGAAGCACTGAAGTCACATATTCTAATATCCAACTTAATTTGCACCATTGGAAAGGGCTACAGAAATCCTCGACCTGCAATACCCCCACTTATTGGCAATGGTTGGGGGGAAAATGGTGAAGGGGTAATTTCTCCAGTCAAATGCCTGGAGTTACGTTCGCCCAAAGGTGTTATTGAACTTGTGAAATATGAGTGTAAGAGAACATTTACAGTTGGGAAATGTTCTTGCTTAAAGAATTCTCTGGTTTGTACTGGCCTTTGCAAATGCAGTGACTGCAACAATACAAAGGACTATCAATATCATCACAGCGATATCAGTGATTCAGAAGAGGATACATAACATCCCAGTACTGTATATACATATAAGTGCTGTTTTTAATAATTTTGTTCAATATCTTCAATAATTTATGTTATTTCATTTAAATACTTTGGTTGCGTATAACTGGCTAATAAAACGCTAGTATATCTAATGTCTTTCATATTTTTGTGCTTTATTTGCATCTTATCTCTTAAAACACTTCAAAAACGCAATTTACTCCTAAATTTATCATATATTTGCATTTCTTGACCCTGAAAACATATAATTTGACATATTGGTCAATAATATGCCTCAAATATTAAAGAAGTCAGTAAATGGCAGCCATCTTGGACGCCATTTTGAAAATCACCACCTAAAAAATGTGTATAAAAAATGGCACCTAACGTATTTGGAATCTATATGTCAAAACCTTCACAATACAATAAAAATATCAAACATGGCACGTCAATTGAGCTGGAGCCACCATTTCGCAACATTTCAAAGACTACTATAACTTTTGAAACCTTTATGAGATCGGAATTATTCCTCTGAATCTAACAGCTTAGGAAACTTTTGGAAAACTATAAGATTGCACATCCTGAATAATGTCAATGAATGACCTATAAATATGTGCACTTGTCTATGAAAAACGTTTTCAGTTAAACTCTGCACGTGTCATTTATTTACACTGATTTGTAAAGTTTTGTAATTAACATAATAAAAATTGTCCGATATTTCGGTGTATTTTCCTTTTAAACTTGAGAATGTAATGTTCTGTATTTCCCTAAAAAGTTTTATAAATCATTGTTTTTACAAAGTTTTATAAAGTTTATATTGCTATTATAAACTTTTCCAATAATATTGATTCTTATGGGACATTCAAATAAAGACGGACGGACGGACGAAAAATATCTAACTGACAAATTCAATGTATGTATAAGCTTCAATAGCCATACTAAAATTTGGTTATTGTTTTAAAACTCAATTAAAACAAAATTAAATACATTTGATAAAAAGATGCATTTAATATGTTAAAGATGTCACAAAATGTAAAATGTATTATTACATATAAAAGCACAGTTAAAAAAATTTAAGACTTCAAATATCATATGCCAACCTTTTTCGATCTGAACTTGATCATCCTCAGGGCTGCTTCGATTACGTACTGAAACTTCTGTTCATACTCCGTTCTCGGCTGGACAGCCAGATGAGCTTATTTTTAATGGAGGGAGGGGCAGGTAATACACTTTAATTTTACTTTAATACTTTGTTTCTTTCTTTAACACTTTTTTTAGATTAACACTTCGTCTGCTGTTTAAAAAACTCATTTAGAAAAAAAAAATCGGTGTACTATCTGCACCCCTCCCCCCTCCTTCAGTAAAAATAAATACACCTGGCTGTCCAGCAGAGGACGGAGTATGAAAAGAAGTTTCAGTACGTTTCGAAGCAGACCTGATGATGATCAAATTCTGATCAAAAGCGCTTAGCTTATGATATTTGAAATTTTAAGTTTTTAAAACAGTGTTTTTATATGTAATAACATCTTTTGCATTTCCTTCATGTTTAACGTATTAAATGCACCTTTTTATCGAGTTTATTTAATTTTGTATTCATTTAATAAAAGATGAAAATGACATTCAAATAGTACAGAGGGTGTTTCAAAATTGCGTGTAAAAAATGTAAAGGTAAGTAGAGGAGACATAAGTAAGCAAATTTCGCATGGGAATGTGGTTGTGGAAATGCAGTGTTGAGGCAGTAGTAGACTCTGTTGAGTTTAGTAGATAAAAGCACTTTGCTGGCTTGAATCGTCATACTCCGCTCGGATTTGGAGCAGGATGCGTCGTTACACCAATTCGGAACTTATCGACATGCCTTTCATGTATAGAGCTGCACAAGAAAATGTAACGGTTGCTCAAAAGATGAACATGGAACGATTCCAGGGGAGGAATCTGCTGGATCTCCAAATATTTTGAGGGTCTTCATCGGGAATTAGACACGAGTGGATGGACTTTATGCTTCGAGGCGTGATACAGGCACTGAAAGATCTCAGAATTCATGCAGTAGAAGAAACAGTATTACGCACAGTAGAGGATAATCCTGCAGTAAGCTCGAGAGTTGTTGGACGTGAATTGGATGTGAGCTATAGGCTCATACATGAAATCCATGTTGGCAAGCTCTGCATTGGTGCAACGATGCATGTTTCTTAAAATCCGTTCGGGAAATGACAACTTAAGGCATCGAAGCGATTTCAGCGCCCTCTACTGCCACAACGTTGTATTTCCTCAAGTACATTCCTAGACGAAACTACTTATTTAGGTCCCCTCTACCTGCCTTTATATTTTTGACATATAATTTTGAAACGTCCTGCATATTTCAATATATACATTTTGTGTTTAAATCTCAATTTCACCATTTTAATTTTTATATTACTAAAATTCATCTTTTATACTAAATAAATTTTAATTTGCGTGGCTAAGTTCTAAAGTTTGTTTTTCGATGACATAAAAAAAATTGAAATTTCTCTGACTTCTGTTTTTCCCTCTCAAAAATTTATAGTTGAAATTATGTAATTTCTCATATATGTTGCGTATTTTATTAAAATCTATGAAATCTAAAAGATTAGCGTAAGTAATTTTTTAATTAAAGTTATACAATTAAGTCTATTTTTCCCATTTGCGTAGTAGAATATCAGCATTCCTAACACATGGAAGTGGTTTTAATGAAGATAGACGTCATACTTAGTTTTTATTGTATGAATAATCTGAAGTACAGAACGTACCATAAAGTCCTATATAGAAATCTAGAAGAAAAGTACTCTAATATATAATAACTATATTAATTTCTTAAAATTAAAATTTTCAAAACCGAATGAATTCAGCAGCTGGCAGTTCGTGAATGTCAAATTGGTGTCCCATAAAATAAAATTTCCGATTTGGATATCATAATTTATTTTGAAAAATAAAATCCGTACTGTATTTTTTTTTTCATTTCCAGATATCCTAAAAAGAGATAGAGATTTGAAAGACACTTCCGACGGACGTATTTTTGGAAGGAGATCAGAAGAAGATCAGATTTATGTTTGGAATTTCCTTGTTTGTATATATCTAAAAAAGTAACTTAATATATTATCTCCCAGAAAAATAGTTCTGCAATCTGAAAGCATAATATTTTACATGGAATGAAAAATGAGATAAAGCGAAGAAATACGCGATAAAGTTTCCACTTAATACACAATCATTTATATCCCAAATAAAATTACTGTTAAGAGTTTTATAAAAATATTGTCTAATCCGGCGTTTCTCGATCCCGTTAAAAAAATACCACAAAACACGAAAAAACTTTTAAATATCAAAAATTGTACATGTCAAAATTTATTGTATTCGGCTAAAAGATTAAAACCGAACAACATTTATTAAAAGAGAACAAAATTTAATATATTGGGGTAGAAGTTTGAAACCGGATTCACTTTAATAATATGAAGGAAGTTAATCAACCTTTTTCCCCTTTGGGAATATAAATAAACAAAAAAAATAAATCCTTGACAAAACCTGCATCTAAAATATCTATTAATAAAATTGTTTAATTGTATTATTTAGAAAATGAGCGTCCCTGAGGGAATCCTAGGGAATTGCAAAAAATACTAAAAGTTACAAAAATTTATTTGAAATTTCGCAAAAAAACACATTTACCATAATTTACTATAAAATATGGATTGAAAATGGGCTATAAGATTGAAAATGGATTCCGTTTCTAACGTAAAAAAAGCAGCTAATCGCGAATAAACGCCAACATATCGAAAATTGCAGAAGACAAAATTTACTATATTAGGCTAAAAGATTAAAACAGGATATCTTTTACGAATGTCGAATAATTTCTGCGAAACACGAAACAACTGTAAAAATCACATAACAATTACTCGAAAAATTTAAAAATCGCTGTATAAATTTCGAAAAACATTGTTAAAAGGGGGACTAAATTTGCAATACTGTGCTAACCATAAAAACCTTTTTTTTTTTTTTTTTTTTTTTTTTTTTTTACAAATGTGGAAATATTACCACAAAGCTAAAAATACAAAACTCGCAGATGACAAAATATTATAAAGAATGTCATTTATTAAACTAGTCCAATAGCGAATTCCGAAAACGCTAGTTTCAGAGGTATATTTCCAATTACAGAAATATTTCAGATGTTGTTTCACATCATTTTAAAAGCCATTTACATGAAAACAACTTTTTTTTTATGTTAGGAAATAAAATTCTTTATATGGCTTCCGGGTGCGATTATATTCATAAAACTTCATTACACGATCCAAGTTCGTTTTTTGTACGACCAAAATCTACCGACCTATAATGCTTTGATTTTTTATTAATTTCAGCGTTTTTCAATACAGCGTTCGTACGGGTACAGTTATTTTCAAGCCAATTATCAGAATTTTTTTTATAGAGAATAATTCTAGTTTAAACGAACGAAATTTCGCCTTATTTCAGGGGAGATTTTCCATAAGAAAATACTGGTACCGAAGAAATTCTTAGTCTTGAAATTCAAGTATGCGTACGAACCCTGCAATACTATTTTTTTTCACCCTTACAGGCGAGAAGCGCTGCTTTTTAACATTTGAATCATTTTTACTTACCCATTATACGTAGTATAGGGTATGTCTTGTAATCGTTTTAAAAATTAAAGAAACAATTTGATGGATTTATACGTTTCAGACACTAGGAATTCCGAAAAACTTATTTTTAGAAAAAAATAAATGCCGCCCGTCAGTCTATGTGTCTGCGTCTATGTCTGTAAACGCTCTATCTCGCGAACAAATTCAGATAAAGACTTGAAATTTGGTGTGTATTTAGTATGTAAGAATGAGAAGAAGCCTATTAAATTTCATTAACCTCGATTATCCTGATCTATTTTTCCGGACTCTCGAATTATTCGTTCCGATAAAAGGCATATAAAAATTTTCGAAATTGTTTATTTTAAGGAGTGAAAATAAAAGACAATAAAAAAATAATAATAATAAATTTTGCATAAAGAATGACGTCGATCGGATAATTAGTTGCAGTCATTTGTAATAATATTTTCCACACTTTTCTATTTTTCATGACTGTGTATTTCATTGAAATTTCAATTCAAACATACAGTGAAAACTCCTTGTGCGACCACCTGCATTAAGCGACCATTTGCATTAAGCGACCACCTCCCTGAACGACCCTTTTTTCATGGAACGAAATTTATTCCCATAGGCTCAATACTAATTTTACCTCCATTCAGAGACCACCCCACTTTAACTCCCTCCATGAGCGACCCATTTCTTTGAAGAAAATGAAACAAGTTCCGTTTTTTCCAGGTCGCTTGAAGAAAGTTTTATTAGAAAAATAATTCCGGAGCGCGCATTATTCACCAAACTTCTAAACTAAATTTAGATTTTTTTTTTATTCCGGTAACTTTTAAGTGTTTAAACCCCTTTGTACCTCTTTAGGTAATTAATTTAACTCTGATGACAAATTAAGAATGACGGCCAATGACCCTGCCCTATTCTGTCAGGAAACTCTCAAAGAAATAGATAAATTAATGAAATCGTTTTTATTTGTTCCCGTCCAAAAAAAATTGCATTTATTTACTTAACTTCGAAAGGACTTCGAAATAAAAGTTATAAAAGATAAAACCGTAAAATCAAAGCAAACGTCAATGTTCATTTTTTAAACTCGATAGTAATTAACTTATGTAATTAACTTTTGTTTTAATACTTAAATTTTCATGCTTTTTGCTAATGTGAAAAATAAATTTTAGTAACATTAATTATTACATTTTTTAACAATTAAAATCTAGATTTAAACATGATCTCCATTAAGAGACCATTTCTCGGAGCGACCCATTTTTATTCGAACTGAACGTGGTCGCTTTAGGGAGGTTTTACTGTATATTTTACTTGGAAATGAGACGCTTAATCCGACGCAGTAAACTTTTCGTTAACATGATTATTATTTTTGGAGTTATAGGGATGTTTCTGTTATGCAGTTCAGTAATAGAGCATATAAAGTTTATGACATCATCAAGCCATGATTTTAAACACTCTATCTACCGAACAAATTGAGATAGAGGCTTGAAATTTGGTATGTACTTAGAATGTAATAGTACGGCAAAGTCTATTAAATTTCAGTAACATAGTTATCCCTGGATATGCATTTTAGAAATAGTTTACACATGTTTTATTTTCATATTTTATATTATGCATATCCATGATGGGTAAGTATTACGGTGCTCCCCAACGACTAGTGTTCATTTGAAGTAATTCCTGTAAAGTTAACTCTTTACAAATTAGCTACTGGACAGCAATAAAAGTGGACAAGCTCTATAATGTCAATGAGTGAGCTATTAATATGTGCAGTTATCTATTTAACCCATATTGGACCACACCGATTAAATATTTTTGAAAATTTTTATAACTTCGATTATATCATTAATATGGTGTAATTAAGTAGATACTAGCAAAATTTTGAAAAAAAGTTTTTAATATTTTAAGTAACTATCTGTCCTATAAACAGGACATTTTAGTAGGACACATAGTAAGGACATATAAAATGCATTCATAAACTAATTTTATGAGCAAATATTTTATTTTACTTTAAAATACTGCTTATGTTTTACAAAAATACTCTATGATTTCTCCAATAAAAAGATAATAATAACGGTAAAATTCTAGATTATAAGATCTCAATTTTTAAAAGATTTTTTAAATAGATTTTTTAAATTAAATTTTAATTGGTAACTTGTTTCTTTGCTTATATGTTATACATTTATGTATTTTAAAGACGTCATAACAAAATGCATCCAGAAAATCATTACCAATTTTATTTAAAAAAATGTTTTATTAGTTGTCCTATTTATAGGACAGCGGTCCAATATGGGTTAAATGTACTTTCAGTTCAATCCTACACTTATCAGATTTATTTGCACGGATTTTATTTTTAACAAATTGTGCAATTAACAAACATTATACAAATTCAAAATTTCGCCAGATTTCTGTATATTTCCCTCCAAAACTTGAGTACACAATTTATTAGTAATTTTAATAAATTATTAATAAATTAAGATTAATAATAACATTAAGAATAATATCTTAAAGAATCTTATGGAATGAAGATTGTAAGTTTTGGGCAGATCTAGGTCCATATACCGGCACCAACTTAACTACCCAAACATACATGGGATTGGGGACAGGGTGAACACCAATCTGAAAGGTGGGGGAAAAGATAATGGGGTATGTGCATTAATTACCCTAGTAATTGTAGGTTAACTACGCCTAAATTATTGTACCTGAATTATTATAGTGGGTATTTAAAAACATTATGATTTATAAACAAACATTTGTGATCGTAATAATTGAATAATGGTCCTGGCTATTCCTGATAATTAGACTAACCATAATTATCTTAAATTGGTGGGGGGAGGAAACACATCTCAAAAACTGCCCCAAACTGCGTTGTGTAATTTTAGTGAAGAAATAGCGTATAGACCGCGCAGTTATATCTAAATAAAACCTATCGAAACTACGCATAAATAACATACTAAAGAAGTTCATAATCTGAAATAAAACTTACATTAAAGTAAAACAGTGGACTCATGTTGTATTAAAAAACATAGCCAAAACTTAACAATAAACAAAAGTTTATTTACAGTTAATTTACATATTTAAAAAAACAAAATAGAATTGTGTCACAAGACACCAGCGTTCCAAAGAACGAAATTGAATTAGTATTTGCATTAAGTGTACCTTTTAAATTATCATTACAAATATTAATTAATTGCTTGGATACCATAAATTGTATATCCCTAGCGCAACATAGATTATTAAAACAATGGGAATACAAAAATATTGAATAACACATACCTTCTGTAGTAGAGGCTTACTCATAGCTTTAAGTCACACTTATATCCGTGGCTCATTGAGTGTTTTTCCACACTCCAGGAAAAGTTCGCAAATTTAATTAAAACAGGTGATGTATCAAAGTCCACGAACTGCCGTTCTTAGGGCCGTCCCTTAGCGGGGAAACACGACCCGAATAACTCGTAATCATCGTTAGAAGCATCGTTGAAACACTTAGGACATCTGGGTTTAACTACCCCTGTTACGGAATAGAACTCATCTTTATTAAACAATCGTAGTTGAGAATTGGAACTCATCTTTTTAAAGCCAACATTGTTGAGAAACAGCATAAGTCTTTTTTAAACCATCTTAGTTGAGACATCTAACGAATCTCTATCAAACCCTCATAGTTGAGAAAATGGAATTAATCTAACTGTAACTTCATTCTTCGGTTACGACATCACCTCGTCATAACAATATGGAGGATGGTCATTTGCCCCCTTCGTCAAATGGTCGGTCAGTCTTGCCGACCCCCTCTTCTTCCGTCTTCTCGCAAACCTCTGATTTGGTATTACACTTTTTCGGGGTATACAGTGCTCCGCCCACTGAGCGTCAGCTCATCTGGAAACCCCGAGCCTTCTTCCCTCGCCCATGTGGTCCATCTTTTACGACTTCTTTATTAGGACCAATAAATAATCTTACATCCAGTCCTAAATACAGCTTGCCATTTTATGTCAACCTTTTGTTAAACTTGGAGACTTCGTGTCTATCTAAAAAGATCCCCTTTAAAGATAAGATCCAACTGCGCAGTCGTTCTCCTATTAAGGCTTTACTACGTAGATACATATATGAGTATATTTATATCAAATAACAATAATAATAATCAAAATAAATACATGTAAGAACACACTCTATATATACATGCACACTTCATAAAATAATAATAATAATCAAAATATATAAATAATAGTATTTTTTTATGGCAAAAAAATAACAACCTGCTGAAGTGGTATCAAGATTGTTTATATTAGTTATATGATAACACTTCCAGCAGTAAGTTATTGCACAATGAAGCCAGATAAATAATTTAATTTAGTAACTAAAAATTAGTGTGAATGATTTACAACCCCTTAACTGTTTCATTTTTCTTGATACAATAAATTAAAAATCAGGACCTGGCATCACTTTTTGGCTTTGTACAATGGAAAAATGTACGACATTTAACAGACCAAAGATTACAGTTAAAAGTAAGTGGTATCCAAAAGCGTTTAGTATCGAAAATAGCAAACACATTTTTGCTCGAGAGACACTCGGGCACGACAGTTAAGGGGTAATATGATATAAAACAACATTTGAAATCTTTATAATTAAGACAATATTAATAATAATACTAAGAATTTTTATAAAGTTTACCGAACAATAATAAACGTTCACAATAAATTTCATACTTACGGATTAAAAGAAACGCTCAGAAAAAGACAGACAGAGATTTTTTTTTTTTTTTGACAAATTTATTCTATGCATAAGCTTCAATAAACTTACTAAAATTTTATTACTTTTTTAAAAATCGATTTGACGAGTTTAAATTTTATAATTCGTAAAGTGTATTTTTTATGCTAAACTTACTTGTATGAATACCGATAAATTGAATAGTTTGTTACTAAAGAGAATTAGCTTATTCGCAAATTTGCAATAAGCAAATTTATGTTTGAAAAGGAAAAAATAATATTCAAAGGTATCTTTTAAAGAAAAGTAACAATATTTTCTTCTGCCTTAAAAAAAGAAATAACTTTCAAAGACACTTCCTCGGAGACTTGTTTCTGGAAGGAAATCCTTTTTATTTCTCAGCTTTACTTGTTTCTGCACAAAAGGAAGAAAAAACTTAATATATTATATCCTGTAAAAAAATTTCGTTGATCTTAAAGTATAATAATTTTATACGGATCGAAATATGTTCTTCTATAAACGCGGTGAAGCGATAGGATGTGGGATAAAAATGTTTTTTTAACACCTAATATTTTCTAAATGATTAAATTAAAGTGGTGTTATGGGCACTATGAAAGTTAGAAATGGCGAAAATTGGTGGAAGTTGCATTGTAGGACAGAAAATTATTAATTAAGTTAGACTATTATTCCTTTTTTGCATTTATGTACTGTCGTGGAAAAAAAAAAAAGTAAACACCCCCTACTAACTCCTCAACAAATTATCGTAGAAGAAAGTAACTGGTACCGAACGATTGGAAATAAAGTCTACTTTTAAATGATGTATATAAAATTTGCTTAGGGGGCCATCTACATATTAAAACGAAAAATAACTTTGTTTTTTTTCAATAGCAGTACACAATTCTGACAGAATAAATGAACTCTACGCATTTCAATTAGCCCAAAAACAAATATTTATGCAATTCGTACGTTAAGTTTCCGTGAAATTATTTATTTTAGAACGAGGGTATTTTAAGGGCTGTTACCAAACTGAAGTTCCGTACTTGATTGTTAACCCAGAGAGCCCCCTTCTTGATTAAGGTACCTGAAGCGCCACTCAAGAAGTCAATGAAGCCTGCTAGAATACAGGACAGCAGAATAAATTTCAAAATATCTACTCGCTTCTATCATAGACGGCCCCTTAAACCATCATTTTGTCGTTTTTTAAGCATTATTTGAAAACTACTTGGAAGAAAAATGTGAAATTTTGGATTTCCTTAAAGCAGGACTTAATAAATCTAAATCCATCAAACAAATTGTAGGATGCAATTCATAATTTTTTCGAATATTAATTTCATAATTAATAAATCATATCATAAAATTATAAAAATTGCAAATTCAGAGTATTTATGTTTGGGTATATTTACTATTATTGCTACAAAATAGTAATAATAGTAATAATAGTAATAATAATAATAGTAATAATAGTATTACTATTATTGCTACAAAAAAAATTGCACATTAGGAGCATAATTTCAGGAGATATAAATAAAAATATGAAAATGTAATTTAACATTAGAAGAACTAAATTTTGAATGTTTATAATTCATAAACTTATCATTCAAATGACTTGAAATTTTGTGTCTAGGCATAGTTTGAACCGAAGATTTGAAATATCTTGTTAACATTGGGTATTGCCATTAAAAAATGAAGTTTGGATTCGTTTCAATGTGTAGATGGCCTCCTAGAAAATTTTATATACATCATTTAAAAGTATACTTTATTTCCAGTCGTTCGGTACCAGTAACTTTTGCATACGATAATTTGTCGATGAGATAGTAGGGGGTGTTTACTTTTTTTTCCCACGACTGTACTTACGCCCTATAGATATAAAAGAAATATTTGTTAAATCGTAAAAACAAACAAGCAATAACATTAATTTTAAAAGTGTACGACAAAATAAAGCTTGCAAAGTCAGTTTTACTACAATCTTTTAATATCATGTTTCATATTTTTGAATCTTGATTTATCCATTATATTGCTTATTACGTTTTCTCTGGTTTAAATCGCAAAAACGAAACAAAAAATTATTTTCGACTTATTAGAAAATATGATGTATTAACGGTTTTGAATTTCTATTAAATCTTTTTTATACTTCTTTTTCTTACGTGTATTTTTTGCGTAAATTTGAGTAACGATGAAATAAGCAGTGTAAATAAGAAATGATTCTTAAAAATACGGAACCCCGATTTCAAAATTGTGGCAAAACTAGATTTTTAAGATTAATGTTGTCAACCAACATGAAAACATTTGTTATTATTTTTACAATAAAGAAAAATTATTGTTTCATTTCTATAAAACATAAATGAAGAAATACCAAATCTAATTGTCTAAATTAATTATAGGGTTTTTAATCCATGATCAAACTTCAGTGAATTTTTGTAATTTCAAACGTTTCTGGTTTCTTTAAACCAGTATTTCTCGCCTTTGTGCCACGTCAAACCAGTATGTCATGACAGATTGCCAACTGTGCCACGAGGGTTTTTGATAAATAATTAAAATTTCCTGCTGTCGTATCAACAATGCCACATTTTCTATTTATCATGTGCTGCTACCTTCTTTCTTTACTCCCTTCACCATGTTAGCATTTCCAGCGCGCCACTCCACACTTGTCAGTGCTCATCGATTCGGTCTTTCTTTTTGCACCATGAGTTTTCCTGCACCTGGGGAAGAAGGTGTTCGTCTTCACAACATTCGATTGTAATGTGTTTCGTCTGGACGCCAAGCATTTTTTTCTACTCTGAGTATTCGGTAAAGAAGGTGGTGCCTTCTGCTGTTAAAACGAGTTCAATTTAAGACACTTCATTTTTACTTCTCTGAATTGGTAAAACTAGAGTAATGGAAAACATAATGGACGAATATTTAAAATCTGGTACTTCACAAACGGTAGAAAAACATAGAAACACACGTAAGTATAAAGATGACTTCACTGAATTCGGATTCATAGCAATTGAAACGGAACACTTTCAAATGCCTTTTCTGCGTAGTCTGCAAGAATGAAACTTGAAAATGAAGCTCTCGTTCCTCGTAAACTCAAAAGACATTTCGAAACATCACATCCAGAGGTACAAAAATATCCAAGCGAATATTTTGAAAACCCGGCAGCGCGGCTAAATAAAACAGCATTAAAAAATATATATAAAGCTGACAGAAAAGGGATTGATTGCCAGCTGCAATATTGTACTAGTAATAGCACAACAAAAATAAGCACACACCTATACAGAACCTATCATTGCACGAGCATTAGTTGTCATTGTCGAAGCAATGCTAGGAAAGGAGCCACAGTGAAGGTGAAGAATGTACAATTATCCAAGGACACAATTTCACGAGAATCGAGGATTTATCTTTAGACTTAAAAAACAAATTGTCGAGTATTTCGATTCGTATAACAGTCTTGTCAATGAATCTGGTCCCTACAGATTAACGAATCGACCGATATCAGCGGAAAAGCACAGCTCCATGCTTTTATACGACTTGTTAAAGATGAAAACTTCTTGAATGCCTATCAGTTCTTCACAGATTTGATGGGCACGACAACAGGAAAATGTATATTTTAGCTTTCAAAAAAATATTTTAAGCTTTGGTTTGCTGGGGAAAACTGTCTTAGTGTTTGCACAGACGGATGTCCGGGAAGGTGTAAGGAAACATCAGTGTAGGGAAACAAAAATGCATTTGTTACACTTGTGCGCCAAGAAATTTCAAATATTATAATCGGTCACTGCATGCTTTACAGAGAATCTCTCATTTCAAAATATTTAACTCCAAATATCTTTATTATTATGAATCAGGCATTCATGTGGTCAATTTCATCAAGAGTCGACCTCTTCAATTCCTAATTTTCTCTCAGCTGTGCGACGCAATAGATTTTGACAACAAAACCGTTTTATATCAAACCAAAGTACGTCGGCTTTCGAAAGTAAAGGTATTGAAACGACTCATACACATAAAATCTCGTGGTGATTTTGTTATTTGAGGTCGAAAAAATATCTTTTGGATTTTATTTTCTCTTCATTACGAGATTCAGTCGCTTAAAGTTCAATTTCGCTCGAACTTGTTTAAAAAGCTGAATTCTCTGAATCAAGGTTGTCAGTTTGGCCTTCAATTTTAATTCGAAATTGCAAATTCGTACCGGAAATTTTGAAATACGTCTTTTTACTTTTTGTAGTAGCTAAATTTCATTGAAGGCATGTTTAAATATGGCATAAAATACTATTCTTTATTTCTGGTAATTTAAATTTCAGAACGAAAATGGAGGCCTAACTGGCCACCCTGCTTCGAATTAAAGTCTTCGAGATCCATCTGAGATTATCGTCTCATCAACATCAAAACTGAAGTCATTTGAAGAAAAATTAGTAGTGTTGAAGTCCGAAATATCGAAAGGAAATTTTAACTGCTTTCTGCCTGTCAATTAATCTTTGTTGAAACACAAAATCAGACGAAATTATAAGAACCATTCACGAACTTCAAACGTCACGTAAAAGCTACTTTCCTTCTCTTACAGTTGGCAAATATCAGTGGTTAATGAACACATTTGTAATTTGCAAGACACCAAATTTCACAGCAACAGAAAACGAACAACTCATTGATTTGAGAAACGATAAGTTTTACCTTTCAATATTCTTCAAGAAAAATTTGGATGAGTTTTGGCTTTCTGTCGAAAATTTCTTCACTGCATTCTGCTTGAAAGCTATTAAAATCCTTCTGAACGATGAAATGCCAACTCATCTGGCGACTTTGGAATCTCGTTTTTATTTAATTTGTTCACAAGAACAGGCTCAGCAGTCTCATTGAAAAAAAAAATTGTAAATAAATATACAGAGTGTTTCATAAAAAATGGGCAAAACTTTTAGAGGTGATAGTAATCATCCAAACAAACAATATTCATCAAAGAATGTATGGTCGAAATACAAACGGAAAGGTGACAGAATGCCCAAAGAAGATGTTGTTATACAAATAAAAAGGACGCAAAGAACTATTAAGTGTCAATAGCAAGGTATGAAACCACTCTCCGTACAATTGTTGAGACTCTGAGCCATTTCCATTTACAGTTCCGTATTAGTGAAGGGCAACTTTTCCGATACTTTCCTACCGCGATTGACATCGCGTATCAGCGGCTTTTACGCATTGAGCAAGGCGAAATATTGCATACACTTTTTTTTTCTTCTTTCTCATATCACATCTGCATGTTATAAGTGTTGGTGGTCTCCCGATAACTCGCAACAGGAATAGAGCTAACGTTTTCATGGACCAAGTTTCCAAATGCGCCAGCACCTTTGCGTTTTATTTCCAACCATGCATTCTTTGATGAAAGTTGTTTGGTTGGATGTGTACTATCACCTGTTAAAGTTTGGCCCGTCTTTTATGAGATAACCTGTATATATATATTTTTTTTATTTCATACAACTTTCACGTTTTTCAAATTCAGTTGTGACGCAAATGATTCCAAATATTTTTAGTGTGACGTCAATAAAAAAATATTGAGAAACACTGCTTTAAACCCTTGAAGAGCGGTGGTGTATTATATATACTGCTTAAATTTAATTTCAAATGCCAAATGGCACCTAATAATTTTTAAATAAAATTTTGCTTTCTAAGATACGTGAATAAAAGAAAAAACTCATTTTCAAAGAAATTTATTCTTAAATTTTGGCGCTATTCAATCATCTTAACATGTTAATAATACAAGTAATTTGTTCCTTAAAAGAATAACTGTTGTGTAACATTATTCCATACTGTCAATGATTCGGCTACTGCTGCGTACATTTTCAAGAAAATTTGTATTTATAATTGTAAGAATGAAAGTTTGTAATTGGAAATCAAGAGAAATAATATTTTTGAAGATATTCAATATCTAATGGTACATTTAAAACAAAAAATAATTTCGAAGATTTTCATAATTTTCTATACCTAAGGAAGAAAAAGACAACAGTTAAAGGCATTTCCCGAAAATACCTTTTTAAGATAAATATCGATGTGTGGCTGAGATTTTATTGTTTGGATAGCGATAAAAAGAACTTAATACGTTATATCCTGCAAAATACGTTCTGCGAACAGAAAGCATAAAATTTTATACGGAGAGAAAAATGCTCTTCTATAAATGAAGTGAAGCGATGAAATACGTGATAAAAATTTCCTTTTATCACACAATTTCTTTATATCTGAGATAAAACTCTGATATAAATTCTGCTCTTGTGTGCAGAGTGGGAAGATATGAAAAAAAAGAAACGTTTTGTTAAAAATTGTTATGACAATTTTTACGCAACTGGAAAAATAATTCAATGTTTTTAGTATAATGCATTTTCGTCATTTGTTTCAAATAAAATTCAGAAATACATACAACAAGGGAAAGTTTAGTATAGGAGTGTTTGACCCAGGTTTTAAGAAGGGCAGGTTGTGACCATTGTGAAGTTCGCACTTTTTGCTCTTGAAGGACACTTTTTAGATTCGTAAGATATTCTTTAGTTTTCTGTAGGGCAGTGTTTTAAAGTTTTAGGTTAATTTTTAACATTTAAAAAACAGGACCTCCTTTCCGGAAACGTTGTTACTATGCAAACATTTTTTTAAATAAAAATGACAGTATGTTCACAATTTTTTGACTGAGAGGTCAGAAGGGTGCTATTTTTTGATCAGAGAAAAGATGTGTACAATTTATTTTAAAACAATTTTGAAATAGCACCTCAAGCGTGGCAAATGAGTTTCGTTCGTGCTATAACTAGTTTTATAAATATTGTTTGTACCGGATATTGTACTGAATCTATATTTCAGTGCACCTCATTAGTGCATATAAATTTCATTCTGTTCGGAAGGCTGTAACATCATTAAAGTGCATTTGAAATATTTTTTCCCATTGGCCGTAATGTAACGGAAAAATTTTGACTGTCACTTTAATTAAACTACACATCCTATTTTCATAAAATGTGAAATGACGCGACAAAACTTTGCAAAAATTATATATTTAAAATTTCAGACCAGTCGGTTGGGTAGTTTTTTGCTCTGTTATATGTGGACGGACATACAGACGGACTGACAGACGGACTGAACGACCACTATAGATGATACTTGCTTGTATAATTACGAACACACCTGAAAAGGGACATACATTGTGAAGATTTCCGGAAACTGTCTGGAGAAACTCTGATAGGTTAGAACTTAGTGCCATATTTATATCGCGATAATATTGAGAGATGAGAAATATGGATAAGAAATCAAAATTTAAAAGGTTATTGGTATATCCTCTATAGTTTATACTTTTTAAAAGTTTCTAAAAATTCCCTAGCATAATACGCCCTTCTCATAGAAAAAGGAATCTGATTCAGATTTCTATTTTTATAACATTTTGACTATAATTATATTTTTATAAGAAAAAAATGGTAATTTTATGTTGACCGGGAGACACCAAATTATTATGATATCAAAGCTTTGTTTCTAATTTACACATATGATTGGCAAGGATAAAAAAATATACTATTTTCGACATTTGCGCATGGCTAATTTAAAAGTGCTGAATAATTCCATTTTTGGAGGAAACAAATTTACTGTATGCTGACATAAAGTTTACTTGCTAGTGATAATTACTTAAAATCGTTATTTTTGTATGAAAATAACATTTAACCATTTTTTGACTCCATACAATACGGGGTGTTTCTAAATAAATATCGGGGTTTTAACGCTTGGTAGTATTTATTACATAAAACTTAAAATTATAATTAATACATAAAATGAAAGAGCAACTCAAACAGTTTTACCTACAAGCTTACAAGTGTTCAATGTGAGCACCTTTCGTCACACGGCACGCATCAAGTCGATAGCTCAATTATTCCGAAACGTTCATTAGTGTTCGCGTGGGTTGCAGCAACTGCAATGATCAGCTGGTAGTGGAGGCATATACACACGATATTTTATAAACCCCCACAGGTAGAAATCACATAGCGTCAAATCGGGTGAGCGTCTCAACAGAACTTCTTTGCTAATCAACGTTTCGGAAGAACTGAGCTATCGACTTGATGTGTGCCGTGTGACCAAAGGTGCTCACATTTAACACTTGTAAGTTTGTCGGTAAAACTGTTTGAGTTGCTCTTTACATTTATATATTAATTACAATTTTATGTTTTATGTAATAAATGCTACCAAGCGTCAAACCTCGATATTCATTTAGAAACACCCCGTATATTATATTCTTCGATAAAGACTCTGCGATCTAAGGCGTTGTCACCGAAACACTCAAGGCCTGAGGACACCAGTTGTGACGTCATCACTAATCGACCGACTTGTCACTAGTGTTGGAATTCACACCGGAAAATTTTGAATAGCAATTTTCTTTTATTTTATTTGTGGAAAAACTATCATCTGATAAGACGATAATAACTATTTAAACTTACTGGTGAGAATTTTGAATCCCCCAATAAAAAATCCACCAGATGAGGCAATACTGAGGCATTCCGCATCTGGCTGAATTTTTATTTAGGGATTCCGGATTCTTACCAGTAAGTTTAAATAGTCATTATTGTTTTATCAGATGATAGCTATTCCACAAATAAAATAAAAGAAAATTGCTATTCAAAATTTTCCGGTGTGAATCCCAACACTAGTGAGAAGTCGGTCGATTAGTGATGACGTCACAACTCGTGTCCTCAGGCCTTGAGTGTTTCGGTAGCAACGTCTAAGGGCATAATATATTAGTTCTATAATAATTCAAATTGCACAAATGCAGTGATGCGATGCAAAGATTGGTAAACTTTACTTTTAATAAACGCTCATTTATAACTAAGAAAGTATTAAATTGCTCTTTAAAGTGATAAAGGAATATTATGTATCGTAAAATGATTTAGACACTACATGTGACTTACATATATTTCCGCTTCATAACTACATTTGTATCATTTAGACAAACTGAACATTATTTTCAAGTACTGTAATTAACACGTATTAAAATTATCCAAAATTCTTCCAGACTTCCATGACCTTCCTGTTAAATTTGAGTGCATAGCAAGGTGGTACATAGCTCTTTGCTTGGTAGTTCTTGGATAACACTCCTTGTATGATACTCCTATTGTAATATTCCTTGAATTTCCATGGTCTATGACACTACTAATTTAAATAAGAAATATTTGCTTAATGTATTTTCTTCAGATTAAACATATTTCTTCTTTTAATCGTATAATTTGTAATGTTTTTTTCTGTGACTAAATACTTCTAAACATTCTATACGAAAATTGTGGTAGATTTATACGCACCTTGATAAATAGTTAGTATTTGTAATTTCTTAATATTCTTTGTGATTTAAGGAATTTTAAAAAGTAACCTAACCACGATACTTTTTTAACCACTCTTATACTAGCAGACATATAAACTGGTAGAAACGCTCAAATAAAGATGGACGCATAAAATATGTCCTACTGACAATTTTAATCTATGCTTCAATAAAGACATTATTTTTATTTTTAAGAAACTGAAAATTATGAGATTAACTTTTGTAATTAATTATTTTTTTTAGTGCAAGAAAATTTATAATTGTAAAAAAATCATTTTTATTTTTGTTAATTCGTAGCATATTTGATAGTTTTCAATACTCTAATTTTTATTTTAAAAGTATACTAATAATCGGTATTTTTCCAATTTCAGATAAGTTAGAAAAAAGACTGTTTTATAAGATAGAGACGTGGTTTTGGAAGGAGATCAGATTTATGCCAGGGATTTCCTTGTCGGTACAGTGAAAAAATAAATTAATATATTATCTTTTAAAAAATGACTGGTGAAATCTGAAAGCATAATCCTTTATATAAGGAGAAAAGTACTCGTAAATTCCGGGTGATCCAAAAATTCGTTAAAACTTAAAAAAAATCACCAAAAAATGAAGAAATTATGATAAAGAAATGCGGTCTGCAAGAAAGGGGTCTTAAAGTAGTCGGATGTTTTTAAGAGCAAAAAAAAAAAAAAAAAAAAAGTTTAAAAATCGCCCATAGAAGGCGCTGACCAAACACAATGAACAGGGTAGCAGAACGCTCCATTTATTTATTTTTGCAATAACAAATGTTCAGCATGACCTCCAGAACATTCTACGACATAACTCAAGTAACTCACAACACCCGTTACAGCTGAATGCAACATGTCGGAATGAATTGTAGAAACCTTACGACAAATGCAATCTTTGAAATCGGCCAATGTTGAAGGAGATTAACAGTACACAGGTTATTTCAAATAGCCACTCAACCAGAAGTCGACAGGAGTGAGGTCAGGTGAACGTGGAGGCCATGTGATCTTACAACCTATACTGATCAGTCTGTCTTCACCAAAGGTACTCAGTAGGAATCGTTTTATTGGATTGGCATAGTGTGGCGCTGCGCCATCCTGTATAAAGCTTATTACAGATGAAATACCTCTTTGATTTAATGCGGGCATGACTTTGTCACGCAAAAGAATGAGATAGCTCTCAGCAGTACTGTGCACGTTTTCCAACCCAATATGGGACACGATTCTTCAAAGAAGAATGGTCCCACAATGAAAGATGAGGTGAAGCCACACCAGACTGTCAGCTTTGCTGGATGTAGTGACATTGTTGTGTATTCACGAGGATTACACGTCTCGCATATAGGAATGTTCTTGGTGTTGACATCCCTGAGTAGTGGGAAGTGCACCACATCCGTTCAGAAAACGTCGAACAACTACTGAGAGCGGCTTTCAATTCTTACCATAGCCCACTCGGCAAATGATGCTATCATAGCTGTGTCCCGTTTGTAATTTCTGCAGTGACTGAAATTTGTGAGGAGTGAGATGCAATATCCCTTGGAGGATACGTCGAATCGATGAGTGATGCACATTCAATGTCCGTCGGGCTTTGCGAGCAATGCTATTCACGGTGGACGATTCCGCCGATAAATCATTCATAGTGTTTTCACTGTAGTAATTCGGTCCTCCGCCAATGAGGATGTTCCACTTCGTGGCCGATCCTAGAAAGAGCCAGTTACTTCCAACCGTTTCAGAAGCTTCACTAGTCCAGGACACGATAATGGACCATTCTTCGTCTTCAGTCCTTTCGTCGTGCGAAATTTTCGCAACGTAACAGTTGCTGACTCTCCGTTCAAAAAGAACAACTTCAGCAACAACGCTCGATCGGGTAATGGCAACATTCTGAAAGCTAATGAGTAGTCATCGTGTATCACCGTCTTTTATTGCAAGATTAATTTGCATAGTTCTGCTACAAGTAACTTTTTTAACTTTTTTTTTTTTCTGCTAAGGAAAATTTGCCTACCTTGTGTGCCCTTTCTAACAAACCGCAATTCTTCATCATAACTGCTTACTTTTTTGTGAAAAAGTTTTAACGAAAATTTGGCTCACCCGTTAAATGCAACGGTTGAAAGAAGTCACGGAAATATTTCTTTAACACACTTTTTTATAACAAACTACATTAACTCGCTAATGCCCATGGTAGCATGTATGTAACAACTTGTGTTTCGCATTTAGTAGATTTTATAACACGGATATTCCAAATTAATAATAGACATTTAAAACAGCTATATAAAGCGAAATTTATTATTAAAATTTTCAGGAATGAATTCAGATTAACTAAATTACGAAATTTTTAGAACGTATTCTACCATAGAATTTAGAGGGTTAAAGTGCTTTTATGAATGTTTTAATAAAAATATTTTTTTACAGAAATATTTCCCTTCAAGAAACAAAATAAATATGTTTATGTACGTATAAAGTATAATAATAATATAAGAATATATGTAATATATAAATATATATATATAAATATACATATAAATATATATATAATATATATAATTATAATATATAAATAAAATATAATAATAATGTACGTATTTTGGTGACATCTTGGAAAAATATTAGCAACTTTGCTTAATATCTGCAAGTAATAATTATAAATATCGTGATGATCATTTTTATGGAATACTAGTTATAGCAAATTAAATTTAGCAAACCTAATCCCATTAAAGGTAAAATTTTGGCAATATGTGCAACATATCTTATATCTATGGCCAAATAGCAAATTTAATCTTTTTCAATAAAAATACTATTATTTTTATTAACCCCTTAAACGACTATGGGAAACAATGGATTCAACTTAATTTTTATTCCAAAATACCACTTTCACGCCAAAATTTCGAAAGTAAAATTTTCTTTTAAAATGAACTTGAAAAATGCTTTTGTTTAATTTGAAATAAACTTGTTTTAAAATCCTGGTGTTAATCATTCATTTTAACATTTTGGTAACAAAAGTATAACATCTTAGTAACAAAAGTTGCCCCTGAAAGAGTTAAACTCATTAATACCTGGAATTTTTTCTTCACAGAGACAATCCAGAGAATCAAATTGAGTTTTTCCAGAGAATCAAATTGAGTTAAACTCAATTTGATGAATTTAACTTTTATAAATCGTAATTTTTTTAGTAAGTAAATTAGTAATTGCACTAGGGGGCACGGCCCCCTACGAGCTACGCTCGCCAACCCCCGTCCAGACACCGCAGGCTCTAAATTCACGCTAATTTGATCGGCTTTAAAAATATTTCGAAAGATTGAATTATAATTTAAAAAACAGTGGCGATCTCCCTATAAACGAATTTCTATTCATTTCTCTTTGATTGGGGAATTTTAACGCCAAATCCGCTGCGGTACTACTTGATTATCCCGTCGACCAATTTCGCCAAATTATATAAATCGCCAAACCACTCGCCAAATTATACAAATTGACATAATTTTTATTTTAAATAACGAAATAACAAATAAATTCGCACAACATTAATAAAAATACAAATAAAACGTCGAAATAAAAATAACTTGATGACGTAGACACGTGTAACAACTTTTCAAAATCAACTAATATAAAAGGAATTAAGTAAACAGAGTCTTTGTCTCCTGGTATTTTTTAACAAAGCGAAAAGAAAGTTCTTTTAAATGAGACATTTTAAATTAATCGTTTTTAATCTGACGTAATTTTGACCAAGCTATTATTTCTCTTTTAAATAATCGCGTGAAAGTACTTTTGTTAGCAATGAAATATTATTTGCGCTTTCCTAACAAAAATAGTTGAAAATATTTTCTCAAAATATTAAATACATGTCTAGCGCAATTTCTAAATTTAAACTTTTTTGCAATATTATTTTGTGTTCATTTTATGTAATAACTATAATGTGACGTAAATATGACGTAATTTCTCCTAAGACTTCTAACGCATTTAATGAATTTATTATTTTACAATATCCTTTCTCTTTTAAAATTCACGTGTATACTTTTTATGACGTAATTTTTAATAAGTTCCTGCTTTTTATACATAATTATTTAATTCTAATTTGAAAGTTTTTTTCCTGTTCATAATAGTCACGTGTAAATAAGTTTTTAATTTGAAGCAAACATTATTGCTTGCGCTTTTTATACAGTTGGCAACAGTTTAAATTAGTACAATTTTCAGAAATCTGTAAAAAATATCTCTAGAAATGCTGAAAATTTGAATTTAAAATAGAAATAAAACCTAAAAAAAATGAGTCAAAATAAAAAAATTAATGCAATCTGCACTCCGGCAAATTCTAACGCATAAAATGATCTAAAAATGATTACACTGCCATGTATAGTTTTTGCTGCTATAAAACTTTTTTAGTGGAACGATTTTGTCCAACTTTAGCATTAAATATCTCTTAAAATAATTCTTCGATTTCAAAACTGTCTGCATCAGAGTGTTTATCAAACATTTCTGTATAAAACCACTGATTTTCATATTTTTGTATGCATTATTTTTCTCAATATTAACGAAGAAAGACCTCCGGTCACAAAAAATTCAAAACCGGCGGCGGCGGCGGTGACAGCGGTAGTTACTTTTTTTTAGAATAGAGAGATTATTACATTTTAAAGTGTGTTATTTCATAGCTTATTTAATAATTTTCAGTACTCTAAATTTTTATTTATAAAGAATAACACTAATTTTTATTTAAACAGGATAATGATAACCAGTATTTTTACATTTTCTGATAAGTTAGAAAAAAGAAAACTTTAAACTATATTAAATGGAGACCGATTTCTGGAAGGAGATCAGATTTATGCCTGGAATTTCCTTGTTTGTATAGTGATAAAATAACTTAATATATTATCTTCTGAAACTTGAAAGCATAATAGTTTACATGGAGAGAAAAATACTTTTCTATAAATGTGGTGAAGCGTTGAAATGCGTGAAAAAATATATTTCTGTTAAACAGATAATCATTTATAAAAAATACAGTAACGTGCTGTTAACAATGGTTCAAGAAAAATATTTTTTAATGAAATAAAGAATCTGTAGAAACAAATTAATATTGTAAAAATTTTGGCGATATCTAGGTGACTTTGCTCAATATTAGCATGTAATGTTTCTGTTTATTGAAAACTTGTACGTTTAGGGAATATTAGTGAAAGCAAGATAAAATTTTCAAACCTAAACACAGTAAAGCTAAAATTTTAGCAATATGTGAACATATCATATGTATATTGCCAACTGGAAAATTTAATATGTTTAAAAAAAATACTGAATTCTTTTAATATACTCAATTTGATGAATTTAACTTTTATAATTCGTAAAATTGATTTTTTATAGCCTGCTCGTAATTGCATTGAAACATTGTAAAGTTTGCAGCTCCTTATATTATTTCATAATTTGCAATAGTCTAATTTGTATTCAAAAAGAAAAATAATAACATGTACGTATTTTTACATTTTTAGATAAGTTAGAAAAAAGAGAGCTTTGAAAGATACTTCCTACCAACGAATTTTTGGGAGAAGATCAGAATTATCTCTGGAATTTTCTAGTTTGTTTAGTGAAAAAATAACTTAATATATTATCTTCTACAAAATAACTTCTGTAATCTGAAAGCATAATATTTTATATGAAGAGATAAATACTCTTCTATAAATGTTGTGAAGCATTGAAATATGTGTTAAATTTTTTTAGCTCACAATCACGGAACATTAATAGCTGTTTTTAATGGTTCAACAAAAATATTCAGTGAAGAAATATTTCATCTCTTGAAACTAAATTCTACTGCACAAATTTCGGCTACATCCTGGTAAACTCTTTGGGCCTTGGCTTAATACTGGCATGTAATGTATCCCCAAAATTGGAACTTATATATTTAACCAATATTTGGGAAATTTTTGAAAAATATAGCTTGCAAACGTAATTTAAATAAAGCATCAAATTTAGAAATATGCGTAAAATATTATATATTTATGTATGTATATATATATATATATATATATATATATATATATATGAATATATATATGAATGACGTATCACTTAAAAGAGTTTTAAACAAGTATTTTGTCTGAAAGTTGTAGCTAATTAAAAATTAATGAAAAGTTATATCAGTAAATAATTTCCATTATTGTAACGCAAAAATATTTCACCAATACGCTGTTTACATGTATTTCTAAACCATTTCTAAAACCATTGCCACAAAAATGGTATTTTTTGCATTTGTTTCTAATATAAAATCTACATTTCTACAATATTGGTGCTTCATGATAAATATTCCCAACTTCAAACCAAAACTTAACTTATTTTTAGCAATACTTGCGTAATATTTACAATGAATGTAATATTGGTGTAATATTTGTCCAATAATGATTTGTTACTCATTATGTGTTCATCAAAAGGAATAATTTTTATTTCGTTAATTTCCGCCTACCGTTGTATGAACTAAAAGTATAAAATTACTTTTTTTAAAATTTAAACATGCTTATTTAAAAATTGTGGGTCTAAAATTTTAAAAATCGATTTTAAAAATGCGTATGTTATTTTACTTGTATATTTTAATCTATTGGTGCTGTGTAATTAAACACTTTGTGTGTTTGCTGACTCAATAAAGTTTTGCATTGGACACTCAATTATCCGACACTTGATTATATATATATAAAAAAAAAAAAAAAAAAAAAAAAAAAACGGATTAACTTTCACGTCTGTAATGTTTCGTCACTTGATGAGCAATTATTGTACCTAAATTTCTTTGCGTCTGGACAGTATATTTCAGAAAAAATATTATGCCATCAAAAACATTTCATGTAAAAAGTAAAGGCAAGTGTCAGAACTCTTTAACCGTAAAAAGTTCTGAGATGACATGACGTGACATCGCAGTGCTTACGGATTGCCAACGCAGCGTGAAATCGCCGCGCGTAACATCCAAAGAACTTGAGTTGGAAGATAAAGTTAAATTTCAAATCAAAACACAGTCTAAAAGGTATAATTTTGAGAACTCTGGTGGAGTCCCGAAGGCCATTCCACAGTTGGGAACACGAGGTTAAATATAACCTCTAAAAATAGGGCGCATAGAGCATCCAAATAAATTTGGTTGCTATGCAGTTCGATGTCACTTTGTAGAACCAAGTTTAACTATCTTATTAACGCTGACATTTTTCGTTAAAAATCCATCCTAGTCTCTAGTGCTTTAGTTAATGATTATTTTCTGACTTGGCTATTAACCAGCACGAGAATTTGACGACTGTTTATAATTGTCCTTAATCAAATAATCCCATACCATCGCATAAGAAAATAAGGTGTAATAAATTCCCTGTGCTGCGTAACTGATAAGTCACAAACTAATCACTAACTAAGCATGCAGAGACTAAGACTGATATGTGAATGAAAGAGCCATAGTTAATGAGAGGGCAAAACTTGTCTCTAAATGATCTCAGTTAAAGAGTCACAACATTTGGCTAAATTTTTTACATGTCACGTTTTTTATGGGATTACAAATTTTCTTCCATAAGAATAAAACTATCAGTTAAGAGATGCGATAGATAAATTACAGACATAAATGTTCTTTAACACATGTGACATACATTAATTTCTTATTTCGTTTATAAGATTAATAATTAATACTTTATTAAATATAATTAACTTTAAGATCTAACTGCATGCACTAAGTTAAACGAGCATTACTTAGTGAATACTTAGTATTAAAATCGAGTAATATTAAGCCGAAGATTTATAATTCGTAATGAAATATATTAAATTAGAGTTCGTTTGATTTCAAGTGGTTTACATTAGTAAATAAACACATTTCAAAACTGCATTATAAATTTTCAAACATATCAGTAAAGCTAGCAATGCAGCAAAGCAATATACAAAATTACATTCATTAATGTTCTTAAATATATAAACCTCAGATGAATTTATTTCATATTCTGTTTACAAAATTAATCGGTTTAAGTACCTCGCAACTCTGAGTGTTCTAAATGTAATAAATGGGGAATCATTTATTAAAATATTGTTTCACAAAGACATATATGAACCATTTAAATAATCTTACCCATTATTAAGATTATTTTACCCATTATCTGCTTGCTGTGGAAATAAATAATCGTAATCGAGGAATGTAACTTTAAAAATTAATTTCTTAATAGCATAATCATTCAATTTCATCTAGAATGGTATTGTAAATTAAACTGTTGAGACGTTAGGTTTTCAGTGCAAAATTGCATTCATTATTTCATTTAAAAGGGCCATTCTCGCAAAATGGTACATTTTTAATGTTGCCGAAGGGATAAATGTTAGGCAATTTAGCAAATATCATAATATTTTCATGGATATGTATATTTGAGTTTTAAGTAAGCTGCATTTCTGACATAATATTTAAAAAAATGGTTTTATTTTTACTAATGTATTTATAAACTTTGCTAAATATAAAACAGATTTCTCTCGTGGACACTGAAAATCCACACTAATAAAAGAAAGTTTCGCTCTGTCTGTGTGTTAGTTCGTGATGGCTAGGAAAATCTACTGCACGTACAAGACTGAAAATTTGTTTTACGAAGTCCGCAAGCAGAGAAAACGCAAAGTGCGAGTTCTAAGTTTTTTTCTTTGCTGTTTTTTTTCTTATTTTTCTTTTTTTAACACCTTACAGCCAAATAGTATAAAATACGGTAAAACGAATGTGATATTCTTATATGATGTACATTTACATTTTGAACGCTACAATTTGTCCAAACAATCAGTAACATCAACCTTTTTAAGCAAGCAAGCAAATAAATAAAGGTAGTATATATAAATATTAAACAGACATACATACAATAAACCCAACTGGGGAGAAAAATTAGCCAGAGCCAGGAATAGAACCCGGGACCACAGTTTACAAGACTGCTGTTCTAACCACTGAGCTACTCCGGCCGATACCTGTGTCTGCAATTTCTCACTAATAAACCATGTTGGGTGAGTCACCAGCCATCTATACGATAGCCTTGGATGATCGGACAACGATGAATATCTATTCATCGTTCTCCGATCACCCAAGGCTGTCGTATAGATGATTTCTCACTAATAAACCATGTTGGGTGAGTGGATGATCGGACAACGATGAATATCTATTCAGTGTATATCTATTCAGTTTATTAGTGTAAAATTGTAGACCCAGGTATCGGTCAGAGTAGCTCAGGTTTTAGAGCAGCAATCTTGTATACTGTGGTCCCGGGTTCGATTCCTGGCTCTGGCTAATGTCTCACTCCAGTTGGGTTTATTGTATTTATTGTATGTATGCCTGTTTAATATTTATATATACCTTTAACTGTTGAATGCAGGCGTTATTTATGTGTGTATGTGTGTTTTAATATATATTGTAGTATGTGTGTTTTATTATTAAACAAATAAGTAAATACATAAATAAAATACTTAGGACACATTCAATTAATGATTTTTTGGCTTTGACTTCGTAAATCAAAATACTAACAAACGAAATTGGCTAACAAACCACATCTACGTTAACTTTTCTTGACAACACGACCTTCAGTTTTAAGTTTTATCAGTATTAATCCTTTCAAAAATGCGCTTTAGAGTAAGTCATTTTCGCGAATTCCGTATTTTTTCTAATGTTTAACGTCTTCCACTGGAATTTTTAATCTAAATACGAAAACACAAACTGTACTCGCTTATTGAGCGTACATTTATCGTTTAATATATGTCTTCGGTTTTAAAAAATATGATTATTAAACTTTTAACCTTTTAAAAATATTTCATTTCCGAAAGTCACTTTTAACGAATTTGGTTTATTCGCTTTCTGAAATTTTACCAGCCATTTAGATAATGATGCAGAATTAATTTGCTTCAGAATTTTTTATATTTATGGGGAAAAGTAATTTGTATGAAAATAAATGATTTTCACATTAGATTAATATTGCATAAGCTTATTAACCGTTATAAGGTAAACTTATTTTTGCGATATTAATTTAAAATTTGAATACCCTAAACTGTCATTTTAGCTGTTGTTTCAGTAAAAATTTAGATTACATTTAGGGGTAAAATATTCATTTTGAAAAAAGAATTCCCTAAGATTTCTATGTAAAACAAGTAATATAAAAATTTTGTTTTTAAAGTCAATTCCTACTTAGGCCATCAAAGAAAAATTTAATATAATCCCTTAAGCTATTATTAGTTTTTGTTGCATTAAAATATCTCAATTTGTTGATTTTCTGTAGGCAAGTAGGTTTACAATGGAAGTCTATGGGAATTTGGCGAAATATTAGAGATATCGCCAAGTTGGCGACAAACTTGTCGGTATTTGGCGACAGAACAGAGTCCCCCCTATGGTAACCTCTTATTGAAAATACTTTCATTGATCTTCAATAACCAATGTCCGCCATTTTGTTTCCCATGCAAAACTAAAATTATTTAATTAAAATTTAATTAATGAAATAATATTTGAAAAATCTCTATTAACATCAATTGTCATCCAGAACAAGTTTTAAAAAATTTATTACAACTTGATAGGATGAATAATGAGTATTTTATTAACGATTGAAAATTTGAACAAGATAAATATATAAATAAATATAGGGAGAGTGTGAGCTAATAGTGGGAATTGAAAAAAGAAGTTAGAAGGAAAACACGACTTCTCACAATTGAATAATAATTTTGCACAAAAATTTGTCGCGGGCTTCGGAAATATGATATTTATAACTCAAAAATTTCAATGCGTTTGAACTGTAAGAATAATTTTTTTAAATATTAACACTAGAACCGCCAAAGAGGTCATTTTGTCCGTTTCGAGACTTTCATTCCGTACAAATTTTTTTTTTATTTAGAGCATAACTTTCAGTTTCAGTGACTTTTCCCATAATACAAAAAATCTATGATATTCCAGTGATTAATTTTCCAGTAAGCCAAAATTTATGAAGTATTGCAGTATTATTCCTACAACCGCCGAAACGGTCAAAATGACCTCTGCCACTTTTAATGCTCATTTTATCTAGAAGATGTCGTAACGGTGTCTCTTTTGGCGCGTTCTATTAACCATTTGTAAAAGGTCGTTTAGTTCTAGAAAATTCTTCGTTGTCATCAGCTCATAGTAAGAAAAACTAAGGTAATATATTCCTATATATTTTCATTTTTATTGATAGCTGCTTGTTTGCGCGCGAATTTATTTATCTGTAACTCTTATGTAAACTCTCACACGTAAAAATACGGATAACTATTTCATTTTGAACCGAAAATGATGCGATGCCGTGGTCTAACAACAGAGGATGTATGCTCCGGCGGGCACTTCAGATGTGCATGATATTGAATCCGAATATGATTTTTTTTCACAAGAAGTTAACACTTCCTCTGAACCCTAAGTTGAGGATGCAAGTTCTAATTACAGTACCCCTTATGCCCATATTGCTAACGATAGTACAACGCAGAATATCGTCAGAGCATCTCGTCGCAGTAGATTTTCAAAACAGAATGTGCTTCTAATACCTAATTGTCTTATGCTAAACGATTTATAACTTATGGAAATATACTTAGTTCATGCATATTATTTATAAATGAAAGGACGCTTAAATAGATTAAAAAGTGCACAGATGAAGAAGTTCGCTGAAAATTGGGAAATAATGAATGGTCTATATCGCTAGATCCATTTATTGCTATATTATATGCGAGAGAAACATATGAGGCTAAAAATATTTAATTAGAACATTTGTGGGATAATTTATTCGGAATTCGTATTCTTCCTGAGACGATTTCGTCGAAGCAGATTTCGTGAAATAATGAAATAGATACGACTTGATATGAAGTCAATCCGGAAACAACGCTTTCTACAAGACAAATTCGCATTAGCATACTAAATATGGAATCCGTTTATTTAGAAATGTCTTTCTAACTAATACCCAGGAGAAAATTCAACCATCGGTGAACAACTTTTTCCTACAAAAGTAAGATGCAAGTTTCTAAAATGTACGCCACAGAACCCAGGTAAATTGGCATAAAATTTTGGTTATTAGCAGGCGTGGGTACAAAATATTTGCTAAATGGCTTTCCTTACTCGGAAAAAATAGATGACCGACCGAGCAATCAAAGTGTATCTTAATATGTTGTTCTTCATCTAATGAAACAATAATTCAACAAAGGTTACAGCATTACTACAGATAACTTCTTTCTTCACTGCCTCTTGCAGAAAAGCTGAAGTCGCTAAAAACAAGCATTGTTGACACAGTCAATTGCGGACGAAACTAATATCCACAGGACATAAAAACTGAAAAAAGTGTTTGTGCAGCAGCCAAATTCTTGCCAAAGATATTCCATTGACTTTTTATCAATGGAAGAAAAATAAAAATGATTTAATTCTATGTTCCCGACATCCATCAGTTACATTTGAAACTGGTGATAAACACTTACCGGAAACTGTAAAGCTCTATAATTATACAAAATTTGCTTGACCAAATGGCACGGAAGTATTCTACAAAAGCTAGTTCTAGACGATACCCTCTACAAGTATTTTATAATGTTCTTGATCTATCGGGCATCAATTTTTGGATATTATAGAAGAAGGTAATTGGAAAAAATATTCCATGGCATGGTTTTCTGCTCCCATTAACGTGCGAGCTGGGAGAGTCATAAGTGAATTCCATGAAAGCGTTCAATATTTCAATACCCAGTAAATCCTCAGACACTTGTGATCAAGGAGTTAAAAAGAGAAAGCAGTATCAAAGTTTTAGTTTCAATGGGAATAAAACTGTGGACAAGTGTGAAGTTTGCAAGAAACTGACTTGCGGAAAGCGCACTACGAAAGTGGTGAAAAAGTTTTTTGTGAGAACTGTGTGAAGCACAATGTTTAGTTTGTAGACATACTTACAGCACATTCTCAATATTTGGAGGAAAATGTTACTTTTATTTTAGCCGCACAAAATGGTATGTTTTAGTTGGAAAAAACAAATGTTAAGAAGTACATGTGCTCATGAGTTATGTATATGTTAACTGCACTTTATTTTCCATTTAGTTAATTACTACTGACCAGGAATTTTTAATAATTCCCAATAGAAATTGATTTGTGTCATTATTTCAAATGTAATAGAAATATTGTATTGCTCAGGGAATAAATATAAATGTTTGTTTTCCCAAAGTATATTCTTGTTTTTAGCAATTTCAATTTCTCATGAAAAATAATTTTAACTATAAAAATATCTTTAAAAGGAAAAATATAAAGAATAAATATATACATAAATATAATATAATTATAATATAATAAAATATAAAAAAATAATTAAAATTAGAAAATAAATGTTATTATATGTGCAATGATGGTGATAATAGTAATAAACGTTTACTAAGAGCAAAAAAATGGCAAGTAAACAATAGTTAAGCAAATTAATCCACATCGATCAAAATGACCTCTTCGGCGGTTATAGATATACGTTTTTGGAAGCGGTTGTGTCGTTAAATGACCCGATCTGGAAAATAAAAGTAAAAAAAACACGTTTTACCTTCAAAAGGATCTCCATTACTAGGTTTGTTTGCAAAGGATTTCAATTAAATTTATGAATTCATTCAACACTGATTTTAGGTATCTTTAAAGTCCCGACTATATCGGTCTTTCGTTTAAAAATATAAAATTAATACTGACTGGAGAATGCGTAGCCCGCCCAGTGTACGCTCCCGAAGGTAATGAGGATCACAACTCTTATTTGGTTTGGATATATTTTCATTTAAAATTTTAAAAATATGTACAGAAAAAGAGAGTACACTACTGAAATTGTGGGAGCTTATACCTTATGATCTTTTAGAAAGTTTTGCGGTTAAATATATAAAAACATTCAATATTGATTTTAGGTAAACTACACATTATTATCACGGGCCCGGGCAACGCCGGGAGGGGGGGGGGGGTCAGCTAAAAAAAAGAAAAAATGATGGTAGTACAGGACCAATCGTCATTGTGTACTATGGGAAAAAGAAAGCTTTTTTGTCTTTTCCATATAACTCTTAGTTCTGTTGTAAAATTATTTAATTTTTTCCAATGTATTAGTTTCATTTTAAGAACTATTTTGACGAAGTTCTGATATATGAAATGATATAACTGAAATATGAAAAATTTGCGTCGTTTAATTTATTTTGATGTATTTAAGTATTCATTAATATCAAATAAAAATAACATTTGTAATAAAAAAAAATTATAAGCATATAAAATTTTTATTCAACCGCATGAAGGAAAACAAATTATTGTGAGATAAAAACCATCTCAAAGAGAATATATTGCAAAGGCAGAAAAAGCTTCTGGAGGAAACATTGTTGCAGTAGAACGCATTTAATTCAAATTGGTAAAAAAATGCTGTTTTTTATTCTCTGTTTTGGTATTCTCTTAAAATAGAAGAAGTCTAAACTATGTGAATGTTTTCTTTTCTCATATATTCAACGCAGCTAAAATGAATATTCTAAAGTATTCTTCAGCTAATATAAAGTAATTCTACAATTCGACAAGCATTTAAAAATATAAAAATATCAGGTTGTAACGAAAGTTTCCAGCCACTGGTAATACGATCTCTGCAAACAGTTCGCGTTGACGTGTTTGCTCATATTTTGTCAAATGATTTTTGGGATTTGAAAGAAAGAGACTTGCTTTATGACACTGTGTTGAGAAATTTGTATAATAATATCGTTATCATTAAGTACAGGGTGTCTAAAATGAAACTATCGCGCTACCATATTAGAACCAGCATTTACTTCCAATACTGTTGCAAAAAGTTAGCTATAGAATGTCACCGAATAAAGTGTACAGCTTTAGGTACTAGTGTTGTATCATATGACCTGTGAAGATTTGGCGGAATGGTGGTTATATGTAAAATTACAGTTAATTATATAATAGTACAATTAGTATTATGTAATGGTAATTTGGTGGAAAACTTTCGTTATAACCTAATACATACATAATTATGTCTTGATAACAAGTAACTATCAAATAAAATAGATAACGGCAGACATTCAATGATAAAAGATACAAAAAACATTAAAATAGCGGTTAAAACATACTTTTTCTTGGGGGGGGGGGGGAGGAGGGAACGGCCTACACTTTTCTTTTTGAAATATCTATGAATAGTTTTTAGTGTGTATAAATCAGATTTCTCAACCCAGAATATAGGGTTTTCGGATGCTATCAATTCTCTGGTAAACATGCCCATGTTCATCAAACATGTTTGACAGACAAACATGAACAATTGAGAGCGTTAACTTTAACATTATGATAAACATTATTGCGCTACTCCTGCATGTATAAATTCAATTACGTAGCTGAAAATCTTTAAATGATTATTATCAGCATCATAAAAAGCGATATTCAGGTTTTAGAAAACGGTTTATTTCTGTATAAAAACTATTGGGAAACGTTTCATAAAATCAGCAGGAGGAAAAAAAAACTGTGTGTTTATACCGTAATTTCCCGCGTATACGCCACAGCTTAGTTAAATCTTTTTCATACCGGAAATATTATTTAAAAAATGAAGTCAAATAAATGCTAAGGAAAAGCAAGTCACATTTTACTTGAAACGAATTCTGGTTGGAAATCGAATTATCTGAGCTGCGGCGTATACGCGGGAAATTACGGCAATTGATTCTTTAACACTAGAACCGCCATGATGGGTCATTTTAATCCTTGATAAATTGATAATAGTCGATTCGAATCAGCAATTTCTTCGTAAGATGTGATAAATGTATGCAACACAAAAAAATAGGCTAATTAAATATGTTACATAGTTTAAAATAAAAATTCTGGTGTAAAATACTTTTTATAAAACTTGAGTGAAATTGCCGGCGGTTCTAGTGTTAAATCTCCAAAATATGAGGTTAGTGTACATTTTCGCCAGTGTCTCATCTCACGGATGCAGTAGGGTTGCGTGGAAATGCCGCTCTCTACGAATTCCGTGGCTTTCGGCCTGCCCTCGCAACCCCGACCGCCACCGTGACGAATAATAAGTGCAAAGACACTGCGATCGTCGGATTGCTTCCAGGCCCTGAATCCAACTCTTTCCGAACAGCGAACAGCAGAGCAGTTCAATGGGATACCTAGTAGCAGTGCTACTCCACTCCCTGTATATGAGTAAGTGTATAGCAAATCCTAGAGGAGCCATGAGAAAAATGTTTAAGCGTAACACATTAGTACTACAGTAAAAAAAGAGAGAAGTTAAAAATTTAAATATGGAGAGGCTGGAAATTTATGAAAGGGCAGTCCGAGGACTACAGTATAAGTATAAGTTAAAAATTAAATTTAAGGATAGATAAATATAAATAAATGATAGATTAAAAAGAAGTGGTTAACACTGTTCTTAGCAAGACCGTACGAAGCAAAGCAGGAGAAATATACCAAAATCCTTCAAACAAAAAAGGCTGTTTTCAGCGCCATACATTTATAGTTTAAAAAGTGCAGTTAGTATAGGGCTTTACCGTGGTAAAGTAATAGTGATAAAATAATAAGAAAGTATATATATATATATATATATTTAATTTTATAAGAAAGAAAAGACAAAAAGTATTAGCCGAAGAGCTTTTCGATGTCTTCAATTTAATAAATTTTCCATTAAAATTTGTCTTTTTTCAAAATTACATTTCTTCTTTCTTTCTGATTTCTCTAGTGCCTCAATGTAAGAGACGTAGTAGGAACACAAGGGGATGCCGCTCTCTGTAAATTTCGCGGCGGGAATTATGTACGTTGTATACGTACCTTTTGCTCAGTATTTAAATCTCCTTAAAATTTACAAGTAAAACAAAATGTTGTATATTACTGTGCTTTAGGGTTAAGTAAAAGCAGAAAACTTCTTAAGGGGTCTCAGGACTCTTAAAGCTTCAAAATTTTCGAAATTTTAATTTTTTTAGATGTTAAGCTCCTATCTTTTCTGAACATTTTGATTTATTTTTTTCCTTAAATTCCCATTAAAACAGAAGTTATGGCTTTTAGAATTTTACCCGTTCAATAGCTGGAGCGGCGTTTCAGAAACATTGAAATCATTTTTCTCCAAATGACGTTTTTGGACATAACGCGCACGATATCTCAAAAATTTCTGAATAATTTTTCGTGAAATTCTGAAAACATATGTTTCATGTTAGTCTGTATAAACTGAATCTACAATTTCCTTTTTTTTGTTGCTAAAAAGGGTATTTTTATAGGTGATTATACTGTTGAATTTTCAAAATTTTGCATTAGGTAAATACAACTTTGTATTAAAAATAGAAAAATGCTTTAAATACAAATTTATTTAGGTTCACGGTAATTATCATAATCTAAATTATAAGTAGGCACCAAAATTTTGATTCTAGTTGCGAAATTTATTATGTAATCGTACGTGTAAGCTGTTATATCAATTTTCTTCTCATCAAATGTCTGACAGTTTGGAGCCCCCTATAAATTCTAATTCTGCATCTTGCAATTTTTTAAATACATATGAAATGAAATAACATATTTATATCTTTCATCTCAATAAAAATTGTGTTTTAAAATCATATGAATTTTAAGGTATTAAATGTTGCAAAGGATCTTTTTTTTTTCCTTTTTGCCAATTTTAAGAGTCCTGAGACCCCTTATTACAAATAACACTATAAAATTGCGTCAGACCTTTTGGAAAAACTTTGTGTTTCTTCATTAGCCGAAAACGATATGTGCCGTTACTTGTAAGTCAGGAATAAGAATGAACATTAGAATCAGTTTTGCTCCTGCCTTTAAAGAGATAATATGCATTTTTTCACTCTGATGAAGAAAGACAAACTTCCTTCGAAAGGTGTAACGTAGTTCTAAATGTTATGGTGTTTTTAATTTTTCCTTAATTGCGTCAAATCAGTTTGTTTATATTTTTAACCTATTTATGCCTAGCGTCCAATTTTTGGGACGCTTCGAATTTTAACAATATCATATAAATTAAGTTAAATAATGCTATAAAAAGTGATAGAATATCTTTATTAAGACTTATGATCGTTTCATCGCACTCTCGGCGACATTTTCAAAATCAATCACAATAGAAAATATCATATAATTTTCTTCTTCTGTATAACATAAAAATTGTCTATAAATACCTTTATCTGTTACCGAAAGATAACAGCATAAGATGGATATTTATTTGCTTAAGGCTGTTCTTAACTGCTCTGCTCAACAAGCGCAAAAAGTTTTGACACATTTACAAATTCATTTTTTAACGGAAAGGTATAAAATTGGAAAGCCTGGCCATGGAAGCGATTTGGAATCGAACTGTTTTTTGCATTTTTTTATCAAACAATTACCTATTGAGTTATAAGGAATTTTGATCATGTGACAAACCCATTTTTCGCCCGCTCTTGAGTCCCTTTCTTTCATCGCGCGGAAATTCGGTTCAAAATGCCCACTTAGACATTATTTTCTGAAAGATCTATTGCGTTTGCAAAAAAATGGAAAAACAGCTCAATGACATAGTTTCTGAACAACAACACCAGCTATTTTCACGCATTTTCGTACAAAAATAAATTAAAACTTATGTCAGAAAGTTGCCCTTTTGGATTTGAGAACACCCTTAAATGATGGATATTTTGCGGAGTTTATAGATTTTTCGTTTTTCAAACTGGCGAAATGTAAAAACAAGTTTATTTGTGTTTTTTTCTCCAAAGTTCCGAATAAATCGGTCATAATTTTAGCTTGTACACTTTTTTCAAATGCGTATTTTTTTAAATTATGAAAATATATGTTCAAGCCTATTTTTTTAAGCTTTTTTGTAATGTACAAAATATAGGGCGCCAGGCACGAATGGGTACATATTTTTATCAGCCCTTTAAAGGACAGTTATTTAAGTGAAGTCCCTTTGAAGAGGATTATGCAACAAGTTTTTTTTTAGCTTCAAACACGATTATTCTTAGTTTACTATCCCTAATACATATAATGTTATTAGCCTCTGTAAAGAAATAAATATATTTTTTTAGTAATTCATAAAAAAATACTAATTATAGTATACAATATACCATTTAAAAGCTTTTTCATGTAAATTTAGACAAAAAATATAATTATGCATATTATACTGCTAAAAATATTATGCATATTCCCATATTTAGTACGTTTACAATTAAGCAAATAAATACAAAAAAAAAAACAGTTACAGTAAATATTTTAGTATTTTTCCAGCTCATTTTGCAACATTTAAAAGAAATTTTACCAACAAATTTGAGAAAACAAAAATTCAGACACAAATGGGTTAATGTTAGGATAAAGTCTTTAAACATAAGATAAAACGATAATCTATTCTCTTATGCCGTATGAAACACATTTTATAAAAAAATATATTATATGAATTATGTAAAAGATTTATACGATATGACATAAAAAAAAATCAGTTTCATCATAAGATAAACGGCTTCAAAAAGAATATATGTCAAAAGAAGGAAAAACTTAAAGTAAAAATATTGAATCAGTGGAACGCATTTTATTCAAATTGGTAGAAAGGATGCAATTTTTCTTAGTCTGCTTCGGCACACTGTTTAAAATATGAGAAGTCTAACCATCATGAATATTTTATTCTCTCAGATATTCCTCGCAGTCAAAATTCATATTCTGATGTATTCTATCGACAAAATAAAATAGTTCTGAAACTCTGGAATCATTATTGTCTTATTCCTTTGGGATAATCCTCAAATATTTTAAAGAAAGAATTACTGTGTAAAAAGCATAATATATATGCAGGCACATCGTTTTCATAGTTTGACGCATCACCACGCCATTTGTTGGTGAATTTTGGTACTAAAACAAAGAAGCTTCTTAAAGAAATTCTGTACATCACAAATTAATCACGAATAACATGAATTTCAACATATTTGGTCTCTGCTTCGGCAAACTGTTTAAAATATGAGAAGTCTAACCATCATGAATATTTTACTCTCTCAGGCATTCCTTGGAGTCAAAATTTACATTCTGATGTATTCTATCAACAAAATAAAATTGTTCTGAAACTCTGGAATCAATATTGTCTTATTCTTTTGGGATAATCCTCACTTATTTTAACGAAAGAGTTACTGTGTAAAAAACAGAAAATATATGCAGGAATATCATTTTTATAGTTTGACGCAGCACCACGCCATTTGTCGGCGAATTTCGGTGCTAAAACAAGGAAGCATACTAAAGAAATTCTGAACATCACAAATTAAACTCCCATAAGATTAACCTCAACACGTCTGATCATTTACCTGTCATTCTAATTCCATCGTTTGTGACTCAACAACTACGATTTGAAAAATATTTACACAGAATTTGGAGTACATCATTTTACTCATGCAAAAAATTAGAACACACAAACAAAAAATAACCGAATAAAAGATACTTTTTTCGCTTCTGCAATAAACAGAAAATTACATACTTCTTATAGCTAGTGAGAATGTTCTAGTAGAAAATTGTAGAGTACTAGGGGACTCTACCCCTCTACGAGCTAAGCTCGACAACCTCCGTTCAGACACCGCAGATTCTAAAAGCACGTAAATTAGATCAGCTTTAAAAAGATTGAATTATGATTTCAAAAAAACGGTGGCGATCTTTCTGTAAACGGTTTACCTCTCGTTTCCCTTTGATTGGGGATTTTTAAGACCAAATCAGCTGCTGTTAAGAGATACAATGGCTGTTTTCGTCTTTGATTAAAAAAAAGATTATTTAAATACTAGGGGGCTCTGCCCCCTGCAAGGTACGCCCGCCAACCCCCGTTCAGACACCGCAGAATCTAAAAACACGCCAATCTGAGGGGTTTTAAAAATATTAGAGAAGATTGAATTATACTGAAAAAAGATGTGCAGATCTCCCTGTAAACGGGTTTCCATTCAATTCCCTTTGATTGCAAAAATTTAAGGGCGAATCAGTTGCTGTTAAGACATCCAATGATTGTTTTCGTTTTCGATTAAAGATGATCAGTTAAACATTTGAAAAGAAGCTAAAATAAAATAAATTAAGTATAAGAGTCTTTTTCTCCCGGTATTTTAAAACAATCTCTATAATAATAGCCTAAGTCATGTGACTATCATCAACAGTTCCAGGTGGACCACTTCACTTTTTATACTCTAGATGCCATTTTGGTACCTTAATATTAGCCAGGCACAGGTGATAAGTCGCCAAATATTATCCTATCGCCATCATTTCACCTATATTATAATAGTTCAAGTCATCAACTGCCATAAACAAATACGGTCTGATCCCTTCGCCGTTCACATTAAAGTTTGGCACAGATGTCATATACGTCCCATATTGGCGCGATTTTTTAACGACGCCAATGTGGGGAACGCTTCATCAGCATAAACAACAACATCCGGCGTACCATATAAAGCAAAATAACGATACTTTGGCGTCAGTTATGTGCCCGTTCATTATATGTCATTGGCGTCAGAAAAAAAAATCGCGCCAATATGGGACCGTAAATTTTCCATTTTGATTAAAAAATCAAAAATTTTTTTTTCGAAATAAAACTACATAACATTTGCTATGGTCGCAAAGAATTCTAGGTACTGTTACGCTAGCAGGATGCAAATCTCGCCAATAGCTTTTAGGTAGCTTTCTTTACAAAAAAGCTACCTATTGCAGCCGTTCGGAGGTAAGCGATTTCAAAAAATTTTGGTATATTTTCATCGATCATGACCCCCAGACACCGAAACCACCCTCCGTTCAAAATTGATATATATATATATATCTGACCTATGTCACACTGTAACTACCGTAATTATGAACCGATTTCGATGTGATTCGGTGTGTACATAGTACATACCAATGTCTCGACCGAGTTCGTTGGCCAGCTTCATCCGCCGTTTTGTTTCAAAATGGCGGCCATTTAAAAGTTTTAAAAAAATTTAAAACTTGAAATGTGGTACCAAAAAATTAAAAATGGAAAAATATTTTTTTCTTATGTATTTGACCTTTATACAAAGATTCCGGAGCAGTTTTTGTTTCGTCTATATCTTAAAAAATGGCTGAGTTATAGCATTTTGAATTTCTAGCGTGGCTGACAATTTGAAACGTCCTGAATTTTGTCACGCGATAAAAGGCGTATTTATGAACCGATTTGGATGTAATTCGGTGTGTAAATAGTACATACCAATCTCTTGACCGAGTTCGTTGGCCAGCTTCATCCGCCATTTTGTTTCAAAATGGCGGCCATTTAAATTTTTTTTAAAAATTTAAAATTTGAAATGTGGTACCAAAAAATTGAAAATGGAAAAATATTTTTTTCTTATGTATTTGACCTTTATGCAAAGATTTCGGAGCAGTTTTTGTTTCGTCTATATCTTAAAAAATAGCTGAGTTATAGCATTTTGAATTTCTAGCGTGGCTGACATTTTGAAACGTCCTGAATTTTGTCACGCAATAAAAGGCGTATTTATGAACCGATTTGGATGTAACTTCGTTTATACATAGTGCATATCAATGTCTCGACCGGGTTCGTTGGCCAGCTTCACCCGCCATCTTGTTTAAAAATGGCGGCCATTTAAATTTTTAAGAAAAATTTAAATTTGAAATGTGGTACCAAAAATTGAAAATTGAAAAAATATTTTCTTCTTATGTGTTTGACCTTGATAAAAAGATTCGGGAGCAGTTTTTCTTTCGTCTATATCTTAAGAAATGGCTGAGTTATAGCATTTTGAATTTCTAGCGTGGCTGATATTTTGAAACGTCCTGATTTTTCTCACGTAATAACAGGCGTATTTATGAACCGACCTGGATTTACCTTGGTGTGTACATAGTACATACAAATATCTCGACCGAGCTCGTTGCCCAGCTTCATCCGCCATCTTGTTTCAAAATGGCGGCCATTTAAAAAAATAAAAAAATAAAAAACATTACATGAGATACCAAAAAATTGGAAAATGAAAAAGATTTTTTCTGTATGTGTTTGACCTTAATACAAAGATTCCGGAACAGTTTTTCTTTCGTCTATATCTAAAAAAAAATGGCTGAGTAATAGCATTTTGAATTTCTCTTGTGGCTGACATTTTAAAACGACCTGATTTTTTGTCACGCGATAACAGGCGTATTTATGAACCTATTTGGATGTAACTTGGTCATGTACATAGTACATACCAATGTCTCGACTGAGTTCGTTGGCCAGCTTCATTCGCCATCTTGTTTCAAAAGGGTTGCCATTTAAAAATAATTAAATTTAAAATTCAAAATGAGGTATTAAAAAATTGGAAAATGAAAAAGATTTTTTTTATGTGTTTGGCCTTGATACAAAGATTCCGGAGCAGTTTTTGTTTCTGAAAATTTGTTCTTTTGTTGATATCTTAAAAAATGGTTGATTTATAGCACTTTGAATTTCTAGCATGGCTAACATTTTGAAACGATCTTGTATTTGTCGCGCGATAACACACGTATGCGCCTATTTCGATGTAAGAAGGCATGTGGATAGTATACATCAACACCTCGACCAAGTTCGCTGGCCATATTCATCAGCCATCTTGTTTCAAAATGGCGGCCATTAAATTAAAAAATATATATATATTTAAAGTGAGGTGCAAAAAAAATTAGAAATTGAAAAAGGTTTCTTTCTTAAGTATTTGATCTTGATATAAGGATTCAGGAGCATTTTTTGTTTGTCTTTACCTTAAAAAATGGCTCAGATATAGCAGTTTCAATTTCTATTGTGGGTGACATTTTGAAAAATCTGATTTTTTGCATGCGACAGCACTCCTATATATTAACCGATTCCGATGTGAGTGAGCATGTGCACAGCAATTACTAAGGTCTCGACCAAGTTCACTGGTTAGCCTCATCCACCACTTTGTCTTAAAATGACAGGCACTTTAAGAAATTGCCGAATTTGGCAGCCAAATATAAGTTACTTTAAAGAAAAGCAGCTTGGATAAAGCTGACTAATTTCGCGAAATTCTTATTCATTATATTGATAAAAATTAGTATTGAATCTCCTATATTCGGTTTCCACTAAATTGATCTTCGCGTGTTTGCATGATATAAGTTGGCTTTTTTAAAATAAGGATTATGAAAGCTACCTCTTCCTCCCGCCACTGGCCGGAAGGACTTTTTTTCAACTCGCCGGTTAGCATTTTTTTCGAGTGGTAATATTTGGCCAGATATGCACAGCAGGTTTGGCGTGATTTTATTTTTTTACGAAAATTTGGCGAAAACCTCGTTTTCAAATACCAGTTACATATGCATTTTTGGCATTAATTAGCTATCCCGACGACCAAAAATCTATCGCCAAACTATAAGATTAAATGCGAATAAGGGTTGATCGTAAATGTCACATTCACTTGACTTTAAGCAAGTAACACGTGTTTACGTCATCAAGTGATTTTTATTTCGACGTTTTATTCGTATATTTATTAATGTTATACTAATTTATTTGTTCTTTCGTTATTTAAAATAAAAATTATGTCAATTTGTATAATTTGGCGAGTGTTTTGGCGATTTACATAATTTGGCGAAATTGTTCGACGGAATAACTAAGTAGTACTGCATTTCTTAATTATTTTCTATTATTTTCTAAAGGAAATATAAAAAAAAATTAATAATCATAGAACAAAATAATTTATATAATTTGTAAAAAGAAATAAAAGTAAATAAACATTTATTATCAAATATACAACCATAGCCGGGTTAACATGTCAACCTTGTCTGAAATATGAAAAAATATATATATGTTTGATTAAAATTTGAGTTGCCATCATTAGAAAAATGTATATAAAATCAGAAAAAAAATAATATTTCGAAAACTAATTCGAATTTAAAGATTCTAATACCATTTTTGAAATCTGCGGATTAATATTGATTTTTGGTGTTAATTTCATCGCAAGGTATTCCATATTTTAGGGGAAATCGCCATGAAACATAGTTAGTTGTTTAATCAGTCGCTTCATACTTCCGTTTCATAAATTCATTTCATTAGGATTTTATATATATAGGGTAGATTTAAAATAAGCTAATATAAAATTAAGTAAGCAGAGTCATTGTTTCCCGGTATTTTTTAACAACGTTATAAGAAAGCTCTTTTAAATGTCATTTTAAATGTATTGTTTTAAATCTGATGTAATTTTCTCCAAAGTTTTCTTTTTACAATTAATATTTACGTGAAAATACACTAGTTCTTAGAAAGAAAATATTATTTACGTTTTCTTAATTCACAACAATAGTTGAAAAGGCAATCTGGGGCCATTCAAATATTACGTAAGCACCTAGGGGAGAGGGGGTTAGCGATTTGCTTATTTTTGAAGACAAGGGGGAGGGGAGTTCGAATGATGTTTATGCAAGACATTTTCAAATCTTTTAACTTGTAAAAAAAGAAAAAAAAAGAAAAAATCTATTAAAAATTATTAATTGAAGAAATAGCAAAAGAATATTAAACTTGAAGTTCTGATGTCAGCTATTTTGACCGCACAAGGAAAACATAAACGATCTCTTTTATCTAGAGGTAACTGTTCATGTTTGATGCACGAGGGCTCATTATCTCTAAGAACTTACTACTACTTCCAATTGTGAGAATAGAATAGAATAGAATTGAATGGACGAATGCGATATGTTGTATTGTGACAATACGAGTTTCCCGGAAAGTTTCCAAAACGCAAGTAAAATTCCATCTTCCTTGTTTCCAACCTTCCTGTGTCAAGTGTTTGAACCCCATAATCATAGGGACTGACTGCTCTACTGTCTGGTGTCTCGTGAGTTTTGAAAACCTCTTAGTACTGTAATGTAGTGGAGTTTAAAGTAAATGAAATCGGAAATATGTCTTCATTTCGAGAAATGTTGCATAAAAAACTTTTTGAAAGTTTCAAAAAGTCTGCATCAGATAAATCTTTGAAGGATACCCAATGTAAAACCAATGATGTGTGGCGGCAATACAAAAATGTCTTCTAAAACTGACAAAGAATTAGAAGTATTGGTGCTAAAAATAATTGAGGACGAAGGCAACCAAAAAGAAATCCATCTTTCTTGATCATTTTACAAAGGTAATTATAAAAAATTTATTCTTAAAATTTTATATATATTTTACCATAACCTTAAGTTTACATAATTACTTGTAAAAATTCGAAAAAAAAAGATAGATTAGATAAAATGACACTTGTAGCCTTGGCAAAACATGGTCAGTATAGCAATATATAAAGACCAAGGAAATGTCAAAAAATGAGTTATTACTTTTTAAATATCGCATAGCCAGATTAAAACTTATTTTTTCTTTTCAAATAACTCGAAAATTAATGCATCCATGTGGGAAAAAATTGAAAAATATATAAGTTTTGTAGCAGATAATCTTCTAACTGTTTTCAAATTTGGTACCTTACTAAAAATGAAATGTAATCCAGTTGAATTAAAAACAATGTATCTTATACTTCTATGAATGTCATGTCTAATTTTTAAGTACTTTTACGCGAGATGGCCTCAATTGTCGCCAAGCATGTTAGTTGGTGTGAAGTTAAATTCACGTAAACGTGAAATATTTGAATGGAAATTAAGGATTAAGGAAAAGAGGGCATTTAAAGATATAATATTTGAAAATACACATTTTTATGAACTCTGTTATTATAAATATCTATCTTTAAGTCATAACATTGTAATAAATAAATTCAATTAAAAAAATCACAAATTAAGTTGTATTATGGGATCACGATTAAATAACGACATTAAAAAAATTATTAACGTTAATCACAGTACTTTTCAAGATTTATAAAGAAAAATTCTTTACACGATTAGGGTTAACATAAATGACGCTATAGCGTACATTTTTGCGTTGCACCGTTTAACAGAAAAGCACCCATTTTTATTAGCGTTTATTTGATTCAATAATACCATGAAAAAATTAAAACTGGCAATGAATTATATCAAAAAATAAATACAAATAAAAGCTGTACTTTTTTTAAACCGTTTCTAACATTAGATTTAAAATTTCATAGGTAATGCAGGGAATTAAGGCAAACAACACACGCTAATGACGTAATTGAACACGCTCGCCGCTGAATTGCCGATTGTAAGGAAATGCTTGCCCCCTTGTGGAAATGTCTAGAAACAAATATAGCTTGGCTTTTTTGCTTCTGCAGCATTTAAATATTGACATTAGTCACGACCACGTCGCAAAATTGGGCAAAATAGCAGATCTAACCCCTATCAAATAGCGCCATCAGTCGTTCATTACATTTAAGATTAGAACAAAATTAAATAAATGTATATGCAATGATTATAGAGGCATAGTCTTTGACAAAAGAACCTCAATAATGTTCAAACTTAAAATAATGAATTACGATCGAATTTCGACCACTGAGCTAGCACTAGTTTATTTAACTTAGTAGACAATTTTAAAGTGTTATTTTAAAATAGATTAAATTTTGTCCATAGATTGGCAAATTAAATATCCAGTGAGTACTTAGTACTAATTTGGTTTAATTTTTTTTAATGTTGTACGTCAATCATTTATTTTTAACACCTTGACCGCCGGTGACGGATATATTAATCCTCTGAAATACAATTTTTCTTGTAATACACTTATTATTAAAATATCTATAAAAATTCAGTTTCATTCTAATTTAAAAAAATGAAAAGCAGAGGTTTATAGTATCAAGATTATTTTTTATATAATTTTTAAAAATATATATAATCGTGATTCAATCCTGTTTTTAGGATTTAAAAGAAATTACAGAGAAAAAAATTACAAGCACAGAAAGAAAAATCATGATATAAAACCTTAATAGAGAAGAGTGTCCTTAACTTTTTAACACATTTATATCATGAAATAAAATTTAAAGCATTTTAAACATGAAGGTAAATAAATTTTGTTTTAAATTTCAGGCAAATCCGTAAAAAGGGTTGTTGTGTCTACTAAAGTTGATAGCGTTAAACCAAAATCAAAAGAAATTTCTACGGATGGACAAGAGGAAGAAAATAAAGAGAAGGAACAGAATTCTACAATGGATACTAAGAATAACACCCCATCTCAGATGGCTTCTGAAAAAAAAAATGTCAGAACTGGAAAAAAGTTTAAATGTCTTGTATGCTGCCAAGGACTCTATGTCAAGTTTACAAATTCAAAAACAGATAAATAAGGTTTCTAGCGATGTAAAAAAAAAAGAAAAACAATCTTTAAAAAGAAAACTACAAAATGCTGAATACGAAAGAAAACACGAACCACCAAACGAACAAAGCTTGAAGAAATCTGCCATGATAATTCAGACATTAAAAAAAATAGCTTTGAGAGAATCAGTAGAAAGACCAAGTTTAAATGTAGATCAACCATTATTGCTTAAGGCAGTAGTAGACACAGCTATTATTGGAAGCGCTGCAGATGCAAAAAAGAGAAGCGAGTCAATACGAAGTGTCAAAACTCTCAATGACTTGACTACAGAACTGAAAAAAGTTGGTTTTGCAATACGCAGGAGTGGTACATATCTTCGTTTACTTCGAAAATATTCCTCAATCATCGAGAGTCGAAGACATGTTACCACAGTGCCGATAAAACTTTCTCGGTCTCAGGCTGACTATCACCGATCTCACATTGATACCCAATTTGTAGTAACATCCATCCGCTATTTAGAAACTTTACCTCAATTCTTGGACCCATGCAAGTGTTTTTTCTTTCACAAAATGACATAGCACCCGTACCTTTGGTAATTACAGCAGCCGATAAACAGGCTCCAATGCTGATGCATATGGAGTATCGCTTATCCTTACCCGAGTACGGCTGGGTCATCGCGAATACCACAAACATATCCCACCTGTTTACGCTGGTGTTGTGATTGCTCCCAAACTTGCAGGTCAAACTAAAGCCATAGGTTATTATGGTCCAACGTTTATAGCTATAAGAAGTGGGAAACACAGTTCTTCCACAGCAAATACTCATGCTCAGGATTTTGAAATTCTATTAACACTCAAAGACTTTGAAACATTAGTGAAAACAGAAGAGGGTTTCATCAAACATGTAATCATAGTTACGTTTGATGGGGACCAGACGAGAATACAGCGCTACCAGAAAGTTATATCGTTTGCTATTAACCCCTTTCAAAAAGCATGATTTCGATAGAATTTTCATAGTGTGCAATGCTCCTGAAAGAAGTACATATAATTGAGTAGAAAAGCGAATGGCACTGTCAGTGGAGAACTATCTGGTTTTATACTGCCTCATGATCATTATGGTTCTCATCTAGATGAGAACGGTCTCACTATTTATGAAGAAATGGAGCAAAATAACTTTGCATATGCTGTTAAAACACTCGCAGAAATCTGGAACTCATTAAAAATTGACGGTTATCCTGTTACTGCAACACATCTTGATTCAGATGAACCAGACTCTCTTGGTTATGACTTGGATTGGTATTCGAAGCGCGCACAAGAAAGTCAGTACTTTCTGCAAATTGTAAAATGCGAAGAAATGAATTGTTGCTCTCCTGCACGTAGGAGATTATTTCGCATATTAACCCTTTGAGCTCCGGGTTATTACAATTTTTAAAATGTGCTAAAAAAACACTTAAAATGTGATTAGGGGACTGTCTGAAATTGAACTATGTGATTAAAAAATTTTTTAAATACCCCCTTTAGGCTGGGGGACGTGGGAAGTTTTTCCATCATCAGAGCTCTAGGACATTCATTTCAATACGCAAATACAAGAAATGACACCGCAAAGTTATTCTAAAATTACTATAATTGCTAAAGTTTGAACATATTTTAAGCAGTTACATTGTTTAGACAAATTCTAAGACTATTAAATATTTAAAAAAATTATTAAATGTGAAAATTCAAAATTTTAAAATCATAATTTAAAAATACAAACTAATCAAAAATATATCAAATTTATAGATGAAACAGATGTTAAAAATATTTAATTTTTGTTTAGAAATATTTAAAACATAATAAACTCGTCAATCTGTTGAATTAAACACAAATTTAGATTCCTAGGAATTAAATTATAAGCATCCAAATTTTGGTTCTGAAACACTATCTAGTATGTAATTTGTAGTGCTGCCATCTAGTGACAAATCACCTTTTTCTAGACCTTAGAACTCTGATGGTAGAAAATTCTACCATTACTTATTTCTGTCCCCTGTAATTATTTAAATTTTCAGTTTAGTAATTTGCATGTAATTATTATTAAATGTTTGAAGTGTCCAAGAGAAAAAAAAAGTTGTATCCTTTGAAAAATATTTCTTTATAATGCTTGAAAAATACAAAATTTCTAAACCTTCAAAATTGGAGTGTTTTTAAAATCGCATTAAAAACCAACTCGATTTTGGCATGGAGTAGTGCTGCCATCTAGATTTGAAGAAGACAAATAAAATCTGCAAAACTCAGTTTTTGCTTTTCAGATTGTGTCGTTTTGAAGGAAATTAAAAGATTTTGATTTTATGTGGGTGAAAATTCACCCGGCAGAGCTCAAAGGGTTAAAAGGACGATTAATTGCTCCTCCAATTAAAATGATATAATAGTTAAATGACATCATTACAAGTGATGAGGGGGAATTTAAAGATTTAAGTCTGCGTCTGGCCTTAAATCTGAATATTAAAGCAAAGAGATTTTAAAGATGTTGTATGACTATTTTTTCCCTTCCATAAAGTCGCAATTATCCGCAAGAACTTGTAGGAGAACTTGTGGCAAGAAATTGTATGGTTTTTGTGGCCAATATCATGCATCTCAGAAGTCAGGAAACAGACACAAAAAAAATTCAACACAGTGAAAAAAGCGAGAAGGCCTGCGCTATACGACCATTGAGAATTACTGCTCGTCAAGCAAAGAAACTTATGTGCATCGTAAAATTCGTGGAAGATATGGAAGATGCTGAGTGGATCAATGAAGAGGAAGTTGATTAAAATTGCATCCGAAAAGAAAGCGATGAAGATAATCGAGTAAAATTGTAAACCAATATCATAACAGATATGGAAAAATGTCTTGAGGAGTCGTGGTCAGCATCGGAATAGAATTGGGCATGTTCAAATTTAAATTTTACAAATGGCTAAGTTCTTCTAAAATTGTGATCTAAGAAATTTTCTTAAATAGAATTGTAAGGAAATAAAACAAGCATTTCATTATATAATTTTTATTTTTAGGTCGAGTAGAGTTTTTTTTATTTGAATTAAGTCCTATATTTTTTTTAATTAAATTATTACTGTTAAAAAAAGTGGGGGGTTTGCGATTTGCTTATTTTTGCTGACAAGAAGGGAGGGTTCAAAAATTGTCAAAAACATGCTTACGTAATATTTGAACAGCCTCTCTCAAAATATGAAATAAATGTCTCGTGCAAATATATTTTTGAACTGTTTTGCATTATTATTTGGCAGTATAAAATATGGCGTAATTTCCCCCTTTACGACTTTTAACGCATAATAATGATTTTTTTATTTTAAAGTTTTCTTTCTATTTTAATATTCAAGTGTAAATATAGTTCTTATGACGTAATTTTCAATATTTTTCTGCTTTTAACACGTAATCATTTAATTCCAATTTGAAAGTTTTTTTCTGTTTATAATAACCAAGTGTTAATAAATTTTTAATTTTAAGGAAATATTATTCTTTGTACTGTTTTTTAAAGTTGACAACAATTTAAAATAATACTATTTTCTTAAATCTTCTATTTTCTTGAAAATTTGAATTTAAACTGGAAATAAATCCTCAAAAAATGAATAAAAAAATAAATGCAGTCTGCACACCGGGAACTTCTAATGCTTGCAATGATCTAAAAATGATTAAATTCCTATGTATAGTTTTTTAACCTGAAAAACTTTTTTAATGGAACGATTTTGAGCAACTTTAACATTAAATATCTCTTAAAATAATTCTTCGATTTGAAAACAGTCTGCATTAGCGTGTTTATAAAACATTTCTCTATAATACCTCCCATTTTTATATTTTTGTATGCAACAGTTTTCTTAATATTAACCAAGGAAGACCGCCGGTCACAAAAAATTCATTGATAGCGACGGTGACAGCAGTAGTTAGTGTTTATTAGAATAGAAGGATACAAAATTATCTTTGTGAAAATTCTCTTTTTGGACGTCTCCGGCCTTTTTAGGTGCAATCAAAATTATATAAATACGTAGAACCTATAGTCGTCGCTCGGTCCGCCTGTCTGTCTGTCTGTCCGTCAGTCCGCATATAACAGAGCAAAACTATCCAACCCAATGGTCTGAAATTTTGAATATATTGTTGCAAAATTTTGTTGAGGCATTTCAAATTTTACGAAAATTAGATGTATAGTTTAATTACAGGGACAATCAAAAGTTTTTAGTTACATTACGGCCAATGAAAAAAAAAGCCCCACCAGTGGCTGAGAGGTTCTGCTCTCGAAGCTGGTAGACGGGAGGTGCTGGGTTCGAACCCAATCGCGCCCGTCGGCCTAACCGTTTCGGAGTTTTCGTGGTTTTCTTCGAAACCGTGGATTCTCATGCGTAAATACGGGTTAGGTTCCCTTAGAAAGACACCCACGAAGGGCACTCCCCCCACAGGGCCTATATCCCACGTGTTGATAATCGGCCGTCATAAACACAAACCAAACCAAACCAATGGAAAAAAAAATATTTCAAGTGCATTTTAATGATGTTACAGCCTTTCGAACATAATGAAATTGATATGCACTTATGAAGTGCACTAAAATATACATTCAGTGCAATATGCGATGCAAAAAAAACTTATAAAACTAGTTATAGTACGGATACACCTCATTTGCCACGTTTGACGTGCAATTTCCAACTTGTTTATTGTTAAAGTTATGAGGACTATTTTAGGTATAACAATGCTAAATTGCTCGAATGATAAATAAAACTTCGGCTTGTAAAATTTACTTACTAACGCCGTCTGTTTAGAATTCTATGAACGAATTATATTAATTGTTGTATTGGGAGATAATAACAATAAATAAGATCGTTTTTAAAAGCCAAGTACATAAGTAACATTCACTATTCGGTTTGTTGCAGATATGCACTGTACTGCTACAAAATGTTAACAGTGCAAAAATATGTATGCAAAAATTTGTTCATATAGCCTAGAATTTGAATTTACAGAAAGCAATAAACATTTAAATTTAAAAAATCAAAAATCCCGACTGCGTAAAAAGCGAACTAATTAATTATTTCTCATCAATGTGAAACTATTTTTCTTTCAATTCCTACTATTAGCTCACACTCTCACTATATATACCTTGTTCAAATTTTAAATCGTTAATAAAATACTTATTATTCATCCTATCAAGCTCAAATAATTTTTTTAAACATGTAGTGAATGACACTTGATGTTAATCCAGTTTTTTTTCAAATATTAATTCATTAATTAAATTAAATTAATTAATTTTCTATAATCGAGAGAGCCCTCTTCTTGATCAAGGTATTTTAAGACCGAGAGAGTCCTCTTATTGATCAAGGCATTTTAAGCGCCACTCAAGAGGAAAGAAGAATGGGAGAAAAATATTCTCATATTGACCTAAGTAGGAATTGACTTAAAATATATTTTTTATATTACTTGCTTATATTACTTACCTATTTTATTTAAATTATTATTTAGTTGTATTGATGACTTTTAAGTTGTGTTTAACTGGTAGTTCCTATCTATAAGCACTGTTTTGATGAGTTCTATAGATATCTATGATGGTTAGAGTTGCAGTAAAGCTACATACACAACTTCTGTATAATATTTTAACGGAGCTTCTGACTGTAAAATAATCAATGAAACATCGTCTTCATTTTGTAAGATCTATCCAATGATATGCTACTCAATAGGGTGCGTAAAATTTTTTTTTGTCTCTACCGCCATTTTGAATTTATAAAAACAAAACCTAGCCTATAACCATCGGGCCTTTAAGACGAATCGATAGAAACCTCATTCATTAAAATCCATCCAGCCGTTGCGATGTTTCGAGAGTATAAAGAAATCCACTTACACAGATACGCGTGAAACACATAACCCTTCTTTTCAGTCGGGTAAAAATAACTTTATCAGAGCCTCCAAATGTACAGGGTGTCCCAAAAAAATTCCGTACAACTTTCAAAATTTTATTTTAAAAAAAGAATAGGCCTACAACAAACCTAGTTACAACAATAGATAGAATAAATCAATTTTTTTTCTACAGTACGAGGGTGTATCAATAATTTTTTGCCCTCACTAAGAAATAATTGATTGAAATTTAAGAAATTGCTACATTGTATTAGTCCTTTTCTATATAGTCACCGTGCACAGTAATACATTTGTGCAACCGGTATTTCGAATAGAGTGGGGAGGATGTATTCCAGAAGGCACGATAGTAGACCCAAAGGGAGCATTTTTCTCACTTTTGCCAATCTCCACATGTGACATGATGTTGGATAGGCCTGTGATCACTTAATCATGTTATGCACTCCCGAGCCCCTCAACCCAAATTCTCCCCTCCCCGGGAGGGAAAATTCGGGGGAGGGGTTCAGAAGGTGCATAGCATGAATAAGTGGTCACAGGCCTTTCCACAATATATATGTCACATATGGGGGTCAGTAAAAGTTCGAAAAATGCCCCCCTTTGTGTCTACGATCGAGCCTCCTGGAATACATCCTCCTCCCTCTATTTGAAATACTGGTTTCACAAATATGTTACTGTGCACGGTGACTATATAGAAAAGGACTCATAAAATGTAGCAATTGCATAAATTTCACTCAATTCTTTCTACATGAGGGCAAAAAGGTATTGATACTCTCTCGTATGTTTCTTGTCATAGATGGCGCTGCTCAACACGTAAACGATTATTAAAGAATTCAGTTATTCAAAATGGTCTCCCTAGCACTAGTGAAGAATGTGTGGAACGAGTACGTGAAAATATTTCTAAGAGCCCTACAAAATCAATTCCTGAAATTGTAACAAAAGATCCAAATAGATGGAGCTTTTGTTGATGTTAGCATGCTAAAACATTCGTGGATTGAATTGGAATACCGTCTGTATATTCTTCATGCTATGGAACGTCTCATGTTCAAATTTACTAAGGGAGTAAAAGAAAAAAAAATGCAATTTAACAAATTACAACGACCATTTGGAAAATGATTTTTTCAAAGACTAAAATTTAAGACATAAAAAATCGCACGGAGTGTATCATACATTACGTACGCCATGGATTACATTTTTCGATACTGTAATTTTTTTAACTTCTACGGAGCTGGTCATACATTACGTACGCCATGGATTAAACATTATAATTCTTGGACCAATTTTAAATGAAATTTCATTCTTGAACTTCTAAACTTCCCACAATATTACTTATTACACCGTCGTATAGAGAAACAACATGTGTTTTTAAATGCAATTTGTTTGAAAGCTGTATCTCAATTTGTTTCTGATTTATTAATTTTTTTTGTAGGTTTTATTACTTTTTTGTCATAGTGGTAACAGAAGTATCCATATATGTTGAAAGTAAACGGAAAATATAGATTACTGTATAGACCAATCAGAAAACGAATGAAATGCGGATTCAACTAATAAAAAGCTTCAGATATGTTTTTGATTTCCTACCCTGACGAGGACAATATCCATTTTTTCAAATGGTTAAAAAAAACTTTTTCAGTTATTCTATCTGTGGTTGTAACTAGTTTTGCTGTAGGACTATTCTTTTTTTCAAATTAAAATTTTGAAGTTTTGTGGATCTTTTTTGGGACACCTTGTACGTCTTTCGATTTCCAACCTCCCACTTGAAAAATGTGACATCGTGTGTAGAAGACATTTATTGTGAGTCTACGTGAAAAACCAAATAAACAGCTTAACACTTTGTATGTGGTAGGCTTTGATAGTAGTACGGAATAGAACAAACGTTTATAGAGAGACTGTAATTTCATTATAAGGATAATTCATTCAATAACATATATATGTATAAGGAGACTGTAATTTCAGTTACATTCCTTGGATTTTCCAAGGAGACTGACACCGCTATTAATGAAAAAAAATTGGTAATTAATTTTTAAAACACAGAATTCTTGTCTCCACGTTATTTACAGAATTTGCAATATTTTACTGCAATTAAGTAAACCCAAAGTGAAAAATTTGTTGTAGAACTGTGCAACCCCTGACTTCGAAGACATTTTCCCGAGGATTTTGTGGCCAATGCCAAACATCGCTTACACAGAAGATTATTTGAGTTAACTGGCCAGGATGTTTCACAGCTGGTAGTTATGGGAGAAGTGAAATAAGTATAAAAATCTAAATAAATACTGTGGAAAATGAGCTCATAGAAATAGGAAACATAAAACGCTAAAGATGTAGATTAAGGACAGCGCTAGAATAGAAATGGCTTTTTGAAACAAATGTTTTATAGTTTTTAAAATATATTTAAATTTTTATAAATTTTATTTCAATTTTTTGAGAAAATTTTATAGTGAAGTAAGAATTTAAAAAAAAAATAAGGTTGTAAAAACTGCAGGAGATAGAATAGTTGCGCGGTGCAGAGCTCTATGCGAACAAAAATGTCGCTTAAATGATGGCTGGATACGTCAACAACTTAATCTGGGTGATATAAGGCCCAGAAAAGGGCCCACCTAGAATCTCAAGTTCACCTCCAGAGAATACGGTTGAAAGATGATGGCAGGTGTCGGCCATAAACTGTATCTGCGAACCCTGCATTTGTGATATTAAAATAGCGAAAGTAACTATTTAAACTTTCAAGTTAGAATTTCGAATAAAAAATCCACCAGATTTGGCAACGCTGGTGATATGTTATCAGATTGTTTCTGCAGTGAACGTGAACTTTCAGGAGTTGACTGTAATTACTCAGAAGATGGTGACATTTTTGCAATGCAAAAACACCCTCGTAGATCATTTTCCTAACAGTGATTTAGTAACAAATTATTAACTTCGAAAACCCATAATACATTTCGAAACCCAATTTCAGCATTTTCTCTCTATAGTTGGAAAAATACCCAAAATTGAATTCATTTGCACAGCCCTTTATATAAACTATAGATTTGTATATATATACATCATAGATATATACAGCTTAGATACGTACTGATAAATATAATTCAATTTGGAAAAGCATTACGGAGTTAAAAAATACCCTTGAGCAATTTCCCGCAATAAACAGAAATGAACTCGAACTCTTTTGTGCAGTCACGTGTGTAATTTATGGAATATATGCATGCGAAATAATAAGAAAAAATTAGTAAAATTTAATAACGCATAGCACAATTGAAGAAATCACATCCCGCAAATATTGCTCAGAAATAATACTGTAACCGAATATTCTTGTATGTGGTTGTAAAGGAAATATAAATGCATCATATTCTATAGTACATCATAATCTATAGTACATCGTAATCTATAGTGAGCATCTTCTAATGCATCGCCGTGATGTACCGTATATAGTCGTGTATAAGTCGAACCCCCAATTCTTCAACAAATTTTGAAAAAAAAAAAAATAATTTTCGTGTACAAGTCGAACCACATTTCTGGTAGTATGTTGCAAAATGATTTGTAATCGAAGATAAAAAAAAATCATACATTTTCATTAAATTAGTAAATTTACGTTTTTAATCAGACATTTTTTTAATCCAACCTTTTAAAACTCTATAATTATGAAAAATTGCAGAAGCTTAAACTATTTTGAAACATATTCACATCAATTTAATGATACTTAAAGAGAAAAAAAATTCATTCAAAAATCTTTTCAAGCCTTATTTACAAAGGTAAACAACTTCTTAGATTGCTAAAATACAGTACTTCTTTGCATTGTAGGACTTTCAGGAGAGACATCTAGAAGCATTCTCAAGTTGAACTCTTTTTAAAAACGGGATTAAATTGTTGAAAAGAATATCCCTGAAATGAAGGGAATTCTGTCCCAAGAGAAAATGGGTGCTGAACAATTATAGGGACATTGTTGAGTATTTTTTGTCAATCAGGGAAATGACCATTGTCCGTTTTATCTCTCTCCAATCTAGACCTACATGTGATTAGTTAAAAGACTTGTCTATTCAACGATTGTATGAGATTTTTTAAAATTATTATTAACTCGTGTATAAGACGATTCCATTTTCAACTCCCAGATTTTGTCTAAACTTCTTCGACTTATACACGGGTATATCAATCTCAATATGCTTGAAATAGTGTAATATCATTAAAATACATTACAAACCATTTTTTCTATTACACTATAATGTAACGTAATTATTTTGAATGCCATGTAAACGAACTAACTATAAATGCTACACACTTTATTTTCTATATAGGACATGTCATAGTAAATCTCAAAAACAAATATTAATTACATAGCAATTCGAGAATATTTATACGCGTTAAAGTACGGACAGACAGAGGGCCAGACCGGCAGATATACCGAATTCTTAAACACTTTTGAACTATTAAAACACCAAATAAATATGTACTATAAGTAACTTTTGAACTATGTTGGAAAGTGTTACAAATGATAAAAGCGTACTTTTATTTTTTGTAGGTATATTACAATTATCCGATGTATTGTAAATTCTTTAAATGTATTATATGAAATATTCTGCAATGCCATACATAAACATTTATTAAAAAATAAAGATAATAATTTATCTAGAATAATCTATAAAACATGACATAGAAAAAGTATCATTTTTATCATAAGAAAGACGACTGCAAAAAGAATATATGTCAAAAGAAAAAAAAAGGTTAAAAAAAAATATTGAATCAGTGAAATGCATTTTATTCACATTGTTAGAAGAAAAGGCAATTTTACCTAGTCTGCTTTGGCACCCTGTTTAAAATATAATAAATCTAACCATCGAGAATGTTTTATTTTTTCGAATATTCCCAGCATTCAAAATTTGTATTTTAAAGTATTCTCAAGACATAATAAATTTTTGTGAAAAGTCACCAAGAATTTCCTTTTATTCATTTAGGGTAAACTTCCCATATTTCACAGAAAGTTACAGAAGGTGAAAAACGCATAAATTACGACTGCATTTAATTTGCGAAAGGACGTGGGTATAGTTAAAAAGACATAGGTAAGTAAGTACACTGTGGTGGCCACAATTGTGGACATTTTTTTTTTTTTTAAATTTCCATGTTTTATAAAATTGTGTGCTTGAAGAATAATAAATTTCACTTAAATATAAATGTTTATACATCAAATGCAAGGAAATTTAATCTAGAATCCTTCTATATATAAAAAAAAGTTTTGATTTGGAAATGGACCAATGAACATCTGCGTAGATATTCCGGGTTGAACCGCATCCAATTTGAATGCTTAAGCATGGCCTTTCATCGTTAATATTAAGAAAACTTTTGCATACAAAAATATGAAAATCGGTGGTATTATAGAAAAATGTTTGATAAACACGCTGATGTAGATAGTTTTCAAATCGAAGAATTATTTTAAGAGATATTTAATGCTAAAGTTGGACAAAGTCGTTCCATTAAAAAAGTTTTATTTGAGCAAAAACTATGCATGAGAATTTAATCATTTTTAGATCATTTTATACGATATAAGTTCCCAATGCGCAGATTGCATTTATTTTTCTTATTTGGCGCATTTTTTGAGGTTTTATTTCTATTTTTAATTCAAATTTTCAGCATTTCGAGAGATGTTTTTTACAAATTTTAGAAAATGTCATTAATTTAAACTGTTGCCAATTGTATAAACAGCGAAACAAATTATCATATCAAATATTTCTTCAAATTAAAAATTTATTTACACGTGACTATTACAAACAGAAAATAAAACTTTAAAATTAGAATTAAATGATTACATGTTAAAAGCAGCAAAATTACGTCATAAGAACCATATTTACACTTGAAGTTTACGTCATATTTAAAATGCCCAAAAAATATGGTAAAACAATTTAAATTGAAAAATATATTTGCGCGAGATATTTTGAGATAATCTTTTCAACTATTATCGTGAATTCGAAGACAGCGCAAATAATATTTCTTTTTAACAACAAAGGTATTTTTACGTGAATATTAATAAGAGAAATAAAAGTTTGGTGTAAATTACGTCAGATTTGAAACGATACATTTAAAATGAATTATTTAAAAGAACTATCTTATAGCGCTGCTAAAAAATACCGGGAGACAATGACACTGTTTACTTAATTCATTTTACATTAGCTTATTTTCAAATAACTAATGTGTTTAATTAAATACGAAAACAGTCATTGTATCTCTTAACAGCAACAGATTTGGTCTTAAAAATCCCCAATCCAAGGAAAACGAATGGAAACCCGTTTACAGAGAGATCGCTACTGTTTTTTTTTAATTTTAATTCAATATTTTTAAAGCCGATCAAATGCGTGCAATTAGCGTGCTTTTTGGATTTTGGTGTGCCTGAACGGGGGTTGGCGAGCGTAGCTCGTAGGGGGCAGAGCCCCCTAGTTTAATAAAAAAAAAAACATAGCGTCTTTTAATTTTTAAACCATTGTTTGTATATTTTTGGCGTATGGCATGGAGCTGAATCCTGCTGAAAGATAAATGTTGCTTCATTGGGGAAGAGATTCGTGATGGAAGGTATCAATTTTGGTTCCAGGACAATTTCGATGATTTTTTTTTTAATTCAGAATGCTATTTATCACTTAAATGCGGCCTCCACCATCTGCCGACATACAGACCCAAGTCATGACTTTTCTTGGTTCTTTGTAGTTGCTTCAATGCAATCAGGATGCAGCTCTTCTCCTACTCTACGTCTCACATATTTTCGCAAATCACTACCAAAGAGAGATATTTTTCTCTCATCGCACCAGATTATTTGCTTCCACTGATTTTCTGACAAAATAATGTGTTATTTTACCCACTGAACTCATTTCTTGCGTTTCTGAAGATTTAAAAATGGATTTTTCCTCGAAATTCTACCTTTCATTCCAAAACCTGCTAATCTTCTCCTTATTGTTCTTCAACTAACTGAAATACCCATTTAAAGCATTTCACATCTAACAGCATCTGATGAAATTCTTCTATCTTTGAAGCATACCCTTTTTATCTTTCTGTCGTCAGAAGAACTTCTGCCTTTTTTTCGGCCTGATCTTGCCTTATTTATCATTGATTTAGTTTCTTTATAACGTAAGCACAACTTTCGTACGCCAGAAAAAGTGACTGATCCACCAACCTTTCTTGCAATTTCAGCATAACACAGACCATTTTCTCTCAATATGACAATTCTGCTTCATTTTGTAGGTGCCCAATCAGTTCTTGTTGTTGGAGACATTGTTTTACATTATTTGCATTAAGAAAAAAAATAGAAATAGTTATACTATTTAGTTACACTATTATTCACACTTCTGCAAATTCATTCCATCAAAATACCGCTTTTACAAGTCAAAACATACTACAGTTTAGTTACTGACATTTGATTGGTTCTCAGAATAGTCAATGTGATTGGCTAGGAAGCTTTTATTACAATACAGTTCAGCATTCATGATTAATTATGTTTGTATTTTAGACTAAAGTAAGTGTAACTTTTTTTTTTTTAGAGATATTTTAATTCTGATTCTTTATTAAATTCTACATTAAATTTCCTTGAATTTAGTATATAAACATTTGTATTTAAGTGAAAATTAATAGGGTAACTCTAGGATAGTTGGCCATAGTTTTTAAAGATTGAAATAAAAATTATTAGAATGCAAATACAAGCAATATTGATGCATATTTAAAATTCTTATACATAGACTCATAATATTTTATGCAAAAATAATTAAACATTGAAAAGAAAAAGAGTTAAACAAAATTGAAATTTAAATGGCAGATGGCCATCTCTCCTTCAAGCCGAGGAGAGATGGCCATTCAATACAAGAAGAAAAAGTTAATTTAAATAGAAAAAAATAACGCATTTCATATAGTTAGTCACGGAAAACATATAGCAATTTGCAAAGATGCAGTTATATGATGGAGAATGAGTGAAGAAAACTCGAATAAACAAAATTTGAAGTATAATTTCAACACTTCACTTTTCGTAAAATCTTACCTCATGCTTCGCAGAGGTCTTGATAATTTGTACACGTTTCATGGAATCACTTCAGGTACCTTATGCATTGTATCCAGACATTCTTTTTGGATGTGATATTATATCGTTTTGCGCAACCAACACAGTGATCCTAATCCCATTCTATTTACTCGGAATCTGTAGAATCTGATAATTTAAATGTGTTTCGTTTTCTTCGCTACTGGAATTGTCGTGTTTTTTTCTCGCTTTAATTCTAGGTTTATTACGTTAATTTATTTTATTTATCAACTTTATCAAGTTCTGTTATAAAAGTTTCTGACGTTTTCAGTATTTTCTGAAGCAAATATGTTGTTAGGTCTTATTATATTATTATTATTATTGTTGTTGTTGTTAAAATATTTATATTAGTTAAAATTAAAATAATTATATCAATTAATATATTTATAAACGTAAACGTTATATATTTATTTTAAATTTAATTATATTTAGTTAAAATCATCACTAAGTATAATTTTGAAATATCGATTAAAGGTGGCCATCTCTCCTCGATTTCATGTGGCCATCTCTACTGAAATTGAAGGACTGATGGTCGCCCAATTTAAAGCATCAATAGCCATTGTACGTCTTTGTTTTAGTCTTAGAAATAAAGATTAGATTATATACGTGCCTTAAAAGCCGCACATAGTAAAAAATATACATAACGTATTTACTGCAAAACATTCAGATACCTAAGTCAAAAAAAATATTGAACCACCTATTTAATTTACATTAAAATTACACTCACTTTTTATAATCGAAAAACACAACAGCACATCTCAATAAATAAACTCGTTGAACTATTTCATACTAACAATTTTTATATTGCAATCTATGATCAAGTTTTGGAGATATTTAGACTTGCCATCTCTCCTCTATAGCCATCTATCCTAGAGTTACCCTATATTCTATAACCACACAAAGTTATAAAGAATGAAATTTTTAAAAAATGTCCACAATTTTGGTCACCACCATATATGCTGTAATAAGACGTTTCGCAGATATCGCTAGTACAGTGCTGCATGTGAATGTGTAACCGGATTTCAGCAAAACTCCACCTAGATTGGATCGGATTACGCTAATTTATTTTGTTACGGTTCGGGTTGCCTCCAATTGTTCCAGGATCGAGTTGAGGCTTGAGTAAAAAATTAATGTGCACGGAACATTTTAAAATTTAATAATAATTTACATTTTTTTAACCCTTTTAGAGCATTTAATGTCTCAGAATTGCATTCATTCGGCGACTGGCGACTATTTTTATATTTCAAAAATAATTTTTTTAGTATATTTATCTTACAAATGTTGTTAAAGTGTACAAGAAATATTTTTATTTTGGAAAATGGTATGCGATATAATTTAAAAATAGTCGCCAGTGGTAGCCCTGAAACAAATGTGCCCCCAAAGCGTCAATAATTGACTTAATTAATTATATTTTGTATAATTTTTCAATTTAGTATTTTTCGCATATAAACAGCACTATTTGAGTATACCGAGTTTCAAAGCATGCGACTTACAAACCAAACTGAAATTATTATTGTCCACTGTCACTTTATGCTGTCCTTTCCTAAATATATTGCGTAGGTTTTTAATAGTTTCGATTGCGGATATTGACTTTTATAAATCTTCCGCACTCTATTTTCATTTTGCAGGTTCCAAAGTTAGATAGCTCGATCGATCGTGTTTTTTTTCGTCAATTGTAGCTCGTAATTTATTAGCCCCCGATATGCTATTTCTTTCAGCCAGCAACTAGAGTATCGTCTCTAAAAAATAACGTTCCGGTGTATAAGCCAGCCATAAAACAAAGATGATGTATCACTGTACGGCTAAATACTCTACTGCAATTTTTAAAACTTCTAAGCATGGCACATTGACAGTTTTTATACCGTCGTATTGAGGAAAAAAAAGTACTTTTAAATGTAATTTGTTTGAAAACTGCATCTCAATTTAATATAATAACCTGAAAATTTAATTTTTTGTAGTTTTTAGCGGCATTTGTTTAATGTTGGTAACTCAAGCATTCCATTTCTGTTTAAAGTAAAGGAAAAATAGTTGGAAAATAGTAATTATATCTTTTTGTTGCCATTTTCCCATAACAACTACAAAAAAATGTAATTAAAATACGTGCTATTTTGAAAAAATATAAATGAATGATTTCTGATAAAACATAGAGCAATTATAAACAATATTTAGTTTTATGTATCTTTAAATGGGGAATTCTTATTCCGGATACGAATGACGTCATTTTATATAAAATAAAAGCGTGTATTTTACGTCTTAAAACTGAAATATGTTTTGTACTATCTATATTTATTTAGATATATATATATATACTAGCCGCCTTCGCCCGCTACGCTGGTCGGTTTTTCTAAAGAAATCTTGAATGAAACAAAATATATCTGTGAATTTGATCGTGCGTTTTAAAGCAATATGGACATTTACCTGGTGTATCCAACCGAATTGCTGAAAGCAATATGAATGTCATTACGCTATTATATCTTTTATTGAGTCATACAAAATTTAGACTGTTAAGGACTAATTTCTTTAGTTGATCTGTTAGTGTAGGATTCGGTAAAGAACAATAGAACAATATGTAATATACTAAAAGCGTTCATGAAAAATTATCAGTGCAAGTCTCATCAGAATCTGTTAATTGGACTTATTGAAAAGGCTGATCGTTCATAATAATTGGGTTCGACTGATTCCAGAACTTCCATTTATAATTCTACAATCAAGCAACCTAACAACCAAGCAACAGCAAATGATATGAGCTTTATACTGAAACATTACCTGAAAAATTAACTAACCGATCAAGTTGCATCCAAATCCACTTAGCAGAATCTTTTAAACTGGAAAATATACCGAAACCTTTCCTAAAAATCTTCTAATTAACAGTTTAAATCCCATAAAAATTCATTCAGTGGAACCTTTAAAAAAAAGCAAATCTTTCAAAATTGGGTTAATCTGATTTAGAACTTTCACCATAATTATTTAACTAAGCAACATAGAACGTTATGTTTTATAGTTACATTTTTCCTGAAAAATTATTTAACTAACAATGTAAGTCCCGTCAAAATCTATTCAGCAGAACTCAAGATAAGCGGCCGGAATGAAATTTCTCTTTGTATTATATATATATTGAGATAGTTAAATATAACTTTCATAATTGCGTTAACCTGATTATAGAACTCTCTGGGAGGTAGGGGTAGGTATATACTGCATCACTTCTGAAATTATTAAGGAACTCAGCTCAACTTCCATAACTATAGCATATATACTCTCTAGTATACCCTATCTCTGTAGCGTATATCTTCCAATTTTCTTTACTGTACCACTGAGAACTTTTTCCGCATAGCTCCGTAACTAAACAACACAGAATGATATGACAAATGTAGAAAAAATCCCTGAAATATTATCTAACTTGCTGTGCATTTAATTAGTTGACTTGAAATCTTTCATAATCGAGTTGACCTAATTTTAGAACTCCTGTAGCAACTTAGAATGATGGTTTTTACATTAAACCATTTATAAACCAAATTTACTATTTAACAGTGTAAGTTCTACAAAATTCTGTTCAGTAGAATCTGAGTTATAGTCATATTTGCAATATTTATTGCTCATTAAACCTTTTTTCTTTACATTTGAAATAAAATCAGTAACTGTTTTGGTATTTCCCTGTTATGCCATCACCATTGTCACCAAGCGTAATGGTTGGCACAAAAATGAAATGATACATTTGAAAAAAAAATTGTTGATAAAAAAATGACCATTTAAAAAATATAACTTTTGAAAATTACAGACTTTGACCTACCATTTTTTAAATCTATAAAAATAATGGTACTACTTTGTTATCCCGCCGACCAAAAACTATTGCCAAACTATAAGATTAAATGCCAATAATTGTTGATTGTAAATGTCACATTCAATTGACTTTAAGCAAGTTACACGTATTTACGTCATCAGGTGATTTTTATTTCGACATTTTAAATGTATTTTTATTAATGTTATACTAATTTATTTGTTCTTTCGTTATTTAAAATAAAAATTATGTCAATTTGTATAATTTAGTGAGTGGTTTGGCGATTTATATAATTTGGCGAAATTGTTATCGACGGGTACCAGAATAAATACTTAAAATATAAGAATAAATAAATATTTTTCAAGTAATAAAATATAGTCAATTTAAACTGCAGTCTTGAAATTGTAAATGTCTTTTACTACTGAAGCATGGCGTACGTAATACGTATGTCTCACATTCCAGAAAACATTTCATTCTTTCAATGAAGACATTCATGGTTTTTTGAACAAAACATTTTTATATGTAAATTCCTAACTTCTGAAATACTTTTATTGTAGCTTCCCATCATCAGATAACTGCGAAATGGTAAAATCTATATCAGTATCAGTAATAAATATTTTCTATTCAAAAAATAACAAATTAAAAATTTTTTGCCAGATTATGATAGAATAAAATAAATTACATCATTAAAAATTCCTGCATAAAAATATTCACATTCAATAATTAGCAAATCTTAATGTGTGGCACGGTTTGCAATAAAAATCGACGTTTGCACGATTAGGGTTGAAATAAATGGCGCGATACCATACATTTTGGCATGGTATCGCGACGAAAATTAGAACGAAAAAGTACCACAGGTTTTATATATATATATATATATATATATTTAGTTTTAGTTTTTGAGGCGTTTGAATTATTTTTTTAATTGACGAAGTTGTTTTTATATATCCAAAAGGATTGGTTAAAAAATTATTCAATTAGACTTTTTTCCCTTGCTATAGTAACAGAATGAAAAGAATGAGTTTTCAGAAATTATCACTTGAAAAATTCAGGTTTTGCCGCCAAAGATAGTGCCAAATTAGAAAAATATGAAATATCTCATGAACTATTAGACTTAAAAGAATTTGGTTAGTACCATTCGATTCAGCATACAAAAATACACTAAAATATGTTATCAGTTGAAAAATAACTATAAAATCAGATTTTTAAGGAATTTTATAAAAGTTCGTTCTATTTTTTACCCCCCCCCCCCCCCTTAGGGGTGGAATTTTAGAAAATCCTTTCTTAGCGGCCCTCTATATCATAAAAAGTATTTTTACTCCGATTTTCAAGATTTTAAGTTCAGTAGTTTTGGCTGCGCGTTGATTAATACAAAATCCAGATTCCTGTTATATATATAGATATTCATCAGGGCGACATTAAATTCTGAAAATGACGAATTACTGTTTTCTAGTCTATTATTTTATTATCATGGTTTGCGGTCTATTCGAGTAAATAAGCATTTTATTTTAGATTAGCAAGCGTAGACCTATAATCTAATTTGTTTAGCCATGATAAAAGCTAATTTTACAATTTATTTCAATTTTAAACGTTTTGATTTCTTTTGGTGGTATGCTGTGGTGCTATTATATTTTTAAAATATTGAATTTAAAATAATAACTATAATAATTAAATTTTATATTTTGTACGCTAAAATCTTCCATAAATTGAGTTTTTAATTGGTTCAGAGTTTTGCTGAAACATAAAAATGTTTTTGATTTTGATAAAATGAATATGTTAAATTATAAAAATTATAAATGCAACTTAATACATAACTTTCTAGTACATCATTTTACAAAATGAGAAAAAATAACTATAGAAATTCTGGAATTCTATCTTTTCATAGATCCAAAAGCAGTTTGAGTTTTAGAAAACGAAAATTTTAGATAGATATATATAGCATTTTTATTTTTAGATTTTTATTTATTTATTTATTTTTTTTTTTTTGAAAAAATATACATTTTCTTCTGTAACATAGGATTTCATAAAAGACTTTTCTTTTTGAGTAAGAAATATCGTTTTAAAACTATATCATTTCTAGATTTCGACTTTGGTTCTGTCATTTCATATTATATTTTAGATATTATCTCTATTAAAATAATAATATTAATAATGAGAGAATTTAACATAACATGTCCGTAATTTTATATTCGTATCTATTGTATCTATCTGATTATTACAGGGTGTTTCAGAAAGGACTTCCCAATTTTGAAATGACATAACTTCGAAAAAATGAGCGACAGAAAGGTGAAACAAGTGGTATGCTGGACAAACAAATTTGGAATTTGTTATACACAGGTTTCCAGAAATAGTTCCAAGATTGGACATCAGATGGCGCTGCAGTCACAGAGCAGTAACTTTGAAATATTGCCTGAAAAGTGTGCTTCGTGAGCAGAGGTCAAATCACATTATGATGTTTTCGATGTGATCACATTTTTAGGTAGATTTCGTTTGAAATACTATTGCGATCGCTTTTATGTTGGAATTTTTCTGAAAAATTTTTGCAGATCTACACCGATCATGACCCATAGAACACCAAACCACCCTCATTAAAAAACTTTTTATATATGTATGTATGTATGTATCTATATCTATATATATATATATATCACAATAAGAAAAACTTGGAGTTACGCTGTCAAATTTAATGATTAAAAACTCTTATGACACTCCTCAGCATACAACATAAATAAAAACTATATTAAAAATATATTAAAATTAATCCCAACATTTCATGCTTTTTCTAATGAGCCATCATCATGGGAGAGGGTTCTTCACCTCCACGAAGCAAAGTTAAAGCCGTTATACGAGAATCCATAGAAATTAGTCTGAGAAAAAGAGAAGTATGTAATGACAATATCTCATTTCAGATTTCTAATGTTTGGTTAAATATTTTAAAAGAAGTTCATTTGCAATGATAATTTTGGTTTTTCCGGCTTTCTGATAATAGTGCTATAGCCTACCAACAGATGGCACCATATCCGATGCAATATTGGTTTGAATGTAGAATGATCAGTTGCTGAAATGTTTTCAGTTTGATGCTGTGAAAGTGACTGTGCTCTACGTAACTTTGCTTCATGGAGGTCAAAAACCCTCTCCCCTGATGATGGCTTAGAAAGAGCATGAAACGTTGGGATTAATATTAATGTGTTTTTAATATAGTTTTTATTTATGATGTACGCTGATGTGTATCGTAAGAGATTTTAATCATATATATCACTTTTTTATGGAAACGATAACTTCCGTAATTCTGCCACAAATCTCTTCCAAACTTATATATAAAATCAAGGGGTAGAAAATCTCGGTCAAGTTCGTTAATGGGCAAAATTGGACCCAGGGTGTGGAAATACGGAGTGGTTTTGTGAAAACCGAAAAAAACCTCCCTATAACTTCATAATTTTTTTACATATCAAATCAGTTTAAAGTTATTATTACTTCTAGGAAAGGGATCAAATATTTATGTATCACAGATTTTTGATAAAATTTAAAATGGGCTCAAGGGGAGCAAAAAATAGGGTTTTAGGGAGAAAAAAATTCATAACTTCGCCAATTCTTAAGATATCAAATTCACTTAAACTTATTATAAATCTTTTAAATATTATCTACAACTTTTATATTGACAATTTTTTAATAGGACCAACTCTTACTTCAAAAAATTAAAAACGAAAAAATAAATGGGAGGATTGAAGAAGAAAAGAATACATAACTTCGTCAATTCACAAGATATCCAGTCCGCTTAAATTTATTATACATCTGATCAATTTTATCTACAACTTTCATATTGATAAGTTTTTAATAGGATCAACTGTTGCAGCAAAAAAATAAATAATAAATAATAAATAAAAAAAATAAACAAAAATAGTGGTTGACGAAAAAATTATCGTATTAAGGTTGTACTCAAATCCAAACGGCTTGTTTTCTGACTCATTTTTAAATTCCTTTTCGCTCTCAAACGCATCCAGTTGGCAGGTTCTCTTACACAGAAACTATATAAAGTGCTGTATGGGTCGATTTTTTGATAAAGGCAGAATATATTTCAAAAAATGCTGTAAAGTGGGAATTTTGAACCGAATTTCCTGAAGTGATTGTGCTGGAAACGGAAAAAAAATATATTGTACTGAGAAAATAATTGTAAATCAAGTTCTAATTAATTGAACGGAAAATAAAAACACTGGTCGCTTATAAATCTCTCCAAAAAATAACGTCAAGAACTTTCATGTTTTTACTTTTAAAAATTTGTTAGAAAATATCTGGTTGCTGAGCGGGGAAATATATATATATATTTTTTTAATACCGACTTAATATGATTTTGATAAACGAGCTCTTACAGGAAAATAAAATTAAAAATTCGTCAAAAACGGCCAGATAAAATTGTTAATCTGGGTTTATCTCTAATCTCTATTAATTTTGTTGGTGTAATCAGTACTTAAAGTCAAAATCTATCTCCGCCTGTAGGCCGAGCCTGCATGGATTTTTTAGCAATAACATGACACAACCGAAGGGAAAATTCTGAAGTAACTCGTTGCAATATCTCTACTGAAATGGATGCACATGACTCACATATGAATTGTTCAAGCTGTTTGAGGATTCTTAGAGTATATATTGTCTTTCATGTAGCTCCACAAGGAGAAGTCACATGGATTGAAATCCATGGAATATGGAGACCAATCCATACCAATGCCATCGGTAATATTCCAGTACAATAAGAACATATCCAAGGAATACGACATCATGTTCTTCAATTTCCGCATAATAACTAACTCGATGTAACTCCCTTACACGTGTCAGCAATGTAGCAGACATATACGAATGAGCTTTCTGTATTTATGAGTACTGTTTGAAGCAGTGGTTCCCAACCTTTTTTGACCGCGCCCCACCTAAGCATCTCTAAAATCAAGATTCCCCCCCCCCCCTACCTTGTATATCATATAAATCCTATTACATAAAAAATAAACTTAGATTTTCCCAAAAGGATCCGAAAATAGCATTAACTCTGATAAGTTATTTCACATTCTTTAATTTAGCAAAATCATATATATATATATTTTTTTTACAAGTATGTTTTTAACACAACTCTGTGAATGCAATTAAGTCATGGGTCGTTGCATTTACATCTATAAAAGTTTTCTTGTTTTTTGGCAAATTACCTCAAATTTAAAAGTGATAAATAGTCTAAATTTATATCTTCGAAAAATTTCTTGAAATCTTTCTCACATTTTGTATTACATCTGATAAAACTGATACATTTTATAATGGGTTTTAGTACTTCATTAAGATCAAGTGATATTTGTTTATCACCGAGACTGTATGGATAACATAATTCACAATGAACATTTTCGGATTCGCGATTTTATTAATTTTAAGTAACTATTTTTCTTTCCCCTCATAACATACTTCTATGGTAGCAGCCTTCTTTTCCCCATTATTATTAATTGGCCGCCATGTTTTCTCCGATTTAAATTTTTTAAATGCACATGTCACGAAGTATGCTTATATATTGTGTATGTGGTCTGCAGAAGAACCATAAGAAGTTTACTTTCTACCCATTTCTTTCTGTAATGCACACGGGGATTTATTGTTTTTTACAAAAGTAGTACCTCATTTAGATAATCGAAAACATTTTTTTAGATTAAACATGTCCAAATAGTCAATTTTAGATATACCCTACAAAATTTTACAGATAAAAAGTTCCTTCATGAGGCATATTACACTAAGAATAGATGCACAAGTTTTTTTTTTTTTTTTTTTTTTTTTTTTCCCCTTTTGTAATAAATAGTAAAAAAAAAAGACCTATGTTTTTCTAAAATAGTATTAAAACCAGAAAAATTAAAATGATTTTTTAATATAAAATGTGTCAAAATATCTAAAAAAAGTGGAATTTCGAAACTTTTAAATGGAAACGTTTCGAAAATTAATTTTTATTCAGTTATTTTAAAAAAATGTCCTCTTATTTCTAATTTTAGACTATGACACTACTTTCATTGCAAAAAATTTGTTAATAAGAAATCTGAAATTGCCCCCCTGAAAAGTCGCATTGCCCCCCACTGGGGAGTATGCTCCACGTTGGGAACCACTGATTTAAAGGTTCATGTGCTTGTGCTTCCACCTATTAGCCAATCTTAGAACTAACTATTTCTGCAAACCGGTGTATAACAAATTCCAGACCTGTCTGTCCAACATACCACTCGTTTCAGCTTTCTGTCTCTTACTGTTTCGCAGTTATGAAGTTTTAAAGTTGGGAAGTCCTTTCTGAAACACCCTGTATCTTCCTTTTAAATACTAAACTTTAAATATTTATAATTTGCTCTATTTAAATCTGAATATTATAGTCATGTATTCATTCTTTATTTATTAATACGAAACCCGACCTGCACAGGATGAACTTTGACTCAACCCTCCCCCCACCAAAAAAAATAAAATAAAATAAAAAATAAAATAAAAATAAATCCATATTTTAACGCAATTATGGAAACATATTCGGTACTTACCTATTATCCGCGCTATGAAGATACAACTGCGCCAACCATGACAACAATAATACTAATTTACAGTGATCCATATTTTTGAACACAATACAGTTTATTTATTATAGTTTTAAAGAATATTTTTTATTACTGTTCATAGTTTTTTATTTATTTATTTATTTATTATAAGTTTATTTTTTTATTTACCATTTCTAACAATATAATGTACCAAATAATGTTAAATTACTGTCTTGAACGTGACTGGCCACGATAAACAAGATTGAAAATTGACAATAATTTTTCGGAATCTTTCTTCAGGGTGCAAATAATTCATATATACCCTATATATATAAATTCCTAATGAAACGAATTTATGAAACGGATATATGAAACGAATTTATGAAACGGATATATGAATCGACTGATTAAACAACTGATTATGTTTCAAGCGATTTCTCCTAAAATTTGGAATAGTTTTGCGATGAAATTAACACCAAAAATCAGCATTGATCCGCAGATCTCAAAACTGGTATCAGAATTTTTAAATTCGAATTAGTTTTTGAAATATTAATTTTTTTCTAATTTTATATACATTTTTCTAATAATGGCAACTCAAATTTTAATCAAACAGATATATTTTTTTTCATATTTCAGAAAAGGTTGATATGATAACCCGGCTATTGTTGTTTTTTGATAATAAATGTTTATTTACTTTTATTTGTTTTTATAAATTATATAAATTACTTTGTTCTATAATTATTAATTATTTTTTTATATTTCCTTTAGAAAATAATTTAAAATAATTAAAAAATACGGTCCTACTTAGTTATACCGTCGACCAATTTCGCCAAATTATATAAATCGCCAAAACACTCGCCAAATTATACAAATTGACATAATTATTATTTTAAATAACCAAAGAACAAATAAATTAGTATAACATTACTAAATATACAAATAAAAAGTCGAAATAAAAATCACTTGATAATGTAAACACGTGTAACGTCCTTAAAGTCAAGTGAATGTGATTTTTACGATCAACCATTATTGGCATTTAATCTTATAGTTTGGCGATAGATTTTTGGTCGGCGGGATAACTAAGTATACCAAAAATGCATATGTAACTGGTATTTGAAAACGAGATTTTCGTCAAATTTTCGTTAAAAAAAAAAAAAAAAAAAAAAAAAAAAAATCACGCCAAACCTGCTGTGCGTATATGGCATCTGGCCAAATATTACCACTCGAAAAACAAAATGCTAACTGGCGAGTTGAAAAAAAGCTATTGGCGATATTTGCATCCGGCTAGCGTAACAGTACCAAGCATTCTTTGCAACCATGGCCAATTTTATGTAGTTTTATTCGAAAAAATTTGATTTTTTAATCAAAATGGAAAACTTACGGTCCATATTGGCGCGATTTTTTTTTCTGACGCCAATAACATATACGGGACGGGCACTTAACTGGCGCCAAAGTATCATTCTTTTGCTTTATATGGTACGCCGGATGTTGTTGTTTATGCTGATGAAGCGTTCCCCACATTGGCGTCGTTAAAAAATCGCGCCAATATGGGACGTATATGACATCTGTGCCAAACTTTAATGTGAACGGCGAAGGGATCAGACCGTATTTGTTTATGGCAGTTGATGACTTGAACTATTATAATATAGATGAAATGATGGCGATAGAATAATATTTGGCGACTTATCACCTGTGCCTGGCTAATATTAAGGTACCAAAATGGCATCTAGAGTATAAAAAGTGAAGTGGTCCACCTGAAACTGTTGATGATAGTCACATAACTTAGGCTATTGTTATAGAGATTGTTTTAAAATACCGGGAGATAAAGACTCTGTATACTTAATTTATTTTATTTTAGATCCTTTTCAAATGTTTAACTGATCCTCTTTAATCAAAAACGAAAACAACCATTGGATCCTTTAACAGCAACTGATTTGCACTTAAATTTTTGCAATCAAAGGAAATTGAATGGAAACCCGTTTACAGGGAGATATGCACAGATTTTTTTCAGTATAATTTAATCTTCTCTAATATTTTTAAAACCCATCAAATTAGCGTGATTTTAGATTCTGCGGTTTTTGAACGCGGGTTGGCAAGCGTAGCTTGTGGGGGGCAGAGCCCCCAAGTATTCTATAATTATATAGCTTAAATTTTAACATTTATTTTGAAAAAGAAACATACACATATGCCAATTTGAATTCAAATGTATAGTTTAACATCTGAACGTGTATGTGTGTGTTTTTTATAAATAGGCTACAAATTTTGGCCCATAAGAATGAAAATCCGACTTACCACTAATCAGAACCCAAAACAGTTAGAATTAAACTTACCTGAACTTGATATTCAACAGAAGAAATTAACCCTCTCGCTGCGTAATTGTTTTATTAAAATAGCTTCAAGATAATTTAAAAAACTTCTTTTGCCACCAGTTTTTCAAAACAAATTTTTTTGTCTAATTTAATCGAGGAAAGGCTCCAATTAAATAAGGCGAAATTTACAAAAAAAAAAAAAAAAAAAAAAAAAAAAAAGAAAAGAAACTGGTGGGAATAATCAAGGAGGATTAATTAGGCGGAAAAATGCATGCCCGAGAAAATATCGTGTTGCGCAACGAGAAGGTTAGCACCGACACCCAAACCGCGGGTTGAAATGGGTGTGGTTGAAAATTTGGATACCGACTGATGCTAGAATGTAATCCACATTCAGTTTAATTCCTTTTGTTTGAACTATTGCTCATTTTGATTTAAAACAGACGATTGTATAACAAAATGAGTGACGTGTCGCGGTAAAAACGCTATTCAGGAATCAAAGACTATTTTAAATATCTAAAGTAGTATAATGTACAATAACACCGTACTAAATTTCGTCAAGATTGATCAATTTTTATGGAAGTTAAAACATATAAACTAAAAAAAAGACATGAAAGTAGACAGACAACAAATATATTAGTCCTAGATTCTGGCGATTTTGAAACGAGAATGGTACCTTTCAAAAAAAAAAAAAAAGAAAATCTAAATAAATTATGAGCACCTGTTCAAAAGTGATGCGTGGACAAACATTAACCCTCCAGCCGTGGTAAACGCTACTTTCGGGTTCCGGCGGTTGTTTTTTTTTTAAATTCAGATTGCGTGATTCCCGTCACTTTTTAAAAGCGTATAATTCGGCTTATTCTTGCATTATTTAATCTGTAATTATATAAAGTGACTATATCTACTTCAAAAAATGATGGGAAACAAACAATCTTTATTTAATAAAAGTGACCCTCTGAAAAAATCGCTTGCGGCTGGAGGGTTAATTAATATACCTATATTATAGAACAAAAACATGTCTTTGAATAAAGCTGACGTCTTATTAATAGTGAAATCACCTGACTAATAAACCTCCGTTTTAGTGCCATTATTGCATAGCTGCCAACCTTCCACTAATCTTCCGTAATGTCTGGATTAATTTGACCCAGGTTAACGACGTTTCGAACCAGAAAATTTATTTCATGAATGCTTATTTATTTAATTGCAGGTTTCAACGTGGAATATATTTTATTTCATTTCTTAAGAAAATTTCCGGTTTTAAAAGTATTAAACCAGGGTCAAATTAACGCATGTATTACGGAAGATTAGTTTGAGGTTGGCACCTATGTTATTGTTACTTCTAAACATCACACAATTTCAATTTATTTCATCGTCGAATAGATTAAAAGAAAAGCTCTTTTAAATGTAATTCGTTCGAAAACCGTATCTCAATTTACTGAATTTTGTGGTTTTTAAAACAAGTTTTAAACATGAAATTTTAAGAGTTTAATTCTCGCACCCGTAACTCTCATGGGCAGTGTGGCCTACTTTTTTTCATTCAGATTGTTTGAATTCCACCACTTTTTTTAAATAGTGTAATTGCTTTATACTCGCATTATTTTATCTGTCATTAAATAAGTTGAATATTTCGCATTGAAAACAAGTGGTGACAATCCAACAATCTGAAATTTTTTTAAAGTAGGCTGTACTTATCAGGCGCAACGCTTAACGGGTTAAAAAACTATCTTCATTCGAGTAGCCGAATTCCAAAATATTAATATTTTTGTATTTAAACAATATAAATACTTAGGCTTTAGTTTCTGGCTAATATTCTATAACTGTATTAAAATGGCATCAGTCAATTAATAAAAAATAAAAAGATATAAATAAAACACAAATTTAACTGACGTGTTTTCAAACCACTCTCCTAAACCACTGAAATAATCAGAATCAAAAATGCCGCTGCAAGTAACAAAATTTTTGGCAATATTTTCGGCTAACTAACTCTTTTCATGCGGCTAACACGAAAACAGTGTTTTTAATAATTTTCAATGGCATATTATAATATATTATAGCTATTTTTCACATGAAAATGTTTCCTAGTGTTATCAGTGGGTTAATAAAATATATCTATTTAAAAATTCTATTAGAATTTTCAATCAATAAAAATCCCGGAAAAACCGTGTTGGATCCCCTAGTAGATATGGAAACTAAATGTGTAAACTCCATACGTTCGAAGGGGGACCTAAATTGATTCCGATGATAAATGAGAAAGTCTGAATCCTTTAGGAATTTGGATTTTAGTTTCTAAGAGTTTTACATTATTTTCTAAAGCATATAAGTTTATTTTTTAGAATAATAAACTCTGTTTTAAAAAATATATGCGCCAAGAAAAAATTGAGCCAATACCGTGAAACTCGGCTTTTGCATAGCGTTTGTGTAAATGAACAAATATTTAAAATTTCAGAACAAAAAGCCTTTCATTGACTAGTCAGCAAAATGAATTTCAATTTCTCTAGATTGTAAATCCCTGGCAGCTATACAAGCCGATGCCCTTCGGGACATAAATTCCATGAAGTTACCGATATCCCTCTGCAGCAGATTCTGCTATAAGTATAACTAGTTGGATGTGCCAATCCCAAAACTTTCTTCTATCTTATACATCTTAATATTTCAAAACCTAGTTACACATGTTAATACTTCAATATTATTAGTTCAATATTATACCAACTTTGATTTTCATCTTAAATTTCTGCTCAAGCCAATTAAACGGACTAAAAACGAGTTAATCTATATCATGATATTTGTTAAAATTATTAATTTTTCCTTATTCTGTCGTTATCAGCTGTTTGCGAATAGCCGGCGTAGCAGGAAGCGAGTTCCCGCCGCTGCATGAGCCGCCGATGCACAATAGAGCTACGAAAAATCAAGAAAAGTATACAAAAATCGCTAGCACGGAGCCCCTTTACCGCGCAATATTTCCAAATTCAAGGAGAACCTGTTGGCCAAAGCCAAAAACAAGCACAAACATTTTGGTTCAATTGTATGCATAATTTTATACGCTGTTCGATAGTACAATAATGAAAATGGCACAGAGATCGGAATTATAGCGCCCCCTTCTTTCGGAATTTTTTCAAGTTCAGGGAGGTCTTGTTTGCCATAGCCAGAAACATGCACAAAAAATTTGGTTCAATTATATGGATAACTTCATACACTTTTCAATGGTACAATAATGAAAATGGTACAGACATCGCAATTATAGTGCCCCCTTCTGGCAGAATTTTTCCAAATTCAGGGAGGACCTTCGTGACATGACCAAAAATAAACACATAAAATTTGGTTCAATTCTATGCATAACTTCATACACTTTTCGGCGGTACAATATTGAAAATGGCACAAAAATTGTACAAAAATCGCTATTACAGCGCCCTCTACGAGCGATTTTTTTTTTACAAATTAAGGAAGGACCTCCTTGCCATAGCCAAGAACTTAAAATTTTTTTTTGGTTCAATTCTATGCATAACTTCATACACTTTTCGATGGTGCAATATTCAAAATCGCACAAAAATCGCTATTACAGCGCCCCTAACGGCGAATTTTTTGCAAATTCATGGAGGACCTGCTTGCCATATCCAAAAACTTAAAATAAAAATTTAGTTTAATTCTATACATAACTTCATACACTTTTGGACGGTACAATATTCAAAATCGCACAAAATCGGTATTACAGCGCCCCCTACCGGCGATTTTTTTCCAAATTCAGGGAGGACCTGCTTACCATAGCCAAAAACTTAAAATAAAAATTTGGTTCAATTCTATGCATAACTTCATACACTTTTCGATGGTACAATATTCAAAATCGCACAAAAAACGCATTTACAGCGCCCCCTACAGGCGAATTTTTTCCAAATTCAGGGAGGACCTGCTTGCCATAGCCAAAAACTTATAATAAAATTTTGGTTTAATTCTATACATAACTTCATACACTTTTTGATGGTACAATGGCGACGGACAGACGGACAGACGGACAGACGGACGGACGGACGGACGGACAGACGGACAGACGGACAGACGGACACACAGACAGACAGACATTTTCTATAAACATGTTTTTTGGAATCTCTGACCCCTAAAACATGCAAATCCGTCGAAAACCGGAAGTCGAAAAAAATTTCGATTACAATACTTTCTTCTATTGAAGATAGAAGAAAGTAAAAACTGGTTAACTAGTTTTGTGGTACTCCGAGAAGGTTTAAGTCGGTTTCCCAACATATTGTAAACATGGCCTTCTGGAGCAAGATCTTGTGACATGCAAATCATAAAAGGACATTATATCTTTGTAGACACTGTTGCGAGAGTCGTTCATTAAGTGATCGAGCATTACCTTGCTGATAAATGGCACCTGGGCGACTTCATAGCCTAGGCCGTACCGCCGGCTGAAAAATGTCGTCTACGATTCATCAGAGGACCTTATAACATAACTGAAGGTAATCGGCTGTCCCAGCAGATCGCTTCCCAGACAGTCATTCCAGGTGTTATTGCAGTCATGCGTTCAGTAACAAATGCAAGATTGGACCGGTGACCTCTTTTTCTCTACACATGTTTCATGTGGTCATCGGCACTGAGAGAAAAGAGGGATTCGTCGCTGAAGATCACATTTCTCCCAATAGACACCGTTTAGCTCGGCGGAGATCGACACCAATCCAGACAAAGCTGCATGTGTGAAAGGGTTACTTGCAACTGCCTTAATAGACGTAGAGGCTGGAGCACAGAGTAGGCAAGTTGTCTATGGATAGTATTCCTTGATACCACTTGATCTATGTCAACTGGCAAATGACATCGAATAGATCATAGGTGCAATGTGGATGTAGACGCGACTGCTCTCCTGATTGCTCGATCCTCTCGTGCATTCTTAGCTCTGCACGTCCTGAGTGGCTACGGCGGCTTACTATGACTTCTTTGGTTCACTACTGTCAACACCGCGCAACTACAATATCGCTTTGACAAACATGAAGGCTGATACGCCTTCTCTACCAACTCACTACTTTGAGGCCTATGATGCTATTGACCCCTTTTAAAGTTGGACAACTTTTTGTGAAGCCGTCGGGTACGTCTTACTTCTTTCAGCCACCATTCTTTCAAATCTCGTCTATCAACAATGATAGTCCAGTTATAATTAATTACCTGTGAATTCGAGTACCAGCTCTTTGTATTTGGACATGCTGCGAAATTTAAATGCGCGTTGCGTAAGTCCCCATTGGTCATTGGCGCTGAAATGTTAATCATTTGCATAACTCAACAAACCACATTAGCATGCCAAGTTTCGTAGCTCTGGATAAATGTTTTCTGGGTGCATATATACAGGGTGTCCCAAAACGACCGCATAAACTCTGCACAACTAGATTCCTCGTTCGGAGTACATAAAAACTGCCCAAAGCAGCGTTCCAGTACGATCCATCGTTTACGAGAAAAATACGAAAAACAAAGTATGGTCACTGCCGGTGCAAGAAAAAGAACACTTTATTGGACATATCAACAACAGTATTTGCATATCTTTCCAGACGATAATGTTTAAAATGTTCGCCGCGCATATTGCGTCATACATGCGCGCGCGCCATGGAATGACGCTAAGCCGACGTTGAACTCGCATTTTTAAAAGCTGTGGTTAGAGAGCCGGTAGCCGGATCTTTATTATAGTTCCGGCAGGCTACTATGCATGCGTAGTAGGACTGTCCGTTGCTCCAGAGAACGAATCACTATTTGAACGATTCTTATTACCGGCAGTTAGTGTTTCTGTGCGATAGACTGCCGGAACCCAATAAACCACACAGTAAATAAACAACATTGTTCTGGAAGCATCATTTTAGAGATATTAAAAGTTTTATCAATTCAAATTACTAGACATACAAAATTTCCGAATTCTTTGTACTTAGTGTTAAAACTAATATCTTAATTTTTAAATTATAATCGATTTATTAATTTGCATTTAGTTTTAAAAATCTATAAATCACTTTATTTACATTAATATGTTTTATAACTTATAATATTTATTTGGTTTCCCTTTCTTTTTTTTAGGAGGGGGTGGGGATAAAGACCGAATCTATATTTTAACTTTTAAAGAAGTAATTATTGTTGTTTACTGCTTATTATAAAAATACTCAACTGTGAATAGTGTAGTTTATTACAATTTTGATAGTTAAGTTTAATAAAAAACATAATAGTGGTTGTTAATTGCCTACAGATAACTAAATAAATATTTCTACATTTATCATGGAAGACGGTAGTATTCCGAGTGACGCAGCCTTAAGCCTAAAATCGTATCGTATCGTATCGTTAAAATCGTATCGTATCGTATCATAGTAGTATCATTCGTAGATGGCGGAACTCATATATACAGTTAACTCGACATCAAAGAAAACGCGAAAAGCCGCCTTTTAATAACTCAGCAGATATAGGTCTTATTGTTCTGAATTTTCGAGAACAGTCTTATATCTGCAGTCTAATCGTATACTGAAATTTTTACATTTCTACGTGCAGTATAGTTTGAGATCTAAATAGCCATTTTTAAAGTGAAAACGTTGGTATGATATCGAGGAAGTTCCTAATTTGAAAATCTCGAAAACGGTTCTAACGATTATCTTTAAATTGATACATACTATAAATGTGATTAAGGCGAGGTGAATAACACTTTTCTTTTTTCTGGGAAAACTCTCGTTCGTTAAATAATTCGATTTTTTTTCTCTCGAAAATGACACGGGCGATTTTTTAAAAATCAAATAAATATGTTTCAGATGAACCAAATAACAATTTACTTGTTTCTAGCAAGACTCTTGTTCGTTTTATAATGCGCATGAAAATCGAACAATATTTCTTCGCCATTCTATGGAAATTTCACCGAAAATGCATGACACTGTATTCATACACATGCTTTCTTTTTAACCACTTTTAGGGAGAAAAATTTTGTCTTCCCACTGGCTGAGTGGTTAAGGGCCATCGTCTACTGATCTTAAGATAGGCAGTTCGATACTCTCTGGTGACTACTACTTTTCACATGTGAATGTGGTTTTTTTTCTTTTAAAGTCTGTTAGTTGACCATTATTCTCAGTTCCTTTGTAATTTTTTAATTGCTATTAAGTTAAATAAAATTACAATTATAATGACGCCAATTTGATGATGATTATTTCTTGGCAATTTTTCAACAATAAAAATATTACCATAAATTTTATAAATATATTTAATTTCAATCACTTTACAAAAAATATACATTAATAATTATTATTTGAATGTAAATCACACCATCAGAAACGTAAAAAAATAATTCATTTCAGCTCTTCTTTTTATAATATCATTTTTTATTATTATGACGGTCAATCAATATATAATCACTGACATCCATAATATTATTATTATTATAATTATTATTTTCCTTGCATAAAAACTATTGTGAAGTAATAATTCTTTTATAATAAATAATTTAGTTGAAATGTTTTATTTATAAATAACAATGAAGTTTGATAACCCCGAGACAATTGTTTTTATTTAACTTTGCAATATTTACAGTTTACATAATAAGCATATCAGAATTCTGGTGTCGCCATCTTTTGACGCAATTGCGTACTACATTTTGTCTCTTATTCGGAAAAAAAAAAAACTAACGCTCTCATCGCCGCTTTGAAAGAATCTCTTGTGACTAGAGGTCTATTTCGCAAATATTAAGAAAATTACTGCATACAAAAATATTAAATGGGTAGTATTATAGAGAAATGTTTGATAAAAACGTTGAAGTAGACAGTTTTTAAATCGAAGAATTATTTTAAGAGATATTTAATGTTAAATCTGGATAAAATTGTCTCATTAAAAAAGTCTCATTGGAAAAAAAAACTATACATGGGAATTTAATCATTTTCATTCAATTTAATCATTCAATAGAAACTCGAAGTTTGCAGAGTGCATTTATTATTTTTAACTTGCCTAATTTTTTGACGGTTTATTTCAATTTTAAATTAAAATTTTCAGAATTTCCAGAGATATTTTTTACATATTTTAGAAAAGGTTATTTTAAATTGCTGCCAATTGTTAAAACAGCGCAAAGAATAATATATCCTTTAAATTAAAAATTTATTCACACGTGACTATTATAAACAGAAAAAATCCTTTTAAATTAGAATTAAATGATAACGTGTTAAAAGCAGGAAAATATTAAACATTACGTCATAAAAATTGTTTTTACACATGCTTACTTAAAATGAAAGAAAATTATAAAATAATCAATTATTTTCAAATTAGAATTAAATGATCACGCATTAAAAGCAGGAAAACATTGAAAATTACGTCATAAAAATTATATTTACACGTGAATATTAAAAGAAAAAGAAAATTTTTAAATAATAAATTCATTGATATGTGTTAAATGTCGTAAATGGAGGAAATTACGTCATATTGGACAAAGTGGCCAAATAATAATATTGCAAAACAGTTTAAATTAAAAAATATATTTATATGAGAGGTTTATTTCAAATTTCGAGATGATATTTTTAACTATAGTTGCCAATTTTAATGTAGCGCAAATAATAATATTATCTTTCTAATAATAAAAATATTTTCAGTTGAATTTTACAAAGAGAAAGGAAAGTTTGGTGAAAATTATGTCAGATTTAAAACGTTACATTTAAAATCTCTTATTTAAAATCATTTTCTTATAGCGTTGTTAAAAAATACCATAAAGCAAAGACTCTGTTGACTTAGTTCCTTTTATATTTGGTAATTTTCAAATGCTTAACTAATCTTATTTAATCAAGCACGGAAACAGCAACTAACATCAGCTGATTCGGCCTTGAAATCCCTCAGTAAAAGGGAAACCCGTTTACAGTAAGATCGCCATTGATTTTTTAATTATACAGAGCAGCCTCGATTATCCGAGCTAATTGGGACTGTTAGTAAACCGGAATCGGAAATCTCGGTTAATAGAAACTGTGTGTAAAAACTCGCCGTGCTTGCAAATTTAACATCTCTTTTTAAGAAATATATAGAACGTTTTTTAAATAATAAAAATAAATATATGTAAAGTTCTGTTTCACAGCTTAACAAATTTAAAAAGAAAATCGACTACCAGTAGTAAATTTTAAAATGCAAATTGAAAAATTTACGAAAGTTCACACAGCCACTGGAAACAAAGCATTGTTCGCTATTGACTTCTCAGGGTCCAGTGTTTCTTTGGAGTTGAGTGCTTTTGGGGGCAGAAGGGCCTGTATAGCACGGACAGTGAGCTAAAGAGTGTGGTTATTTTTAAGGCTCATTCAAAAGGGGGGAAAAATCAGACTTTGTTTTCGGCTCGGTTAACAGAAACCTCGATTAATCGAAGCTCGGTTAATCCAGGTTCTACTATAATTCAATCTTCCGTAATCTTTTTAAAGCAGATCAAATTAATGGACTTTAGCACAAAGTCACATAGCTGATAACTGCTATGCTTGTTGGCCACCTTTTTTTCAAAAAGTTTGCTTCGCTTTATTCAATTAATGAGATATCTCCGATAAAATAAGTCACATTTTCCCGTTCTAAAATACTGGTATCCAAAAATCGTAGCATGTAACTGACACTACAAGTACTCATGGAACTAGACTATTTTAAGTCTGATTTTTATTATAGACTATATAAAATTATTAAAAATATATATTATGATAGGAACAAGCGGGCTTCGTCCGCTATTTATGTTACGGATATAAAAATCATGTTTTTTTTTTTTTAGGGAAAAAGGAATAAAAACCTATTTGACGATAGGTTTATAAAGACACATTTTGTATTTGTTATATTTCCGGGGATGAGGAGGGGGGGGGGACTATTTTGATTAAATATCGCAATTAGTCCACATGGCAGATATAATTATGATAGACACTAGCGGGCTTCACCCCTCTATGGCGTCTTATGGGTCCAGCTTCCATAACTCAGAAACTACCTTTCGGACATCAATGCAACAGATTCCAAACGTTATAATTAACTTAATAATCACCCTATATAGCATTAAATTAAATTTATGAGTACTGCATACTATTTTTTTATCGTAATTTCTGAAGAGAAAAAAATATTTCGGTTCCATTCTTAGGTACTGGTCTGAAAAATTTTGAAAAAGGGGGGAAGGAGGGGACATGAGACTGCTGTTTGTCAAACAACACAACGGGGTCTGGCTTATTCAACTTGGTTTTTGATGGCTTCAATTGGAAGGTGGTTTGTTTAAAATAGTGCGTTCCCTGCCACATGAAAACTGGAACTATTGGTACACCATCTATGTAAGGATTTAATAATTATAAATTAACATTTTGGATTTATTAATTTAAGGATAAAGTGTTTTTAAAGGAATATCAAATGAAACCCTCTGTGCGATCTGCGATTATACTTACCCACTTGTTTTTATATACAAACTGCTATAAGGAAAATTGTAATAAAATAGTAAAAATTAAATCTGCATTAAATCCCATAAGTATCTTTTTTTTAATCATTTTATCACTAACCTCAAAAAAGTAATGATATCAATGCAAAAACTCTTGACGGGTTAAAAGTTTCTGACGCAGCACTTTATCTTATGCTCTAAGAATTTTAAATATGGAACTTAAAAATACTGATATCAAATTTTGAGTGACGTTATGCTATTTCCTAAAAAATATATTTGTATTTATTTCATCATTTTATTTTTGTTTTATTTATAATCGCATGTGCAAAAGTTATGTTCAACATGAAAAGCTGCATAAAATTTTATTCGCTGTTGCTTTATCATTTACATCTCTCATAAATTCAAAATATGAGTTTTAAAAGATATGATATAAAATTTAAGTGACGCCTTGGTGTGAATTTAAAAGGTTTGTTTTAAAATTCAATTTAAATTATTTTTGACTTGGTTAAAATATTTTTTTACATCTACACAATACTTTTAATTTTCCAATTCACTGTTAAATATATCACTTTCATTGAATCTATGCTATGCATTGAAATGTATTTATTTCAATAAATTGATTTATCTTTTGTGTCACGCTATTCAAAATTGTGAGTAACATTTATGTAAATGGTTTCTTTGCGTCATTGTGTCCAAACTACATGAAATGTATGAAAAAGGATAGTTTGACGCAAATAAACCATTTACATAAATCTTACTCACAATTTTGAATAGCGTGACACAAAAGATAAATCAATTTATTGAAATAAATACATTTCAATGCATAGTATAGATTCAATGAAAGTGATATATTTAACAGTGAATTGGAAAATTAAAAATATTGTGTAGATGTAAAAAAATATTTTAACCAAGTCAAAAATAATTTAAATTGAATTTTAAAACAAACCTTTTAAAGTCACACCAAGGCGTCACTTAAATTTTATATCATATCTTTTAAAACTCATATTTTGAATTTATGAGAGATGTAAATGATAAAGCAACAGCGAATAAAATTTTATGCAGCTTTTCATGTTGAACATAACTTTTGCACATGCGATTATAAATAAAACAAAAATAAAATGATGAAATAAATACAAATATATTTTTTAAGAAATAGCATAACGTCACTCAAAATTTGATATCAGTATTTTTAAGTTCCATATTTAAAATTCTTAGAGCATAAGATAAAGTGCTGCGTCAGAAACTTTTAACCCGTCAAGGGTTTTTGCATTGATTTTAATATGACAATCCATAATATTACTGAATGTCACATAGTAAATAGCATAAAAATATCAGAATGATACTAAAAAATGAAGGAATAAATGCTGCTGAGTTTGCAAATATCAAAATTATCAATTTATAATAATAACAAAATGTTTGTTTATCATTTTCAAATCTTGATGTTAAGGGGAATGAATAACCCCTCCACCTCACTCTTCTTCTTCAAAAAAAAAAAAAAAAAAAAAAAAAAAAAAGTAGAGGGGGGGTGGGGGGGGGTAGGAAGAAACACAAAGTTTTTTTATATATATGCATTCATTCTATGTTTATTTTTTTAAATCTCCCTCATTTCATATTGAAATTCATGTAGTTCCAAAGAATTTCTACCACAATATGTTTACTTGGCGTGCATCCCAATTGGTGAAAGTTCAGTGATTTGATGTATGTTTAATAATTTTGATTTATGGGGATTAGTGAATATGTTAATGAGGCATGATGATTTTTGATGGTTCTTTTTTAAGAAATGGAAAGCATAATTTAAACTATGTATTCAGTATTTCTAAATAGTTTTCTCAAATCAGTATTTCTAAATAGTTTTCTCAAATTATACTAGTCATAATTTATTAATATAAAACTATTAAATGATAAAAGAATATATTTTAAACTCTTTAATGTATATTTTCTACTTTTCAGTATTTAAAATATTTCGTCATAGCAATTTTACAGCCAGTTGGCATACTTTGGCACATAATTAACTCCATTGTTTCTGTTATTTGCAAACAGTTGTAAAATAAAGAATTTTTGTTGGTTTATCTCCTGCTGTCGGCTAAAGGGAAAATGCTTTAAAATTAATTTATAATTAAGTTCTAAAAATATTGAAATGATGCATTTTCTTCTGACACACACCAGTGTATAAAATTTTTATACTCTAGCTTTAAAATGCCAGTATATCAAGAAGTTAGTGGAAAATTGATTATAAAATTCTATTTTTACATGCAAAATACCCAAAGTAGAGTCCTGCGTCAGATCAGGTATATAATCTGATTTTCCTTGCACGTGACTCAATCCACCTAACCAACCTACAAATCAAGATGGAACTTTTTTTTTTTTTTTTTTTTTTTTTTTTTGGAAAGTCAGGTTGAGTTTTGATTTTTACATGTCAATTTTTTTTGTTTTCAAAAGAAAGTTCTAAACATTTTTTTCGAATTAAAAGCCATATATGAATATTAATGAGTATAAGGGTTCATTTAAAAAAACAGTAAATGGAATCTAGATGTTATTGTAGACAAATTTTTTATAATTGCAATTAACATATGGATTATTTTTCTTTCACTTGTGAGTGTGGATTAAAATGTGTTAGGTTAGAGTCAAACTTCTTTTGATCAGATTGAAATAGAATTATCAAGTACTAGCAACTTTTCGCCCGCTACGCTGGTCGGTTTCTCCAAACGAAACTTTAATCAAATGAAATATATCGGCATATTTGATCTTATGTTTTATAGAAATACATACATTTATCGCCAATGATCATCACTGAAAACAATATGAATGCCATTACGGTTTTATATCTTCTAATATCTCAGACAAAATTTGGACTGTTAAGAAGCAAATCTTTTAGTTGATTATTTACAATTGAATATGGAAAAGAACGGAAGAACAATATGCAGCATATTAAAATCATCCCTGAAAATTACAAAATGCAAATCTCATCAAAATTCGTTCAGTAGAACCTTCTAGTAAGACTAATTTTACATGATCGGGTGGACCAGATTATAGAACATTCACCTATAGCAAAGCAATGTAGTATAATATGTGTTATATACTAAAACCTTTCCTGAAATATTATATAACAGCCAGTGCTAATTCCATCGAACCCAACTTAGTAGAACCTTTTAAAAAGGCTATTCTTTCAAAATAGGGTTCACTGATTAAATAACTTTCGCACATAATTCTATAACTAAACAGAGTAGAATGATATGTGTTCTATACGAAACCCTTTCTTGAAAATTTATTTAACTAACAATGCAAGTCTTCTCAAAATCCATTCAAAAGAACTCAAGTTATTAGTGGTCGGACCGAAATTGCGCTTTGCATTTTATATGTGGAGTACATATCTTTCATAATCGCGTTAACGTGATTGTAGGACTTTCAGGAATGTAGCGTAGGCTATACGTAGACACTTCTGGATTTTTTTAGAAACTCTGAACACCCTCCATAGCTATAACATATATATTCTCTAGTATCTACCCTCTCCCTGTAGATTTTATCTTAAGTTATCCTACATCACTGAGAACTTTCCTCATAGCTCCATAACTAAAAATGTAGAATATGTTAGATATTGAAACAATCCTTGAAATATTACCTAACTGTGCAACTCCAATCAAAATACGTTCAGTAGAACTTTAAATAAAAGGTAATCTTTCACAATCGGGTTCACCTAGTTTTAGAACTTTCTCTTGTAATGTGATTCTCTGATTTGTTGTCATGTTTGTGCTTCAGAAAAAACAATAACACAGAAGAAAACTTCGCTACAGAGAAGTAACATCCATGCAAGAAGTGCCAACTATCCACAAAAAAATATCTAACTAACAGTGTAAGTCCCATCAAAATACATCCACCAAAACCCAAATTATAAACGGGTGGAAGGAAAGACAAACTTGCATTTTATAATAATTACAGTCGATGTAATCTTTCATAATTGTGTTTACTTTTCCCTTTAACTTTTCCAATATCTCTATAACTAAGCAACATATATTGAAATGTTTTATACTAAAACCATTCCTGAAAAGTTATGTAACAGTGTTACTTGGATCAAAATCTGTTCAGAATTTTTTTTTTTTTTTAAGGCTAACCTTTAATAATCAGGTTCACTTATTTTTTAAACTTTTTCCTTTATCTCTATAACTAAGCAACGTAGAACACTGTGTGTAAACACAAAAACCGTTCCAAAAACATTACTTAACTAAAAGTGGCATATCCCATCAAAATATTAAAAATAATCGGAATGAAATGCAAATTTTCGTTTTAAATATGTAGTAGATGATGATGATACGATTTTCTGTAATAGAATTCATCGTGAAGTTTTCGTTTCATACGTAAATGATGTTTTCAACATTGTAGTTAATAACACCGATTGGCGAGGTGTCCAATTACGGAAGATTAACCAGGAATCTCATGAACAACTGTCGAAAGAAAGCTTTTGTGATACTTTTATATTAGCCGGGCTCAAGTAATAAATCAACAAAGATTGTTCCCACAGCTTATTCTTATTTTATTATTTCCATTCAAAATATAAACGTTTCACTCATTTCATTTAAAATACATGCCTTACACTAATTTCATTGAAAAAAACTGAATAGTAAAACAATAATCGGAAATAATGCCATAACTTAAAACTCAGAATTGTTTTAATTTACATATGCGAAATGTAACAACTGCTCTTGGCAATTTTTAAAATGCTAATGGCGAGATTTACACATGGATGACATAAAAGTACACATTTTTTCTTCTTATCCAGAAGCAAACGATAAATCGCGATGTTTTATTTTGATTTCAATTTCTTCCATTGGAAAAAGTGGTACTTACTTATTACCAAGACCATAAGATAGATCGCCAAAAATGGTTGACATTTGTTTGTTTGTCATTGCCAGTTACGTTTAAAACAGTAATTTAACATTCTTAAATACATAATCTTGCTAATATACAAATTGTTTAAAGTAAATAAATAAATAAAATATATGACATAAAACTACATAAAACCATAATTTAAAAAAAAACTATAATAATAAAATAAATTCAAAACTATAATAAACTATCAAATTGAAAAAAAATAAGGGTTTCTATATTTAGTGTAATTGTCGCCATGCTTCGCGCAATTGTATCTGACATGGCCCGGATGCAAGTACCAAAAAAAATTTTAAGTCGTACAAACATTGCTTTAATTTCTTAATATTTTCGTTTTACAATTGTTAATTTCTTAATAATAATGTTCAGTGGATCGCTACCTTTTATTTTAAATAAAATCAATACATTTTTTCTTATTTTCAAGGCGTTTGCATTTATTTATTTATTTATTTCAAACTCATATAGCCGTTTTAATTCATTAACCAAAAGAATTAACAAAAAGATTTAATTTGAATTCTTTCCGTTGCTACAGTAACGGATATACAATATGAATGAATATAGATTAATTATCACTTATAATGCAAGATATTGCGAGTTTTTGGCGCCAAATTAGACAAATATGATATATCTCACGAACTACTGGACTCCAAAGAATTTGGTTAGTACCATTCGATTCAGCATACAAAAATACACTGAAATATGTTATCAGTTGAAAAATAACTATAAAATAAGATTTTTAAGGAATATTTTTAAAGTTCGTTCTATTTTTTATCCCCCGTAGGGGTGGAATTTTTTCTCCTTTTTTAGCGGCACTCTACATCATAAGAACTATTTTTACCCCAAATTTCAAGATTTTAGGTTCAGTAGTTTAAGCTGCGCGTTGATTAATACAAAATCCAGACTTTCTTTTATATATATAGATAATAACACCTTTGCATGAGTCTAATGTATATTTGTATACAGTCGAACCTCATTAACATGAAATTGAAAGGACTGTGAATTTTTTCTGTGTTATCTGAGATTTTGTATTAAACGTAAAAACAGTAGCGCCATCTATGATAGACATAAAAATGAAATAAATTAACCTACAAATATCTCCTTTTTCTTAAAATCATAAATTAGTAAAAAATAAAAAATAAAAAAAAATAATATAGAAATGAAACAAATTGGTCATCATTTTAGAGAATAATAAATTTATTTAATGTAAAATACTGAAAGTAAGCATCCCTTTAGCAGACAGGAAATTCTGAGTATTTTAAGGTAGGCTTATAATTGGAACTTTTGTGAAAAAGATGGGAAAATTCAAAGGGTGAGGGATATATTTAGAATTTATGAAATTTCACAGGATTTATACAATTTGCAAAATAAAATAAACATTTTTTGTTTTTAAAATTTCCTTCGATAGAAGCTAAATAGTTTCCATTAATAAAAATAATAAATTAATGAAACAAATTTACATAAAATAATTTATTTAGATACAAAAGGAATATGAACAAAAATTATAATAAACTCAGTATAAATATCTTTTAAGTCGTAGTGCATAAAAATCAAGGAAAACATTAATAGTATTACATAGACAACATATGTCATTCTGATATAATAAATGTGCAAAGAGATTACTTACAAATAAATTGCATAATATATATTCATTTAGGAGATATGGAAAAAAAAATAATGAATTTCCTGAAAACAGAAGGATTGAAAGTGTTAGGAAATAAAACTTGAAAGGGAGGGCTAAATAGTACTTTTTCAAAAAAGGAAAAATTCTCATATATGGGGGGGGGGGACTTACTTTTGGTACCTGCTAATAATTTTATTTTAAAGTCTGTTATTAACTTTTGCAGGTTGCTTCTTTTTATGAATGTGTGGGCATCATATAATTTGTAAAAAGCTCGGGAAAAATCCTCTTAATTATAGGGGAACTTTGTACAGTTTTTACTGCTGTCGGTTTATTACGTCGAGCTGTTAAAAATTAAAGGCCAGGTTGTCATTACTAAATGGCTACTGAGTAAAATAAAGTCCTTCCGGCCAGTGCCGGGAGGAAGAGGTAGCTTTCATATTCCTTATTTTTAAAAAGCCAACTTATATTATTCAAACACACGAAGCTCAATTAAGTGGAAACCGAATTTAGGAGATTCAATACTAAATTTTATCAATACTAAATCATTATGAATGAGAATTTCGCGAAATTAGTCAGCTTTATCCAAGCTGCTTTTATTTAAAGTCACTTATATTTGGCTGCCAAATTCGGCGATTTCTTAAAGTGCCTGCCATTTTAAGACAACATGGTAGATGAGGCTAACCAGTGAACTTGGTCGAGACCTTAGTAATTGCTGTGCACATGCTCACTCGGAATCGGTTGATATATACGAGTGCTGTCGCAGGCAAAAAATCAGATTTTTCAAAATGTCATCCACTTTAGAAATTGAAACTGCTATATCTGAGCCATTTTTTAAGATAAAGACAAACAAAAAATGCTCCTGAATCCTTATATCAAGGTCAAATACTTAAGAAAGAAACCTTTTTCAATTTCTAATTTTTTTGCACCTCACTTTAAATATAATTTTTTTTTTAATTTAATGGCCGCCATTTTGAAACAAGATGGCTGATGAAGCTGGCCAGCGATCTTGATCGAGATATTGATGTATACTATCCACATGCCTTCTTCCATCGAAATAGGCGAATAAGTGTGGTATCGCGAATCGCGTGACAAATACAAGATAGTTTCAAAGTGTTAGCCCTGATAGAAATTCAAAGTGCTATAATTCAACCACTTTTTAAGATATAAACAAAAGAACAAATTTTCAGAAACAAAAACTGCTCCAGAATCTTTGTATCAAGGCCAAACACATAAAAAAAATCTTTTTCATTTTCCAATTTTTTAATACCTCATTTTAAATATTAAATTACATTTTTTTTTAAAAATGGCAACCCTTTTGAAACAAGATGGCGAATGAAGCTGGCCAACGAACTCGGTCGAGACATTGGTATGTACTATGTACAGACCAAGTTACATTCAAATCGGTTCATAAATACGCCTGTTATCGCATGACAAAAATCAGGTCGTTTTAAAATGTCAGCCACAATAGAAATTCAAAATGTTATAACTCAGCCATTTTTTTAGATGTAGACGAAACAAAACCTGTTCCGGAATCTTTGTATTAAGGTCAAACACATACAAAAAAAATCTTTTTCATTTTCCAATTTTTTGGTATCTCATTTTAAATTTATTTTTTTTTTAATTTTTTTAAATGGCCACCATTTTGAAACAAGATGGCGAATGAAGCTGGTCAACGATGTACTATGTACACACCAAGGTACATCCAAATCGGTTCATAAATACGTCTGTTATCAAGTGGCAAAAATCAGGACGTTTCAAAATGTCAGCCACGCTAGAAATTCAAAATGCTATAACTCAGCCATTTTTTAAGATATAGACGAAACAAAAACTGCTCCCGAATCTTTTTATCAAGGTCAAACACATAAGAAAAAAATATTTTTTCAATTTTCAATTTTTTGCTACCACATTTCAAATTAAATTTTTCTTAAAATTTTAAATGGCCGCCATTTTTAAACAAGATGGCGGATGAAGCTGGCCAACGAACTCGTTCGAGACATTGGTCTGTACTATGTATAAACGAAGTTACATCCAAATCGGTTCATAAGTACGCCTTTTATCGCGTGACAAAATTCAGGACGTTTCAAAATGTCAGCTTCGCTAGAAATTCAAAATGCTATAACTCAGCCATTTTTTAAGATATAGGCAAAACAAAAACTGCTACGGAGTCTTTGTATAAAGGTCAAATACATACAAAAAAAATATTTTTCTATTTTCAATTTTTTGGTACCACATTTCAAATTTTAAATTTTTTAAAACATTTTAAATGGCCGCCATTTTGAAACAAAATGGCGGATGAAGCTGGCCAACGAACTCGTTCGAGACATTGGTATGTACTATGTACACACCGAATTACATTCAAATCGGTTCATAAATACGAGAGTTACAGTGTGACATAGGTCAGATATATATATATATATATATATATATATATATATATATATATATATATATATATATATATATATATATCAATTTTGAACGGAGGGTGGTTTCGGTGTCTGGGGGTCATGATCGATGAAAATATACCAAAATTTTTTGAAATCGCTTTCCTCCGAACGGCTGCAATAGGTAGCTTTTTGTAAAGAAAGCTACCTAATATAGCGTTGACGCCTAGATACCACAATTGGAAAAGCACTGGCAATTAAAGCCAAAGATTCTCGATTCGAGATACTGCCTGAACTCACTCTCATTCAGTTGGAAATTTTTTTAATCCTAGTAACTTTTCATTCAATAAAATATTTTCACCTTAGGCACTATTTTTTGAAATTCTCTATCATGTTAAACAAATGAATTAACATTACTTTTTAGACTTAACTGACGGGAACTCAATATTATTTCATGTTAAGCGATATTGTGTTAACAAGGTTTGACTGTATTAGACATTGGGCTAAAGTTTTGGTTTTGGGTTGGGTTTTGACTTTTTTGTGTCGGATTCAAGTTGACCAGATTTTTCATAAGAAGGTTCAGGATATTTTTTTCTGATTAAAAACTATTTTTTTTAATATTAATGAGTATAAATATGTTCCTTTTTTTGCCTAAAAACTAAAATTGAAATTAGAGATGTTATTGTAGACTAATTTTCCAAAATTGCATTAAAATATGAATTAATTTTCTTTCACTCTGGGTGTGGGTTAAAGTGTGTCAAGTTTGAGTCAAACATTTTTTGCCGGGTTCAGACAGGGTCAAAACTCAGAGGGAACATGTGCTCTGGGTGCCAGAACGAAAGGCGAAGGCAGAGCCAAATGAAGATTTTGAATGTCGTTTGATACAAAAATGTGTATGGTTTACAATTACAAAAAAGTTTGACTATATCTAGCCGATATATATAAAATCCTAATGAAACGAATTTATGAAACAATTTTATAAAACGACTGATTACGTTTCACAGCTATTTCTCATAAAATATGGAACGTTTGGCGATGAAATTGACACAAATTATCCATAATGAGCCGTGGATGTCAAAACTGTTATTATAATTTTTAAATTTGAATTAGATTTCGAGATATTAATTTTTTTTCTAAATTTAATGACATTTATGTAATTATGGCAACAAAATTACACAATTTGTGTGGGAAAAGGGAGAAAATTTAAATTTAGAGATTATTAGATTTTTTTTCATCATTATCAAACTGAATTTGAAATGATCTTTTATTTCAATCGCAAGTGAAGAAAATATAGTGATTAAATTATGTTTTTCAGGAAAGTTGAAAAAAATAATTCATTAAATAATAATAATAATAAAATAAATAGTAATTTCTTATTTATTTTAATCATTTCAAGATAATTTTTTTAAATATTTTAGAAAAGGTTATTATTTTAAATTGTTGTCATTTGTTAAAACAGTGCAAAGAATAATATTTCCTTACGATTAAAAATTTATTTACATGTGAATATTAAAAGTGAAAGAAAACTTAAAAATAACAAACACGTTAATATGTGTTAAAAGCAGTAAATTGGAGAAATTATGTCATATTTAAAATGCCCGAATAATAATGCTGCCAAACAATTTAAATTTATATCTATGCGAGTCATTTATTTCATATTTCCATATTATCTTTTTAATTAATATTTCCAATTCTAAGACACCACAGATAATAATATTTCATTTTATCAAAAGTATTTTCATGTGAATGTTAAAAAGAGAAATAAAACTTTATTAAAAATTATTTAAAACGATACATTTAAAATGTCTGTATTGTATTTTGTTAGTATTTTCATAACGTTGTTAAAAAATACTGGGATGGCAAAGACTCTGTTTACTTAATTTCTTTTATTTAAGTTTATTTTCAAATGTTTAAATGACCTTATTTAATCAAACACGAAAACAGACATTGGATGTAATAACAGCTGAATCGGCCTTAAAATTTCTCAATCAAAGGGAAACGAATGGAAACCCGTTTACAGAGCGATCAATTACATGTTTTTTATTTATAATTCAATCTTCTCTACTCTTTTTAAAGCTGATCAAATTTGCGTCTTTTTAGATTCTGCTGGGGCTGAGCGGGAGTTGGCGAGCGTAACTCGTAGAGGGCAGAGTCCCCTAGTATATATATATGAAGTTTGGATAAAATGTCTTGAGCCATAAAATCCAAAAGGAAAACTTAATCAAATGCATTAAATCTGATAAATAAATAAAAATATTAACCCCTTCGCGACAAGAGTTTTTTGCTTAATTTTTAATTTTTTACCACCGGTTTTTCAAAACAGAAAATTTTCTGTAATTGAATCACAAAAATGCTCTGATTAAATAAGGTAAACTTTACAATTAAAAATAACTGGTGGGAATAATGAAGGATTCTGAGCACCTTAAGTGGCATGTGTAGTGGTCGTTCGTCCCCAAGGGGTTTTAATCTACAATAAAGATTGCAAATGAATAAGACAAAAAAGAACTATTCTCTTAGATCTATTTTTATACTTCCATTCTAAAATACCATGTGTATGCCTTTTATCGTGGAAATCCCTTCCTGCGTAGGAAGAATTACTAACATTTTTCAAGGTCAATCTCTCCTCATGTCTCTATGGTACTGACCAGCAAGTACAATTGACAAGCGATTCCCTCGTTTTTCTGTTAGATGAAAAACTTCCATGAAGAGTGTTCTATGCTTTATTTCTTTCTCGCTGAGCATACATAGAGAATTCTTTCTTTTTTCCCGCCTTGCCATTAGGGCTGGGTGATATATTAATATAAAATGCAAATCATGATAATGATATTAAAGAACCCTATACACAACGGTATATCGTGAATACCATAATCGTGATGTAAACCACGATTATCATAGTTCTTTATTAAACCGCAACATTAACCCTCTGAGTGTCTTGCAAAAGGGTAAAATTGTAATGTTGTTTTCTTTGCATTTTGTTTTAAATGCTAAGAAAATATGATTCTTTCAACATTATAAAAAAAAAAACTCAATTACAAATATGAATATAATCCTTGAGAGTATTAATCAGTCTTCAATGTATTTAAAATTCATTAAATCTATAGAATTATATTATCTTAAATATTGCTTGTATTGCAGTGAAACCTGGAGCTTAGTGAACGGAATAATACGCCCCAAACACTTAGAGGGTTAAGCAGCACTTTTTCGGCTTCAAGTACTCTAGATTCTCTCAGTCTAAACCCTGATATTAAATACTGAATCGTAGGTTCCGGTTATCATGATACTAACGGAGTGACTTCTCCCAGTCTAAACCGTGATATTAAAAATACTGATTCTCTGGTTTTGGTATTCTTGATATTAATGGTGCAACTTCTCCCAGCCTAAACTGTGATATTAAATACCGACTCCTCGGGGATCGGTGTTCATGATACTAATGGTATGTGATTTCGTTTCGGCATTTATATGATGGGTGATAAATATCATACATGCAGTTTTCGATGCGATCGTTGACAACAGATGATATATATATATAATTTTTACGGTATTGACAGTGTATCAGAGCATATTTTAAGGAATTTTCACTGGGCGACAAACGGTTTAGTCTGTTGTCCCAAATAAATGTTCATAAATCAACCCCTACCCCTGATAACAGCAAACCAAATAATAAGAATATCGACTGGCTGACAATCTTTTATATCTTATTAGTTATATCTATTGTACTTCTGCTGTTGCTGGTTAGTAAACTAGAAAATCGTCATTGAAACATGTAAACCGCCTGTATATATAGTTAGGTAAAATTAAAGAGGTTACATTCTCGTTTCATAGAAATTTTTAATTGCTATGTTAGTAACGGACCAAACGTAACATCTAACCTACCACATTCGCATGCCTAATTAAAACTTTATGTAAGAAAATTATCATTTAAATTCACGTTAAAATATTGTTTATTAGTTTGTACACTTTGCTTTTGTTTATAACTCTAATATATCAGACTAATTAGATAGTTGGAGTCTAGAATAAATTCTGAAATTCAAAAATAAATTTGACTTGAATCGTTAAATAATATCTTAAGGGCCTACTTCAGTCACGCGAAAAGATCCGTTCGCTAATGCTATTCCTATGGAAGAAATTTATAAAGAGATCGGTCGCATTTCAATATTTTTAGATGATTTTTTTTCAGTGGCTAGCTGAAGTTGATCTGCATGGAGGACGTTTTCTACTTTTTCAGTTTCGTTTACAAGTATTTTTAATCAGGACACTTTCATTTTCAGAACCGGTTCTGAAGTGAAAGCATCCTCTTGAAAAAAATCCCCAATGAAAATCGAAAAAGTATAAAACGGCCTTTTTACAGATCGACCTGAGCTAGCCACTGCAAAAAAAAAAAAAAAAAAAAAAAAAAAAAAAAAAAAAAAAAAAAAAAAATCATCTAAAAATATTGAAATTCGACCGAAATATCTTTATAAATTTCTTCCATAGGAATAGCTTTAGCGAACGGGTCTTTTCGCGTGACTGAATTAGGCCCTTAACTTATAGTTTTAGACCCAATATTGAACAAATCAAGAAAACATACTTTCCTCTTGATGGATGAAAATCATCAAATTTAAAAATAATATATAAGGGACGTTCAAAAAGAAACGAGCCGGAGTCTGGAATGTGCAAACCGATGACAGAATGGTAATATTGTTGCGTCAGTAACAAAGAGTGTTTCCGATAAGAGCACGGAAGTCTACATGCCCGCCGCTAGAGGGTCACGAGTGCAAGTCACGTAACTACAAAGCTAGCAGAAGCATGCATCAGTCGTCCAACGCTCATTCGAGTTGTAAGCGACTGGAGATGAGTCTTCATGTCATCACTTCGAACCAGAATCGAAACGACAATGTCTCGACTGGAAACATCGAGGGTCACTACCACCAAGAAAATTCAAGGCCATCCACACAAGTGCAGAAAAGGTTATGGTGACGTTCTTCTCTGACTAAGACAGCCCCCTTCTGATAGACTTCCTGCAGCACGGGACAACAGTGACTACCATTACTCGCAAACCTTAACCACACTTCGCCAAGCGATCAAATCAAAACGACCAGGCAAGCTCTCCCGTGGGATCGTTCTGCTCCACGACAATGCAAGGCCTCATACGGCCAACACGATTACGGCGCTTGTGCAGAAATTCAAGTGGGAGGTTCTCGGTCACTCTCCATACGGCCCACACCTCTCTCCCTGCGATTACGCCATTTTTGGTCCTCTAAAAAAGGCTCTGAGGGACAAACGATTCCCCTCGGACGACGACGTCTAGCAGTAGATGCGGAACTGGTTCATATCGCAGCCTCAGGAATTTCACGAGACAGCCATTCGCTGCCTTGTGTTTCAGTGGGACAAGTGCCTCAACAGCCAGGGCCAATACTTCTGAAGTACATGTACCAGTTTCTGTTCCTAGGCCTCCGGCTCGTTACTTTTTGAATGCTCCTAATAAAATTACTATGCTAAATTTTATACCATATTTCCAAAATGTAAAATGAATAATAATTGTAGTAATTAAACATATTTTGACTTTTACAAGTTACTATATTTTGCAAAGACTGGAACTAAACAAGGAATCAGATTTTACTCTTTATGTTTTAAAAAATCAAACTGTATCAATAAAATATTTCCAAAATGCTACAATAACAGTTGCAATGGCTTAAAATTTTAATACAAAGGACTGTCCAGAGTTGTATAATATAGACGCACGCCATGCGCGGAAAATTTTCCGCAAAAATCGGAATTTTGCGGAAATTTTTGGAAGAAAAACGTAAATTTTGTTCTTGTAACCTTTTTTTTAAATATCGAAAAATTTAAAATATTCCCAAATTATATGTACGATTTATTTATTGTTTGGCAGTGGTGATTCCGTTCCGAAAATTTAAGGCATTCGGTTCCAAAAATTAAAAAAAAATCGGCCACCAGTCCGAAAATTCAGACATAAAAAAAAATCACTGAAAAATATCACGAATTTCAACAAATGGTCGTCGAAAAAAAAGCCAATTTCGTTAATCGTTCGCAAAAAAATCACCAATTTCGTTAAAGCATAGCGAAGAAAAAGAGAATTTCGTCAAAGGATCGCGAAAAAAAGCGAATTTCGTCAAAGGATCGAAAAAAAGATAATTTCGTCAAAAAAAAGCAAAATTTTATGTATGATATATTTATTATTTTCCAGAGGTGATTCTGTTCTGAAAATTCAAGGCATTCGGTTCCAAAAATGTTAAAAAAAATCAGCCATCAGTCTGAAAATTTAGACATAAAAAATGTTGCGAATTTCAACAAATGGTCGTCGAAAAAAAAAACCAATTTCATCAATTGTTCGCGGAAAAAGTCACCAATTTCGACAAACCTTCGCGAATAAAACGTGAATTTCGTCAAAGAATCGCAGAATAAACGCAAATTTCGTTAAAGGAATGTAGGAAAAACAAATTTCGTAAAAACGTAGCGGGAAAAAGCCAAATTTTGACAAAAAATCGCAAAAAAATTCTTAAAAGAACCGCAGAAAAAAACTAATTCCTCAAAGGATTATGAAAAACAACACGAATTTCGACAATGGGTGGCGGAAAAAGCTCAAATTTCGTCAAAAGATCGCAAATTTCACAAAAGTATCGCAAAAAAACGAATTTCGTCAAAGGAGAGAGGGAAAAAAAGAACTTCGTAAAATATAGCAGGAAAAAGCACGAATTTTGTCAAAAGATCGCGAAAAAAATGCAAATTTCGCAAAGAATCGCGAAAAAAAAACGCGAATTTCGTTAAAGGATTACGGGAAAAAACGAATTTCGTGAAAGGATCGCAGAAAGAACGCAAATTTCGTCAAAGGATCGCGGAAAAAACGAGAATTTCGTCAAAGGATCGCGGTAAAAACTTATCGGTTTCTTTAATGATAATACCTATGAATGGACCTCTCCCCACAAAATGTGATTCAGTTGTTTCAGAAGCAATGTCACATTATTTCTGTGAACAGAGTGATTGGCATTTTGCGCGGAGAGGTCACAATATTGAGGATTGGGCTGTTTCTAAAAGCATGACGAAATAATTGATAAGAATTCACCCTTCTTACCATAGATTTTTAGGTTTATCTTTTTTTAACCAAAATAATTATTCTTTAATTAATCTTAATTAATTTTTAATTTAAATGGCAATTATTTTTAAACTACAGTTTCTAATTCATATCGTCAAAATAATAACACGTACACGTTATTTTGTTAAACGTTAAATCAATCTCCAGAAAGTTTTTGACCCAATATTTATGTGCGCAGAAAGTTTTTGATTTTATACAAGTCTGGGACTGTCTTATGCAAAAGTAGAATTAAGCAGGTAGAGAAAACAATTTTGTTCATGTTTTAAATTTTTTAAACTTTATTAATTATTTATAATGTTTGCAAAATCCTACAGTAATAATTATATTCGTTAAGTTATTTTACAAGTAACTGTCTTTAGCAAAGCATTTTTTGACAAACTCATGTTCTCATAGGTTTCTTTATCTGAAAGTGTTTTACTTTTTACTTTGCTTTCTGGGAACCTTGCAATAACAGGTCTTAGATCATAAAACTTTGTTCCAATTCTATTAAGAGCAATGAACATTCTTGAGTTTAAGGATTCTCTTTATACTAGTTCCGACTATTTTTTTTTATTTAAGCGTTGTATGTAATGGACACAACTCCATGTGCCAATAACTTTATTTTCCAACATTGTGAGGTGTCAAAGAAACATATGACAGCACCAATTTGTTTAAAACAGAGGGGGATTGAGAGCCTTAAAGTAGAAATAGTCTTGCTGTTGATGAGAAGGACGCAGATTTTCAGCTGCGTACAAAGCCATCACATCATCATTTAAATAGGCGACTTCGTCTTTACCAAAAAAGGTCTCAATATTAAGGTGGGCTGCAATAGCAACTTCTGTTGGTCTTCGTGTATTTAACTAAGCATATATCCTGTAGGAGATGCTCATTTTATCCTCTTCCAGTCTTTGAGAAAAAAATTCTTTACAACTCAATATAGTTTCCTTTCTCACTGCAGACCAGCATCTCTTGGTACAAAACTAAAGAGTTGTTTTTACATCTGTGAGGATTTTCTTCAATTTACTAGCCATTTTCAGATTATTAAGTGCCTTCATTTATTTCCGTCAACTGTTCTTCGTATCCTTCAGGACTTACCCAACCCATCTTTGATAAGCGTCAAAGAATTTGTAAAAATATTCCTTTCACAAATTCTATATCAATTCTTTATCAGGCAGTGTAATGATAGACCTTTGACTGTCTGTCTCAAGTTTTTCAAAGTGTATCGGAACATCTAGCATTAGACAAGCCAGATATTGTTCACTTTTTTTAAATCTATTTATAATCGAATGAGCCCGCTCAGATCAGTTTTTGATGAGTAGGGTTGATGGTTCATAATGTTTTTGCATGAGAGGAAAATTGTGCCGTACTGCTTTTGCCAAGTTTTTTAAGTGTTTCACAACTGTACTTCAAAATATGCAGAGAAACAAAATGCACTTTGATTTTCTGTTCCAGATATTTCTTCACGCACTTTAACGCGCACAGCAGAAACTCGATAAAATGTTGCTTCATGATTCCAACTCCGACACAGTTAAGTCAGACCTGAGCAAAGCATCAAACGCAAAGTTAGTCTTTACTCAAGTACGTTTCATAAGAACACAGAGACCGCTACTTTTGGCTGTATTTTCCTTTACCCACTTGTAGTTAAGCCTGTCAACTTATTTTTTGCGATATTCTTAGTGAACAAATAATCAAATACAAGCTTGGCAAAATCCACGAGGCATTTTGCTCCTCGCTTACTGAATTTATATTGTCCTAGAAAAACTCATTCTATGTCCTGATATTTTGAAAAAAATTGTGCTCTAACAAATTTGTTATCAACTCCATATTTCTCAACAGAGCGATTTACTTGGATAGCAAAACAAAAAGCATTTTGTAAGTGTGATACAGTGTTTTCTTTTACTGCTATGACATCTGTTGCCATTCTTATCATCTCCTGAGTCAAAGAGTCAGTTTATGTTATTCACCTGTTTGAAAAAAAAAGTTGCCGGCACCATACCATATCACTGGGCGACAATATTGCGGTACTAGGCGACACTAGTGTCGCCTACTTTATATGTTATATTATGCTCTGCAGTGTATGCTGAATCTCGGAGCGTATGCGTTGTATGCTACAGACACTATGGCTTTCATTTCATTATGGTATTTAGATTTCAGCGGTGTTGATGAATATTTACTCTTTGTTATTGAACAAGGTGTGAATAAGGGCGATAAAAAATGAAATATAACATTTTATTTGCAACAGTGGATTTAATTAGACAAATGAAAAAATAATTATATAATCAGGATCCTGCAGCGCACTTTGGCCGAGACCCCTCATGTGACATATCGTGACCACTTATTCATGTTATGCACTTCTGGTGACCCTCCCCCCACTTCCACATCTGGGGGCACTTTTCTAAATTTTGGCCAACATCTGTCATGTAACATACCGTTGGTAAGGCCTGTGGCCGCTTATTCATGTTATGTCCTTTGATGACCCTCTCCCAACTTGCCTCTTCCCCCGGCACTTTGGTCGAGACCCCTCATGTGACATATCATGACCACTTATTCATGTTATCCACTTCTGGTGACCCTCCCCCCACTTCAACAACTGGGAGGCACTTTTTTAAATTTTGCCAACATCCCTCATGTAACGTATCGTTGGTAAGGCCTGTGACTCATCCCTCATGTGACATATCGTTGCGAAGGCCTGTGACTGATTAATTATTTTATGCACTCCCAGTGCTCTGCCCACCATTTTGACCCCTGGGGGGGCACTTTTCTAAATTTTGCCGAAACCTGCCATGTGACATATCGTTGGAAAGGCCTGTGACCATTTATTCATGTTATGCACCTCTGGTGTCCCTCCCCCTATTCTGCCCCTCAGGAGCAGGCACTTTTCTAATTTTGCCATTGCCCCTCATGTGACATATCGTTGGAAAGGCATGTGACCGCTTAATCATTTTATGCACGTCTGGTGCCCTCCCCCCATTTTGTCCCATGGGAGGGGTCAGTTCTCTAAATTTTGCAAACATTCATCATGTGACATATCGTTGGAAAGGCCTGTGACCGCGTAATCATTTTATGCACCTCCGGTGCCCCCCCCTCAATTTTGTCACACGGGAGGGGTCAAATCTCTAAATTTTGCAGACATTCATCATGTGACATATCATTGGAAAGGCCCCTGACCACTTATTCATGTTATGCACCACCGGTGTCTCTCCCCCCATTTTGCTTCTCAGGAGGGGGCAATGTTCTAAATTCTGCCATTGCCCCTCATGTGACATGTCATTGGGAAGGCCTGTTACCGCTTAATCATTTTATGCACCTCCGGTGCCCCTCCCCCCATTTTGTCCCAGGGAGGGGTCAGTTCTCTAAATTTTGCAGACAATCGTCATGTGACATATCGTTGGAAAGGCCTGTGACCACTTATTCATGTTATGCACCTCCGGTGTCTCTCCACCCATTTTGCCCCTCAGGAGGGGGCACTTTTCTAAATTTTGCCATTGCCCCTCATTTGACATATCATTGGAAAGGCCTGTGACCGCTTAATCATTTTATGCGTCTCCGGTGCCTCTCCCCCAATTTTGTGACATGAGAGAGGTCAGTTCTCTAAAGTTTGCAAACATTCATCATGTGACATATCGTTGGAAAGGCCTGTGACCACTTATTCATGTTATGCCCCTCCGGTGTCCCTCCCCCCCTTTTGCCCCTCAGGAGCGGGCACTTTACTAAATTTTGCCATTGTTTCTCATGTGACATATCGTTGGAATGGCCTGTGACCGCTTAATCATTTTATGCGCCTCCGGTGCCCCTACCACATTTTGTCCCATGAGAGGGGTCAGTTCTCTAAAGTTTGCAAACATTCATCATGTGACATATCGTTGGAAAGGCCTGTGACCACTTATTCATGTTATGCACCTCCGGTGTCCCTCCCCCCATTTTGCCCCTCAGGAGGGGACACTTTACTAAATTTTGCCATTGTTTCTGATGTGACATATCGTTGGTAAGGCCTGTGACCACTTATTCATGTTATGCACCTTCGGTGTCCCTCACCCCTTTTGCTCACCATGAGGGGGCACTTTTCTAAATTTTGCTGTTGCCCCTCATGTGGCTTATCGTTCAAAAAGCCTGTGACTGCTTAATCATTGTATGCACATCCGGTGCCCTGCGCCCCGAGAGGGGTCACTTTTCTAAATTTTGCCGACACCCGCCATGTGACATATCACTGGAAAGGCCTGTGACCACTTATTTATGTTATGCATTTCCGGTGCCCCTCGCCCTACTTTGCACCACCGGAGGGGTTCTTTTCTAAATTTTTAGGGCACCACTCATATTATATATCGTTAGAAAAACCTGTGAACGATGAATCATTTTATGTGCCTCCAGTACCCTGCTCTCCACTTTGACCATGGGGGGAGCAGTTGTCTAAATTTTGCCGACACCTGTCACCTGACATATTATTTGAAAGGCCTGTGACCGCTGATACATATTATGCACTTCCGGTGCCCCTTGCCTCACTTTGCTCCCTCGGGAGCTCACTTTTCTAAATTTTGTCGACAGACCTCATGTGGCATATCTTTGTAAAGGCCTATAACCGCTTAATCATTTTATGCTCCTCCAGTGCCCTGCCCTCCAATCTCCCTGGCAAATCACTTTTCTAAATTTTTAGGAGACCCCTCATGTTACATATCATTAGAAAGGCCTGTGACTGCTTAATCATTTTATGTGCCTCCGGTACCTTGCCCCCTTCCCTTTGGGGCAGTTTTCTAAATTTTTTTGACACCCATCATGTGACATAGCGTTGGAAAAGGCTTGTGGCTGCTTATACACGTTATGCACTTCCGGCGCCCCTTGCCCCACTTTTAACATTTTGTTGAGAGACCTCATGTGGCATATCTTTGTAAAGGCCTGTAACCGCTTAATAATTTTATGCACCTTTGGTGCTCCCCCCCCCCCAATCCCCCCGTCGGGGCACTTTTCAAAATTTTTAGGCACCCTCATGTTACATATTGTTAAAAAGTTCTGTGACCGCTTAATCAATTTATGTACCTCTTATGTACCCCGCTCCTCATTTTATCCCCTGGGGGGAACTCTTGAAAAGTTTGCCACCACTCCTCATGTGACATATCATTGGAAAAGCCTGTGACTACTTAATCATTTTATGCACCTCCGGTGCTCTAAACTCCAATTTGCCCCTGCTCCCCCCAATGATACTTTCCTAAATTTTTCTGACACATTTCATGTGACATATCATTCGAAAGGTCTGTGACTGCATATTCATTTTATGTACCTCCGATACCCCATCCTTTAATTTGCCCCACCGGGGGTCACTCTTCTAAAGTTTGCTTACACCCCTCATATGACATATCATTGGTAAGGTCTGTGACTGCTTAATCATTTTATGTACCTCCGGTACTCCTTCCCTTTTAGTCCCCTCAAGGGGGACACTTTTCTGAATATTGCTGACACCCCTTTTGTGATATATCGTTCGACTATCGTATACGACTTCTGTCTCAAGAACTAATGCACGGATTTCCATCAAACTTCAGATTTAGTTACACGTTGACATAAGATTTACTGATTAGGGTTTGGTGTTAATCCCGCAATAGGTGGCGCTGCTATGCTGCATTTTTCAGTATTTTTGCTCTAGCTTTATCTCTAGAACTATTGCAAGGATTTTCATAAACCGTCAGATTCAGGTAGATGTTGACATAACTTATTGCTGATTAGGTTTTGGTGTTAATCGTGCACAAGTTGCGCTGCTATGCTGCATTTTCTATAATTTTTGCACTAACTTTATCTAAAGAACTGATCGATGGATTTTCATTTCATTAAACTTCAGATTAGGTTAGACGTTGATATAACATGTTGCTGTTTAGGTTTAGGTGTTAATCACCTAATAGGTGGTACTGCTATGCTGAATTTTCCACGATTTTCGCTATAGTTGTATCTCTTAAACTAATGCAGGGATTTTAATCACACATCATATTCAGTTCAATTTCACATAAATAAATCCTTATTAGGCTCGAGTGTATACTGCCCAAAAAGTGTTGCGTTTATGTTTTTTGGATTGGGGATTTAGGATGCAGACATCAAATAAGGTGGCTGCCAAAATTCAATGATTTTTTTGAAAGAAGTTATGCTTATATCGCTTTTTTAAATGCACACAATTTAGTGAACCTATATCTTTAGAATTCTCATGATGGGCATATATTGTCATTTAATTTTGGCATTCCGATAGCGAATTTGGAAGTATTAACATGTACGTATGAGATGGAAGAAAGTTTTGGGATTGGCACATCCGACTAGTTTCTTTTAGCGTTTAATTATTTACATTTGCTTATTTATATATAGTTTTTTTTTTTAATCTATTTGACAATGATATAACTTTTCTAAGAAAATTTAATCTTTTATAAAATATATAATGTATATTGAAGTTATGCATATATTATGAATATATATATATATATATTTAATATCAATCATTTTATTACTTTCTTTAGTTTTATACGTTACTTGATGTTTTACTACTTTGTTCATATGTCATAATGTTGATATATCGGAATATCATGATATAAAGATGCCGATTTATCATGATATTTAATTCTAGACATCGTCCAGACCTACTTCTCACAGGCAAGATGGGGTGGCTGCCCAAGACAATAAAAACAAAGGTGTGTGTGTGTGTGGGGGGGGGGGCTGAAAAATGCAGAAAGTAAAATACTTAGTAAAACATTTTTGTTTTTAAGAGTTTTTTGTTTTGTTTTTTTGCATTTGCCATTTCTAGGTTTATGGTGCCCTGTTCCTTTTATTGCAATTATTTTTTGCATCTATATCCAAACTTAGAGGGGGCGAGATTGGATGATTGTCTGGGATATTAAAAACAAAGGAGTAGAAAATGCGAAAAATAAAATACTTTGTAAAAACTTTAAAAAAAGAATATATCATTTTTAGGGGTGCAGAAAAAGAATCTCATCAAGGAATCGATGATTAGTAAAGCCATCCTTGCCCATCCTTGCCTTTATTCTTCAAAATTAGTTTTTTCGCCCCCTTTCCATTTCTAGGTAGGTGACAACTGAAAAATGCCGACCATGGCTCTTACTATAATTAAATTTTTACATACAGATACGGCCTTAAGAACGTGAGGTCGGGCAACTGCCAATAACATGAAAAAGTTAGGGATGAAATATATGCAAGATAAAATAGTAAACTTTATATATATATTTTTTAAAGAATATAGCATTTGTAGAGGTGCAGTAAAAAATCTTGCAGAAGGCATCATGGCTAGTAAAATCACCCCTGCCTGTTATCTCCCCAAACTATTTTTTTTTCATCTTTTTGTCATTTCTACGTGTTTTGCTGCTCTAGACGACAACTGACGAATTCCACCGCATTCCTTTTGCTGTATTTTTTTTTTCATCCAGATCCAGCTTTAGAAGGGACAACGTTGAGCGACTGTGAGATATACTAAATACAAAAAGGTAAAAAATACACAAATACTTAGTAAAACTTTTTTTTAGAATATATCATTCTAGGAGCACAGAAAAAAATCTAGACTGGGATGTCATGGCTAGTAAATGCCTTTATCCTCCTAAGTTTTTTTTTTTTTTTTTTTTTGCTCGCATTAAGATATTTTATGGTATTTAAATTCATTGTTATGCCTGCAAAAAATCCCAGTTTTTGACTTAAGAATGCACACTAGTCAGTAGCCATGGGAAGAAACGAAAATGCTAATGTTAAGTCTATGGAACGTTACTTTCAAATATCTCGTGTGCATTTTAATATTTTTAAATGATTAATTTGCATAGGATAGCTGAAGACGTTCTACAACTGGGCCAAATTTTACTTTTTCGATTTTGTTTATAGTTTTTATTTAGATTAGGATATTTTCAATTTCAGAACCAGTTCTTAAAATAGAAGTAATTTTTCAAAAAAAAAAAAAATCTGAAACCAAAATCGAAAAAATAAAAACTAGCCCGGTTGTAGATTAGCCTCAGCTATCCTATGCAAAAAATATCCTTCAAAAATATTAAAATCCAAGCAAGATATTTGGAAATAACAAACCCTATATAATTAACATTAGCATTCGTGTTTCTCCATGTGACTAGTCTAGACTCTTAAGAACTTACACTAGTCACGCGAAGGAACTAGCAAGCTAATGTTAAACCTATGGGAACGTGCTTTTCAAATTTCTCATTTTCATGTTAATATTTTAAATTATTTTTCTTAGATAACTGAGGTTGAGCTTTAAAATTTCTATTTTGCATGTATCAGATTTTAGTTTCTTTTTTTTATGAGGCTACTTTTACTTTCGAAGTTTTTCTGCATCTAAAGTGAAAGCAACTTTATAAAAAAAAATCTGCAACAAAAGTCGAAAAAGTATACTAACCAGCTTAGAATTCAACCTCAGTTATTCTAAACAAAAAAAATATTGAAAAGTATTAACCCCTTGGGGACGAGCGACCGGTATTCGTGCCACATATGTTGCTCAGAATCGAGGATTATTCTCACCAGTAAATTTTGTTCACAAAATTATACAATTTTTATTATTAATTTGTATTTAATAAGATTACACCAAGTACTGTTTTGAACACGATTGGCGATTTATTTTTCTCACATGTATATTTATGTACCAAAAAATGTTAACGGTAAAAACAGTTATCAAAATTTGATAATTTGCTTTTAATTAGCTGTAATTTTTATACTTTTTATACAGACTGACAATACCAAAAGAATATTTTTATCTTATAAAACTAGCTTTATGGAACAATCTCGAAAAAACAAACACAGCCAAAATAAAATATTTTAGAGAAAATGATTCTGTTTTGCATATTATTAATAACAATATTTACAAATGTGACATAGGTTTAACATTTTGGAATATGCACAGATTCTTGAATTGCAAAAAATGTGTTAATATTTATTAAAATAATTAAATCATTTTTTTTATTATTAAATTAATTTATGAATAGCATTAAATAAATATACAAAAAAGCAAAATGATTTCTATGAATATATAATGCAATACATAATTTGGAACTTTCATTTTCTTTAATTAAAAAATATATAAATGTCATGTCTAAGACACAATTATTGTAAATATTGTTATAAACTGATATGATAAGCTGATCATATAAATAAAATAAGAAATACTGAACAAAATAATTACAAGAAACATAATTAAAGTACTGAAAGCAGCATAAATTCTTACTAACATACCTCAACTGAATATAGTGGTGGTTTTCCATCAAATGTTTTTTATACAATACAGTCACTTCTGCTTCAACAGTTCAATGCACATCTTCTTTCTGCCAGAACGCTTGGATTCTGAAGGCCCTTTGAAATGGAATTTAGCTGGAGCAATGTTACCAAGGAATATGCCGTGAAAATCACTCACATATCCACTCGGCAGCACTTCTGCAGCCTTTGAGTAATGTACTGTCTGGCTGGGATAAGAAAGACTAAAACCGGTCTCGCCTCAGTCCTGTTGCCAAGGTAACTGGTCAGTCGAATTTATTTTAGAGAAGTCCCGCATTTTCTTTTCTTCCATTCATCTGATCATTCTGAGAATTAGCGGTCTTTTTTTGTCCGCTCCCTACAAGTTTTGGAACCTTCGAAAGCAGGAAACCTACTCAGGATTTTTCTTATTTCGGTAGCACAGTAGTTCCATTCTGTCTCTGAAAAATTTCAAGATTCTGAAAAGAAGATATTTTAAATATTTAAATGTCAACAGAAATTTATTAACAAATGTATATACAATAAAATATCAGTAATAGTTCATTAAAACAGGACCTGATTTTCACAAAGGTAAACAAAGCTGCTGCCCAGGGCCCCAAAAGCAAAAAAAAAAAAAAAAGTATTTTCCTTAAACAGACTACAAAGAGTGGTTAGAATCAAATTACAGGGGACCCTAACCGAATATTCGTCCAAGAAGTCTGCTTTAAAGCATGATTCATAAAGATCATGTATTTTATAATATAAAATACTCTAAATACAAGCAATTTGAATAACAATTCATTCACATTAAGCTTTAAAATGAAAGTATAAAATGACATTAGTAGTCTAGACCGTGCAGTCACTGCGAAACGAACAATAAAATCAGAAAATTATTTGCAAGAAATTGGAAAATTCAATTTATGACATTGCCCTGCAAAATATTTATTACGGTACACATATAAACTACCAATAGCACTGAGACACGCAGTAAAATTAATTACAAAAACATGAAACACTATAGTAATTCGCGTTAGGCCTAAATATGTGCATCCAACATGGTGACAATTAAAAAAAAATACAAATTTTAAATTAAAAAAATCATAAAACTCTACAGTAAAGTAAAGAAAAGCATTACATACCGAAGGGAGATTAATAACATTATTCTTTTCTAACTTTTCTTAATTTAAAATACTGGTTTATCAGCAAAATGACGACGGCACGACGGATGACGCTCAATGGAGAATCGTAAAAACGATTTCAAGGAGGAATCGTTCTTATGATTCGAGTTGATTCAAAGGTTCACTGCCGGAGCCATACTATAGCTCCGGCTCCCGGAGTTCTAACCACTCCGATTTTTAAAAGGCTGCATCTTGCAGCCAAAGAAGTTGGAACTGTATTCCTTCTTCCATGCTTGCAGCTACCGGTAGTCTTCGTATGGTGGCCATGTATTCCGTTCGTGACTACTGCGACATGTACCTGACTTTAAATTGTGCACAATTGTGTGTTTAAACATTATCGTCTGGAAAAATATGCAAATACAGTTGTTGATATGTCCAATAAAGTGTTTTTTCCTTGCACCGGCAGTGATGTCATACTTTGTTTTTTGTATTTTTCTCGTAAACTATGGATCGTGCAGAACGCTTCTTTGGGCAGTTTTTATGTACTCCCAACGAGGAATCTAGCTGTGCAGAGTTTATGCGGTCGTTTTGGGACACCCTGTATTTTTTTCAACTTAGTGTATGTAATAATTAATAGGGGAAACTAGGGAGGGTTGACCATACGGGAGGCTTGACCCACCCATCAGTTTTCATATTTAAAAGAATTTCAAGGTTTTATCAACAGGTATCAAGCAAAGCTACTGGAATGCTCAAACGACAGTCTCTGTTTCATACAGACAATAGAGATAGGTGTGGAAAAAATCAATTATGAGGTGTTTTCAACCTAAAAGTTGTGTTTTTTAGAAATATTTTGTAAGCTTTTTTCAAATAAAATATATCACAGGAATTTAAGTATGTAGGTTTTAAGTAAAGCAGAAATATCGAGCTTTCATTCCAGGCATAAAGATTACACAGTAAGTTAGGCTTAACATAACAATGTGCTATTCTTTAGAAAAAGGCTATGTGGGGAGGCTTGACCCAGTCAATGTGCGGGAGGGTTGACCACATGTTCAAGACTCCTTTAACATATTAACGGCGGGAAACGAGAATTCTCGTTTTCATTCAAAAAAACATCATTGACTAAGGGCGTGGTTTCTATCTTACAGAAAATAAATTTATATCATGTTGTCTATATTTTTTCAGATTGTAAGAGAGTGTTTGTTAAGATCGTTCATTGAAAGATATTTACCGATGCATAAACTTTGGAAACCTATCTAGAACACCAATTTACAAAAGACTTTCAGAACAGGGAGGAGCTTCTACTGTTTTAAAATTCAGATTTGATAAAAATTACCCATCGTCTATGTGTTAATTAAAGTGTTTTGGAAATCTTTTTATTATATACTGTGCATAATGAAAGATTAATGGTTATTATATGAAAATGAATGTAAATTTATTCTGCAAAGGTACAGAAAAATGGAGTGATGGAAAAGAAAACGTTTAAAACTGATTAAAGAAAGATGTAAAAAATTGCTATTTGTACCGCACGAAAAAAATTAATGAAATATAAATGGGAAAGTCGATAGGAACATTTTTCCATTTAAATATTACTTACAATAAGTAAATAGAAACAGTGGAAAATACTAGAGAGTATAAAAGGAGCAGTCTTAACCGTTTCAGGTGCAGTGTTATGTTTATGAAACCACTTTATTTTAATTCCCAAATTCCACAATGGCATCAGAATTTTTCTAAAATATTTTCAATTTAATATGCATGTGAAATATAGCCTGTTTCATATTTCCAAATAAACTTGTTCGTATATTCCGGTGCCAGTCATTTATTTCAACATTTTAGTACTGAAAGTACTTTGCCTCTGAAAGGGTTAAGAGATGTTAATGATAAGCTAAGTACTCATGTGGCTGCAAAAGAACATAGCAAAAATCGAAAAAATAGGAAGGTATGTAGAGAATTTTCAACACAATGTATAGAGTGAGATGAGGCCAAAGTATATGACAACTAGAGTTGTCAGATCGCATGTCACAGAAAGTAGGGCAAGGAGACATAAAAAGCGCGTCAGTTGCTTCTACCGGACTTGATAATATATGAAACCCTATGAAAACGGAAGCTGTCTCAAACAGAATAATGTCTTAAATATTAAAATTTCATTTTTCCTGTTGTAGAATTATACCTGCTCGAACAAATTCCTGCATAAAATAAATTCCCCCCTCTGACATCCGATTGCGCCTAAAAAAGGTTTGTTGAAGCTTCATATTTTCAAAAATATTTTTTTATAATAATTAAATCATGTAGCATAAAGTTATTTTACCTTTTTTTAATCTGATTTTATTTCTCTTCACAAATATTTCAATATAAATGAAAGTGGGTCAAGCCTTCCTTATAGTGGGTCAAGCCTCCCGTATGTGGGTAGCTTTGACCCATTATTTTCTCATGATTAAAATCAATCATTTTTCAAGTTTATTATATAATACACTAATGTAGCAATTTTATTTTGATAACTGATTGTATATCGAATAAAATAATACATAAAATTTTATTCTACGTTCAATATTCAAAAAATTAAAAATAATTTTGTAAAAAGTGGGTCAACCCTCCCTAGTCTCCCCTATACAATACAGAATATTTTCTTAAGTTATTTGCATTTAACAGCTCAAGGCTACTCATCAGTCAATACCGCTTGGATAAAATTTGACATAAGATGCCACAACGTAAGCTATCACCGTGATCGTATATATCTTTCGTATAATTTCTTGTACTTTACCAAGTAGTAAAGAAAAGTACTTTTTCAAGGAAAGCCTTCTAACTGAACTCAAGCTATACATTTGTTATACAATTTTATGAATTAAAAAAAAATAAATAAACTTTGTATTTTAAAAGAATATATCTACGAATGATGCAATTATAAACATTCGTTCGGTACATTTATGTAAATTAACATTTGCTGTAACATAAATAAAGCTAGGGCTCAAATAAAATGTGAAAAACAAAGGGGAAATTGATAGGATTAGAGATTTATTTCTGACGATAAGTTTGGTGAAGACGCTTCTTCATAGTATTTATAGCTTATTTAACAATAAAACGACATGAAATTTTACTCAAGTTTTATAAAAATATTTTACACCGGCATTTGTATTTTTTAGTTTGTTTAACATATTTGTTTAAATTTTTTTATTTTTTTTTGTGTTTTAAATTTTTTTTACAATGACATTTCTGGTTCGAACCGAAATATATTCATATGATAGGGGTCAAAAAGACCCCTCACGGTCTTTTTAGTGTTAATATAAAATAAATTAAAATTAACTATGATATATTTTCCTGCCAAATATTTAAATAAAATGAAACTCTAATAATTCACAAATTTGTATTTGCATTGTTAAATTAAACCTTTTAATAATTTGATGAACAGAAATAGGAAACAGACGGTGTGATTTAATGATATGATTTAGTGTTAAAAACATATAAATGTTCAGTATTTATTATTTTTTTATATGCAGAAAAAATATTTTTCAAGATACTTTCAAAGGAAGTGTCTTAGGAAGGAAATCTGATTTATTTCTGTGATTTCCTTGTTGGTACGCTTAAAAAATCCGCAATTCATTTTCTGCAAAAAATATTTTTTTCGATATGAAAGCTGTAATATTTTATTTGGGAAAGTAAATGTTTCTCCATGAATGTAAAAAATGTTATAAAGTGCGGGTTAGGCCTTTGATTTCAAATTAACATTTTTTTTTTTAGTTAGTTAATATTGAAGGGCTGCCAGCATTCTTTTTAAAATCTGAAATACTGGAACTTCTCCATTATTAAGAAGATACTATATATACGTATATGTATGTGTGTGTATATATATGTTACATTATTAAATATTCCTTCGCAATACTTCCCTGATTTATGCTAAATTACCACCATATTCACTAATTCTTCATTCTCTAACAGTATCTATCGTTAATTCTATTCAATTCCTCTTAAATTAATTATTATCTTGCCCGATTTACTTTAATATAAAACTTTTAGTTATTCCTAAATTATATCATGATTTCTGATCATTTCTGTGAATTCGAATGTTTTTTCGAGAGCCATTTTTTTTTTAAATTCCGAGATTAATTTCGCGCCTTGGGTTATTTTATACTAGAAAATGCGCCCGCTTCAGATTGTCAGGACTCTTTGCGTTTTCATCCCCACTTGCCGTGTCGCAGACAGTAAGCGTATCCCTCACTCTCGCTTTGGCCAGAGCGCGCACTACGTCATGATTTTGTATTTCTCAGCTTGTCCACAAAAAGCAGCTGCACACGATCTTCAGACAAATTTTGGTCGAGTTTTCAATGTGTAAACAGTTCCCTGGCTGAGCGTTTTACTCATCACATATTCCCAATGATTTAACCATAATAATTTGTTCAAGAGTGATATTCGATGTATTTTAAGAATATCTTGTGACAACTATTTGCTTTAGACATGGCACTGCCCATTTCAACCATGTGTGTACGGCTTCCATGACGCATATTTAAATAAAAGCATGGACTTATGAATCGCCTTGTTTTTTCCTATCGAAGAAATACCTACTGATATTATTCATTGCCACGACACGACTGCAACAATATTATTACGCTTCAAATTGACGAATGCTATTCAACATTCATTCTATGCACGAACGGATCGGCACGTTTCTCTCAAATTACGTAATATCACCGAACTGGGTACTACTACTTTTACACGATGCTTTATTTTACTACATATTACTATCGCATAAATAGCGTCGCCTATCTAGCTACATCCTTTCATTGGTTAATAATCTTCACCTACACTTTTCATCAATATAAACCTACATTGATCTTTTTTTTTATGTTATATATAAATATTGCCAAAAATATATGTCCTCGATGTGAAAGCTGTAATATTTTATTTTGGGGATGATTATTTATATATGTAACTAGAGCTGGCTGTGCCCGCTGCGCTGGTCAGTATTTCCAAATAAACCTTGAATTAAGCGAAATGTTTAATTCGAACTTGTATATTTTTTAAATGGACCTTTAGCTTGAATGTCCTTCCGCGTTGCTGAAAAGATGCGAACGTCATTGCGATATTATATTATCTTATGCGTTGGACAAAATTTAGCTATTAAGAAGCAGTTCTTTTAGTTGATTATTCACAGTGCACTTTTGGTACAGAAATGAGGCCTTTATGACCGAAGGAATTAAAATGTTCTCATATCTGACAATATTAAATTAGAGATGCATTACAATGATTGCAGAGATTTACTATTGAACTTGAATTATGCTCGGGTGGTGTATTTTCGTTTGTTTGTCCTTGATCTCCTGGCCTCCCAGCCCGCGCAATATGTGATTCTGGTAGCTGAAATACAATCTCACTGGATATTAGTTATATTTCTTAATAAATACCCTCTTGTGCTACTACTCTTTTCCCTCTTTGGATTCTAGCAGGGTAAATGCTGTCAAAAAAGTAATAAATTATTTGCAGACAAAGAAGATTGTTTAACTTTCATATTTAATGAAAAGTGAAACATAAAAATGTGTGTTTTTAAAGCTGAATTGCCTGAATAAATCTAAAATGACGTCATTTTCACTGTCTTTTCATTTTGTAAAACAGCTGAAATCATGTAAACGTTAACCCGGGAAAAAACTCGGATGACTTAATCTTGTAGAAAAATAAACCTCATGCATCCAATAAAATCTTTATAATCATCCGTAATCGACGTTATTGTGAGGGTTCCCGTCAAACATTAAAACTGATGCAACAATATTGTTGCACATGTACCAGGGTTAAGAACTGACAATGATAAATAAAGTTAGTTATATAAAAATTTTAGCAATATGCATTTTGGTGAATACCTGAACCGAAGATTTATTTAGCGTTTTTCTAAAGAGCATAATAACACGGACAAACAAATAGGTCTGCTATTTTCTTTATATTTAAGAGTAAATTAATCTTCCGTCTGTTGTGAAAATAACCAAGATTATGAAAATAACTCTTAATTTGTTGCTGTGTTTAGCTGCTAAAGTGTGCGTCAGGACAATTCGCTTTATACTGATCGAAATTCCAGGTAATTTAATCCTATCTAGGCTGAAAGGATAAGTCCATGGGCATTATTCCATTTGCCACCATTGGAACCACAAAGTTCCCCCCCCCCCCCTACATTGAAAGTATTGTTTTTTTTATGAGAGTAAAATAATTTGAGGTAATAAATAAATAATAATAAATCTTCTTTTGTTTGTTTGCTTCATTATGAAAAACCATAATTTAGTAATCGCTAATTTCAAAATCTGTCTAATCTTTTGAATTTTGATACGCCATGCAACATGCTCGTTGGCAGGTGACACGATTCTGTAATATTAGTCCAATATGTTGGATAAAATATTTTTTAAACAATGGTTAAGCAAAAGAAAGTTATGCAGAAAAAGCTAAAAAGAAATGACATATTAGCAAGCAATATTTATTTCAAAATGTTTATTTTATTTATTTATTTATTAACTATTTGGAAAAATGGTTATTGTCCTCGGTCAGGGTAGGAAAACAAAAGCATATATGAAGCGCTTTATTAGTTGAATCCCGCATTTTATTTATTTTCTGATTGGTCTATACTGTATTTTCCCTTTACTTTCAACAGAGATGGATACTTCTACAAAAACAAATTAATAACTCAGAAACAAATTGTGATACAGCTTTAAAAAAAATTGCATTTAAAAGTACATTTTTTTCTCTATACGACTGTGTAAAAAGTAATATTGTGGGATGTTTAGAAGTTTAAGAATGAAATTTCATTTAAAATTGGTCTATAAATATTAATCTTTAATCCATGGCGTACGTAATGTATGACCAGCTCCGTGGAAGTTTTAAAAATTTACAGTACCGAAAAATGTAATCCATGGCGTACGTAATGTATGATCAACATCGCGCGACTGTTTATGTCTTAAATTTTAGTCTTTGAAAAAATCATTTTCCAAATGGTCGTCGTAATTTGTTAAATTGCATTTTTTTTATAGTAATAACGTATAATTGCAGAAATCTTCTTAACAATATTCTTATATCCTAACTTTTAAAGCAGTGAATATTCCTATAAGTGAAATCGGCAATATGTTCGGCATGTTAAAAAAATAACATAATACACAATATTCAATTAATCAGTAATGATCTGAGTTCGAGGATATAAAAATCACGTGCTTGAGGAAAACAAAATGCATGTTTCCATAGTAATGGTATTCCATAGTATGGTAAAAAATATTTTAAATCTTTGAAAGTAAATTATTTTAGAATATATGTGTATATGGAAGACATTTACAGTAAAATTTAAATGATTGACTACATAATTATAATTTTAACTGGTTTTTATATAATTTACGGTTGAATATAAAATTGTACTCCGAAATGCTCTTTACTCGTCTTATTTCACACTTTTGTCTTATTTGGCTTAAAATTGCATTGTATGGCGACGAAGGTAATAAATAAATAGCATGTAACTCAATACAGCCATTTTTACAAAAGCTTCTAGTTTTTCCTGTAAATCATATGATGGGAGAATTATATAAAAATAATTATTAAATTGACAAAAAAAAAGAAAAGACTAATAAAGAATGTAACCTAGATTTTATTTCATCAAGTTTTCAGACACGTTTTTATTAACCTGGCGCATGCGATAAAAGAACTGAAAAGAAAAAAAAATATCCATTCAAAATTGTCAAATCAAATTTTCATATTCATTTTTTAACCTATCGCAAGCGATAATTCGCCAAATATTGTACTAATTGTAAAATTTCACAATAATTTATACTTTAAGCATTACAAATATTTATTCCATATTAAAATTAAATATTTTCGTTTTATAATATTATGTCTTATTAAAATTTTCTGTTGTTGTTTTTTAAATTAAATATCAGTATTTTTTTTCATTTATTTTTGAGGTGTTTGTATTATTTTCTAACAGATATAGCCATCTTAATTCTTTAATCAACAAACCTTTCGCCAAAAGATAATCACTGGCAACCTTTTCGTTCAAAATAGCAGTAAAATTTTATCAAAAATTATAGCTATCCTGTATATTTTCTCATAAACCACCCCGGGAATATTCCCTATCGAATGATACAATTTGGAAAAAAATCCACCGGGTAGTTTTTGAAAACGCTCGAGCGGAACTTTTTGAGCTTACTGCTTTATAATATATATGATAAAGCAATGAAGTATGAGTTAAGACTTTCGATTTCAGATTTTATTATTTATTTCCCGAAAAATATTAAAATGCAATCAACACTTTTTTAAAAATCTAAAATACTTTGCTTGTAATTAACGCTGTTTCTGCCAAAAATATCTGTTTGATATGAATGTTGTAACATTATATTTGTAAACTAAGTTAAATATTTCTATACAAATGTGATGAAAAGATAAAATTGTGAAACTTAAGAAGTTAAAATATCTCTTTATAGCTTCTGACAAAAATATTTATTCGACGTGAAATCTCTAACATTTTATTTGGAGAGTCAAATGTTTTCCTATGAATGTGATAAAGGGATGAAGTGCGTTTTATGACTTTCGATTTCAAATATGATTATTTTTTGTCAAAAAAATATTAAAAAGCAATCAACTACATATTTTCAATTTTGAAATACTACTTCACTTGTAGTGAATGTTTTATTTATCCAAACCGTATTTTCTCCTTGGGAAAACTGTAATATTTAATTTGGAGAGTTAATTGTTTCTAAATAAATGTGATAAAGTGATGAAGTGTGGTTTACGACTTTCGATTAGAGATTTAATTGTTTATTTGGGAAATAATAATGAATTACAGTCAGCTTTTTTTAAATGGCTGAAACACTTCACTTGTAGTCAATATTTTATTTTTTCTAAAAGTATTTTTTCTGTTTGATGAAAGCTGTAATATTTTATTTATTAGTAGTGTTTATTGTTTTTCTTTAAATGTGATAGTAGGATAATATGTGAGTTAAGACTTTCGATTTGAGAATTCAATTATTTTTCGGTGAAATAATATTGATTTGCAGCCAACAGTGAAAATAAATTCTGAAATACTTCACTGGTAGTTAATACAAAGAGAAAATTTAAAATTTAAATATACACGAAATAATTTTGACTTTTATGTGACCATAAATTCTATTTTCAAAACAACAATCCCGGGAAAAGTCCAAAGACTTCCTAATGGCTGGCAGAACTAAGAAATTAGCTATGTGATTTCTAGAAAGTATTATCCTTCAAAAGGATTTGTGTCAAGTGTTCATGACATTAAGATTATTACATTAGGAATTGCAGTCATGTAAGTGACACTGCTTTCAATTTACTGAAAACAACGGACGAAATAAAATTTCATGTTTTAATTGAACATTGCTTTTTGGTGAAAGAAATTCTGTGCAAACCTACGCATGACAAGTGAAACAGGCGCATCTGTTCTGTCAAAATTTACCATTTGTCTAGTATTTAATGATTTTAAATGTGGTCGTACAAGCACCACCGATGCACGTTTTCGCAGCCCATTTCAGGCATAAACTCCAGAAAACGATAACAAAAAATGAACATGTTGTTTTCGATGAACAAAGTTAATCTGAGGGAGGTAGTTTACATAGTAAGGATACAGAGAGAATGTGTGAAGGTTATTTTGCATAAACATTTGCATACGAAAAAACTTTGTACGAGATGAGTGTCGCATTACCTAACAGAAAACCAAAAACAATACATTATGGAAATTCCGATCGAAATTTGACGATATTTAAGGTAAAGTGCCCATATTTCGTCCCCCCAGATACTTTTAGGCCCTAAATGTTGTAATTTTCAGTGAAAACGTACCAAATTTGGATTTTACATAGACTAACTACCCACACACATAGAAACATAGGCAAATATCGCACAAAAAATTTTAACAATGCGAAAAATTGTTTTTTTCAAAAATATCTAAAAAATGCAAAACAAAAAAAAATGGTCCCAATTTCGTCCCCTCAAAAAATCAAATACGCCGAGGCTTAACTTATAACTAAATCAAAATTTATTTCTAAATGAGTAAGTAATTTAATTTACATTAAAGTAAGCACAAAGAAATGTACTTATTATCTGTGAAAGAATAACATAACGAAACATTAGCCATCCAAACATGAGGAAAAAATTAAAAAAATTGTCATGAAAAAGCATTCCTAATTTCGTCCTCTGGACGGAAATAAGAACTGCAAGGGGGACGAAATTGCACCCACGCTACTTCCCAATATGGCAGAGCTCAAGTTCCCGTAAGATGAGCTGAGCGTCCTAAAACTCACTCTATGCGACTGTCAGAATCTTACCTAAGTAAAATACATGCAATGAATAAGAAATAAATACTTACAGTACAGTAAATAACGTTCTATGAACGACGCAATAAAACTCCGGTCTTCTAAAAATAGGAAATTTGGCGTCTTTAATTTATGTATGCGTCTAGGCGAACGAAACTTTCAATACTCACCCCTTTTACCTTCCGTACCCTATGCCTTGCATCTAAAGTTGCTCCACTTTCGCAGAAGGGAAGAAGTTAAGGCGGACAAAATTAGGAAAGGCGTTGAAATATGGGCACTTTACCCTAAGCGTAATTCAAATGCGTTTTTTGCTGATTTGTAACACTGAATGAAACATGTATCCATCAGTACACATATGAGTTCAATAGGCAGGTGTCTGATTGGTTGAAAACCTGGAATGCCGCCTGAATCGACCAAAAGCGCAACAATCGGCTGCAAAGGTCTTTGTGCAAGTATTTATTTGGATGCACGTAGCATAATATTTATCTACTATCTTGAAAAAGGAAAAATAGACGCGAGAGGATATTATTCAGCCAGCATTTATTGGACCGCTTGAGCAAAGAAAGCAAAATAAAAGCTTCGCATATAGCGAAGAAATATGTTATGATTCTCCAAGACATCACATTGGCTCACACATTCATGAAAGCTATATCAAAATTGCATGAACTGAACTACGAATTCCTCCACCACCTCTCGTACTCTGTCCCCAGTTACTATTATTAATTTCCTAACTTAACGGGGTGTGTGCAGAGGAAGAGATTTGTGTCAAATGATGATGACGAATGCTAAACTTATGCATATTTTGGAGAGATTAGATATCATACTATATCAAATGTATCCAGATATTACTGGACCGTTGGGATATGTGGATCCTTAAGGAAAATATATTGAAGGATAAACCCCGCTTTTGACATTTTTTATTTGATTGCTACTTCTGGCATTTTTCCCCTGTGCAGTATAAACTAATTTATCAATATAAGTTACAAATTTTAATTCAGAATATATCGTAAAGTACTTGACTGAATGCTTTCCAGTTTGGTATTCGAAAGACACATTAAAAAAAATCTAAATATGATATCAAAGGTATTCGTATTCAAAAAATGAAAGTTTGGTGTAATTTCAGTCTGTAAACGACATCGCAAAATAATTTTACATTCCAAAGTGCAACACATTCGAATTCCTTTGTGCAGTCTTGTTTCAGAACTTTATTTAACACACGTTCAATAATGACATATAAAAATGACTTTTCATTTTTTTCTGAAAAAAATTATAATAGAAAAAATGAATTGTAAGTAATAACATCAATTACACTTTAATGCATTTAAAGACTTTTCTCTAATTTTGTATATCAACTATTGGTGCTAAGCATTCAAAGCTAACTGAAATATTCGTTATAATATACATTAATTTCGATATATATGAACTAGGACAGCATTATTTAAATGCATTTAAACATTTATCGACATTTGATTTTACCAAATGTGAATTCTTTTACGCGGCACTGCAGAATCATTTTTATTGCTGTGCAGTTAAGATAACATTTAAAAATACCCTAATAACAGGAATATATATCAAATAATTTGACAGACTACATCATTAATGTGCATTTCAAAATGTTACTGCTCATTGACAAAAAATTTATGAGAATTTATATGAAAATATTTCTTATTATCAAACATTTAACAATAGATTTTAATAAGATATTTAACTTACGTAGAAATTCAAGTATGTTTGCCAAACATATCACGCTCGGACAAAGAAAAAAACAGAAATGTCACGTATCAAATACGTATTAAATAGTTTAAAAATAAAAAGTATGAATATCTAATGTCTGAATACTGTTCACCTGCTGTTAAAGGGGAAAGCTCGCTGGTTACTTGACAAAAGATTACGAGTTTGAATCCCGACGAAGATATTTGTGTTCGGTCGGATTATACTGAGGAGAGTGTGATGGATTGGCGCCGATGGGATTTGAACTAGGGATCTCATGAACAGGAGGCGAGAACGTTAGCGTCGAGCAAAGGACCAAGTCAGTTACTCTAAGGTACTAACTCACTTTAGGGTAAAGTGCCCATATTTCGTCCTCTCTCATAATTTCGCCCCCCTTAACTTCTCCACTTCTGAAAAAGTGGCGCCACTTATGACGCAAGGCACAGAGGACGGAAGGAGGGGTCAGTGGTGAAAGTTTCGTTCGCCAAGACGCATACATAAATTAAAGACGGCGAATTTCATACTTTTAAAAGACCCTACTTCTTATTACGTCGTTCGTAGAACCTTATTTTCTGTACTGTAAGTATTTATTTCTTATTCATTGCATGTATTTTACGTTGGTAAGATGCTGACAGTAGCATACAGTGAGTTTTAGGACGCTCAGCTCATCTTTCGGGAACGGAAGATCCGTAATATTGTAAAGTAGCGTGGTCCCAATTTCGTCCCCGTTGCAGAATTTATTTTCGTCCCGGGGACGAAATTATGAATGCTTTTTCATGACATTCTTTCCAATTTTTTCCTCATGTTTGGATGGCAAATACATAGTTGCCAATCTCTCGATTTTTCGGATACCAGTAAAGTCTTACAAAAATATTTTCTTTATTTAATTGCGTTAAAACTGCGATTGTATAAAGAAAGTACTTTTGCATAAAAATATTGGTATGAAATAAATCAGGATGTTGGCAACTATGCTAATGTTTCGTTATGTTATTCTTCCATTGATAATTAGTACATTTCTTTGTGCCTTACTTCAATATAAATTAAAATACTTACTCATTTAGAAATAAATTTTGTTTTAAATATAAGTTAAGCCTCGGCGTATTGTATTTTTTTTTTTTTTGGGGGGGGGGGGGAAGAAATTGGGAACATTTTTTTTCTTCTACATTTTTTAGATACTTTTGAAAAACAATTTTTCGCATTGTTAAAATTTTTTTGGACGATATTTGCCTATGGTTTTATGTGCGTGGATAGTTAGTCTATGTAAAATCCAAATTGGATAGATTTTCAATGCAAATTACAACTTCCAACGGCCTAAAAGTGACTGAAGGACGATAATAGGGCACCTTACCCTATACTGATCAAATGAGATGAGATCGCTACACTACACACGTCATCTACAGTGAGAAAGGTGTATTGCTGATATCTGACGAGCGATACGTACTCCTGCAAGATACTCTCGTACGCATGTGTGATGTGTGGGATGACAGGCTTTGTACTGTGAGCGTTTCACAGACCTTTTTATGCAGGGGATGTTTTATTTAGTTCTGTCAACTGTTGGTTGTGAGATGATTGCTATTAATGTTGTTGAAAGTTGTGTGTTTGTCAGGGTCACCAATGAGGAGTGAGTGGTGGATTGGCGCCGATGGGATTTGAACCAGGGATCTCATGATCAGGAGGCAAGAACGTTAGTTGCGAGCAAAAGGTCAAACCAGTTACTCTAAACTAGTAACTCGTTTTATACTGATCAAGTGAGATGATCTCGCTGCAACATTACAAATGGACGTTCCGGTTTGTTTTTCCCTCGTATGCAGAAGATGGCACTAGTGTCCCTAACAAACGAAACCAAACCCAAATACTGTTAAAAGAAACTTTACAAACTTACAAACTTTTCGAGAATAATAAAAAAAGCACTCTTTTTCATTATTTTCCTCATTTATTTAATATATTTTCTATAATCTACTACTAAAGCGGAAGAAGTTCTTTCTTTTTTAATACACGCCCTTTTAATTTCGTTTCCATGAAAAAACAAGAACGAAAAATCACCCGCGCAACGTAGATTATGAAATACTTTCCAACACATTCAGAATACTGTAACGAAACGTCACTGTTTACTAAGGTGAAAGATGACGTCTAAATGAATAATTTGAAAAACGCATAACTCATTATAAAACCCGATTTTTTCTATTACCATGAATAGTCGTTAAAATATACGAATTTTATGTAGCCCTGTATATGATCTTCAGATATGTATGCATGCTTCTTAGTATTCTAAAAGTTAGTTAAGTTCAACGAATAGCACAGCTGAAAATTTTCACTGAGCAATTTCAGCCAATAAACGGATGCTGCTGAGAACTTTTGTGTGACTCTGTATATGATCTATAAAATTTATACACACCAAGTAATATTTAAAAAAATATTTATATTTCAATACGCATGCCACAACTAAAAACGTACTAACAGCAATTATTTTTCGTAGGTTTCGATAGTTTAATTATTGCTCTTTTTCTACTATATCCAGATTCTTTTGTGTGTCCCTGTAAATAAACGATAAGTTCTTTACACACCCTATTCTATAGTAAGAACCTTGTAGTACACCTCAGTGTTGTATGTCAATTTCAATAGGTTTAAAATACCGTAATGCCATTAATAGACACGGCAAACGAATTTTCCCCCATAGACCAGAGTTGGGCAGATTTGTAATTCAAATTTTTTGCGGCGTAATGACAATTTAATTGTATGTAATTGATTATAGTTATACACATTCAAGCACAGAAATTTCGTCAAATAATGGGATGGGTAGTGAACAAATCGAATTAATAAACACTTTTCAACTATTTTGGACAGTTTTAAAAAAGAATAAACTTCCTAAATTAGATTATTCCTCAGCACGACTGTTACTTCCAGTCTGTTAATAATTCTTTAATTTATCTGATGATGATTATACTCTGAATTTGTTGATAATAGGATAATGTAATCACCATTAAAAATATTTTCATTTTATGTAGAGCAGAATAATAAATTATGTTAATACATCTAAAATTGAATTTTGCAAAATTAATCATCTTGTTCTTAAATCATTTCTACATGTTTACTACATAAATAGGACTTAAACACAAACTGTGGCATCATAATTTCAATGAGATATTTAATAGAATTTATGTGCATTAAACTTCAGAATTTTTAATTCAATAAAATGCATTATTAGATGAAAATCTTTAATATAATTTTTTTTTTTCTTTCAAAAAAATATTTTGCCGTTTTGGATACATGAGTAAAGCTATCGATGAAATTAATGTTGTCAAGATTACAATGACTGAAATTAATTAATTTATATAGCAAAATTTTAATCTATGTTGCTACTTATACAAAATTTAATCGTTTAGAACTTTTTATATTTATAGATGGCAGAATGGAAGAGAAAAGCTATTACTCCCAATTCTCGTTTCCCACGACCACAAATTTAAAGATTTATGGACATTTTGAACAAGCATTTTTTTTAGCAAAAGTTGCTGTATTTAATAGTAGGTTTCTCTGATTAAATAACGCAAGTATAACTATTAAAAAAGAGTGGTATTCTATGCCCGCACCTTTATATCATTGTGATATCACGGAAATATCACTTCGAAGTCCCATTTTTACTTCGTTACGGTCGATGAGAAGTTACAGAGTCGTTATGACAATTTTTAAGACTTTCTTGACGTCATACTATGACCAACTTCGAAAAAGTGTGACTGTTGTGAATATTGCGCATCGGGCCGGACGACCAAATTATACCCAAACCCGAAACATTTTTTTTTATTTATTTTTTTATTTATTTATTTTTTTTTTTTTAATCTAGGCTGAATTCTAATTAGAATCCTTAAGTGATCAGATTTTGAAAGAACGCAACCTGTTTGTTTTGTGTAAGCTGGTTACTTTTCCTTTTTGACTGTACGTATGATACTGATTATAATCTTGAATTGGGTTTGATATTTAGACGTTTCACGAACCTGACCCGCGTCGAGTTTTGATAAAATGTGATTATTCGACTCGATGAAAGACTATAATACAAATTCAATCTGCAAAAACAAGGAAAGAAATCAACCGAATATTTCAAATGAGAATCAAATTTCCAAGTAATTGCTTAAAAGGCGCAAAGGCCAACATAGTGAAAGAGATTCCAAGCCGGGACTCGAACCCGGGCCATCAGTATAGAGCACTGACGTTCTACCGACTAAACCACTTGGAACGATACACAGCTCGGAAAATTTCTCACTATTATATGTTGGCAAGGCCACAAACGCAGCACAAGATGGAATATTTATCGTGAGCCACAGACCTGTTGCTAACACGAAACATAATTAAATCCAGCATCGATTAATTAATTAATTATGTTTCGTGTTAGCCCCAGGTCGGTGGCTCACGATAAATATTCCATCTTGTGTTGCGTTTGTAGCCTTGCCAACATATAATAGTGAGAAATTTTCCGAGCTGTGTATCGTTCCAAGTGGTTTAGTCGGTAGAACGTCAGTGCGCTATACTGATGGCCCGGGTTCGAGTCCCGGCTTGGAATCTTTTTCACTATGTTGGCCTTTGCGCCTTTTAAGCAATTACTTGGAAATTTGTTTTTCATTTGAAATATTGTATCAAAGACGAATGTTTCTCTCTCTGGAATAATTTCCATGTATTAAACAAGATTAAGTTGGTTCTAAATATATTAATAAATATAATAATAAATACATCAATAAATACATTAATCGATTATTCTATATCCATCACCGATTAACATATATATATACATATATTAATCAATTATTATAAACTAATTAATGCTAGATTAATTCCGACTGATGTTTGCCGCAGGGTTGTGGTTCATAAGGTTATTGCATCTTGTGCTGCACTTCCAGTCTTAACAACATATAAGAGTGAAGTATCCCAGTCTAGGTGCGTCGTCGAGGTGGCTTCGTTGGCAGAGCGTTGGTATGCTGAACAAAAGACCCAGATTCGAATCCTGGCTTGGGAACTTTTTCATCTGTTGTTTTCACGCCTTATTAGCAATGTGAATAAAAACTCATGTAATTAAATTCAGACTATTAGATATCTGACATATAGTTTGTGCATGCATTATAGTTTATGTACAAAATCGCTTCATGAGTTAAATTCTTTTGCCCACTTGTCGCCATTTGAGTAAATTTCTAGAAATTATTTTAAACTGATGATGTTCGAATGAGTTCAAGACTACCGAGTGTAATTTTAGTAGAATATCCTAGTGCTCATTTCACTCTTATCTCATTTTCATATAACATTTAAGTTTCGTATTTGAAATAGTTTATTATTATTATTATTATTATTATTATTATTATTATTATTATTATTATTATTTTGATATTCTGAACGAGCTAAATATTTTGTATCATAATTTGTAATTTATAGGTCTATTTAAAGGTAATTTTCCTATAACTTCATAAATAAAAAAATATAGGTTAATATCTCAGCGGGCGTACAAAATTAATTGGGTTCAAGCGCTCAAACTCTCTGTTTAAAGTATGGTTTTTTTTTTTTTTTTTTTTTTTTTTTTTTTTTTTACTTTCAAAGGTTTTTTTTTAAAAAACTCGCATTATTTTCACAATGTGACTTTATATGCTGGCGGATTTTTTTATCACATTTGTGACAGGACGCACGTGACTTGCAGTGTGGTAACTGTAATATCACGAAAATAAACAAAATTCTCTCTCTTTTTTTTTTTTTTTACAATGAATAGTATGTTTTAAAGTGTTCTTTTCTCCCTTTAAAAGTGTTTGAAGAAGTTCTCATTTTAGTCACAATGTGACATCAGTGCGTGATGACATTCTTGTCACACATGTAATGTGACCATTGTGACTTGCAGTGAGTTCGAAGTAACATTTATTTATTCATACTTTCTATGATTACATTAAATTATGCAAACAAAAGAAATTATTACTTAACAGTCAACACTAGTCACAGAAAGAAACGCTCAAGCCAATGTTAATCCTATCAGAGGATTGTTTAAAGATTTCTCGCTCGCATTTTAATATTTTCAAATGATTTTTTTTTATAAGATACATGCAAGGCCAATAACTTTTATTACGCGTTTGTACTTTTTTTATTTTCGTTTATGCTTTTATAGTTGAGGATCGTTTCATATTTGGAACTGGTTAGAACAGTTTCTGAAACTGAAACTATCCTCACATAAGAAACTATCACATAAAAAAATCAAGTACAAACGCACAATAAAAAATATCAGCCTCAGGTTTCTATGAGAAAAAGTTATTTAAAAATATTAAAGTTTAAGCGAGAAATCTGTAAACAATCCTCCCATATGATTAACTTCAGCATTGGAGTTTCTCCACTTCTCTAGTGTAGGTTTTTAAATAACATTAGAGATAATTCTGTCTATTTTGCTGATGTCACGAAAATAAATCTCTGTAAACTAGAAAATACTTTTATTTCATGCTCTACTTAAAATTTGTCAGTGCAGTCATGTTAAACGTATATTCGTTTAAAGTAATACCACAAAGTAAGTGTAAAGTATATCCATAATAAATAAAGTTGGACTTTTGAAATATACACTACCATTAAAATAATATATATGTGACTTACTGTTCACAATTTAATGCGCAACTATATCATCACATCACATTCTGGGAATATAACTTCAGTAAATTTTGTAATAGAATTTATATAAATATGCTTTCGTCGGGAAATGTATTTTTAAATGAGCATATTAAAGCTTAATTTTTCATACTTACATTATAACGCCTTCAGCATATGATTAAGTAATATTTATAAGTGAAAATGAAATTTTCAAAATAGGAATGAATAAATATGTAGTCATATTAAACACATGGTCTTTTAAAATAGCATATCTATAAAAATAAGATTATTGCTTTTAAAGTATTATTTTCCTAACTTAAACATCTACCATTTAATTAGTTTATGATTCGATCTAATGGTCATCGCTATTCTTACATCTGCCAAAATATCATACTGTGTTTTAAAACAGCTTCAGCTCTGAAATTTAATTTTCTGAATTAGATGTAAAGGCCAGTGACTATGACTTCATACCGACAAAATCGTATTTAAATATTTCAATTTTATATAATATCTAAAGCTCATGGCGTTATTGGGTGTTCCTAACAAATTATTTCTGTACAATTCCTGTCTTTTGCTGCACTATATTCCGAGAGGTAACTCCTTCACACTATGGAAAACTTTCCTAGAAATCGGTTGTTTCTTTGAAAGAATTCTACTGCGTGACATGATACTTTTGGAGTCCATATGAGAATGAATCCTTTCTTTCAAATATGACATCATTTTCACCATCGCATCCATTCACCCTTTCAGAAATTATAGTGTCATTTAAGCAATTTTTTTTAAATTCCCGAGTTTCAGTAAATACTCATTTTAATTAATTGGAAAATATGTAATTTTCAGAAATATTTTATTTTGTGTATACCAAGAATCTTTAAAAGAAATAGCTAGTGTCCAGTCTATTTTTTTTTGCGGGAATAAGTAACAGGAATATGACATCATCACTCACACAGTTATAGTAATCAATAAAGAAAAGTATCTTCAAAATCTCAAAATTTAATTACATTTAAAAGTTTAATTAAAAATATCAAACTCAGGTACCCTATAAGAAAAAAATTACATAAAAATATTAAAATGTAAGTCTGTATCTGTATTAAAATGAAATCTGTAAACATTCCACCCATAGGATTAACATTAGCATTTGAGTTTATCCGCTTCTGTAGTGTAGGCTTTTAAATAACATTAGAGATAATTCTGTCAATTGTGCTGATATCAAGAAAATAAGTCTCTAGAATCTAGAAAATACTTTTATTTCATGCTTTACTTAAAATGCTCTGTGCAGTCATGTTAAACGCATATTCGTTTAAATAAAATTGGACTTTTTAAATATGCACTACCACTTAAATAATATATATGTGAATTACTGTTTACTATTTAATGCGCAACTATATCTTCTTATCACAATCTGGGAATACAACTTCAGTGAATTTTGTAATGGAATTTATATAAATTTGCTTTCGTCTGGGAATGTATTTTAAATAAGCATATTAAAGCTTAATGTTTCATACTTGCATTATAAGCCTTTCAGCAAATGAATAAGTAATATTTATAAGTGAAAATGAAATTTTCAAAATAGCAGTGAATAAATATGTAGTCATATTAAACACAAGGTCTTTTAAAATAGCATATCTATAGTAAATAAGATTATTACTTGGGAAATATTATTTTCCTAACTTAAACATCTACCATTTAGTTAATTTCTGCTTTCCTTTTTGTTTAATATTTGAGAAGGAATTAAATGAGAAAAATCTAGAAAAATAATTTAAGAAAGTGCCTTAAAACAATTTACGTCAACTTAATTTATCCCGTAATGCATTTCAAAATGAACATGTTTAATACTTATTTTTCAGCATAAAATTACAATATTTTCGCCATATGAATACCTCTATTAAAGAAAATAAACATTGCACAATTACAATGAATAAACTCCAATAATTAATGTGGCAAAAATTAATTTATCTGCATATTACTAGCATAACATTTAATAAATTGAAGATTTTGGTTATTGCGGATTATATAACGGTATGAAAGTGGCTATTATTCTTGTATTAAATTGTAGAAATATTAGGATCTATTGCTTTGAAGCTAAATTTAGATGATATGATTGTCTGTTTGACTGCATTCCTGAAAATGGTTCATTATAATATAGAAATATTATTAAGTATGTTACTTCAGAATGTTAAGCTAAAATCAGTTTTACATCAGAGTTATTGGAATAGATTTTTCTAAACAATTTTACAACATTTTAATGATAAAACTATATTCATTAATGAATGAACGATATCAAGAATTATTAAGTTATTTTCTTTAAAGCGTATGGTAAAGATTTATTTCTCTAGCTTTATTACTAGGCTAATTTAATCACTCTAAATATTTGATCATTCAAATCGGTATATTCAGGATAAGTGAGATGGGAACTATTAAAATGAAAATTAATAACATATTCATTTCATACCGAACTAATTTTTAAGATTTCTATATTTGTATACTAATATGTAAAAAATTAAATTAACAATAACTGATAATATAATTTTTGAAAATTATGCTAGTAATTTTTAAGCAAAATAATTGCATAATGAAATGAATGACCATCCTGGGGGTATATTGTTCTGTAAAGAAAAAAAAAAAAAAAAAAAAAAAAAGCAAATGTCAGAATCACAATTTATAATGTTTTTTTTCTTATATTGTTGAAACTATAAAGATGCATTAATAAAAACCCACAGATATTGAATTATTAAGAGACATTTGCATTTCTAAAACTAAAGTCACATTTGTTTCAGTTTTATATCAATGTTCTTGAAATAGATTTTTTAAAACAATGTTACAACATTTTTATGAAAAAAGTATATGGGGCATTCTCAAAATCTTTTGACTTTCGGGAAAAAAAATATGGTGAAATTAAACTTGCTTAAATAACATTTTAATATGATAGACGATCTGATAGCCTTAATGATTCAAAATAAAGAAAAAAATGGTCAGCAGCGAAAAATATTTTATTTAACTGAGGTTTAAATTAAACTTGCGAGTTTAATTTTCCTTACCATTTTACCACTATAACTTTTTATTTTCTTCTAAATTTTTACTTATAATGAATTTCATAGTACCCACAGGACATTCAAATAAGAAATAATAAAAATATAGTACTTTTAACACAGAATTTTTGTATAACATTGTCTTAAAGGGGTGTTGAAGAAGGGACGGTAAGGTAAAAAAGGGGGACGGTATAGAAAAAAAGGAACGAAATGGGAAAAAAAGGACGGTAAGGATGTAACGGTAAGGAAAATTACCACCTATTTTTAGGCAAATCATGTTAAGACTAAGTGATAGCCACAATGTTCATTGATTTTTAGAAACAGTTGTTAACATTGGATTAATTTTTTTTTTTTTTTTTTATTTACCTCGAAAGCGCAAGAATAAACCTTGGGGACGGTAAGACTACCAATAAAGCAACGATCTTGAAATTGATATTTAAATACTGATTTAAATTTTGCAATAAATTTCCCGTCAAAGAATTTTACGCATTCTTTCTCTAGCGTACTTCTGCATGAGAAAAAACTTGAAAAAAATTCTGTTTCTGCATCTGAAGTGAATTTCTGTATAAGTTTAGGAAGAGGAACGGTAAGGATGAAAAACCTAGTGACAGGTTAAAAAAATAATATCAACCGTAAAAAGGTGTGCAGGTTAATTTTTTGCTACATATTTATATTAAAAAATTGTCCCAGTTTCGGAAAAAAACTACATCGAATTACTTTTATTGAAACAATTTTATACAGACAGCTCCAAATTTAAAAATCAGCATCAGGGACACAGGGCGGTATAGGAGTTATTCCGGTATTTGGACCCTCAACATCGTCCAAAGCTAATTTATCTCGTTAATATTGTTATGCAATCATGCAATGGGATGTTCTCCAGTATATGAATTTTTAAAAAAAGCACAAAAAAGTGTATTAAAACAAAAATTTTTATTCAGGGACATGAAAGTCAAAAGATTGTGCGAATGCCCATATCCATTAATGAACGAATGCTATTAAGAATTATTAAGTTATATTCCTTAATGTGTATGATAAACAATCATTTCTTAAGCTTTAATAATAGGATAATTTAATCACTCCAAGCATTTGGTCATTCAAAACGGTATACTCGGCATTAGTGAAATGGGAATATTAAAATGTAAATTAATAACATATTCATTTCTTACCGAACTAATTTTTAAAATTTCCATACTTGTATAATAATATGTAAAAAATTAAATTAACAATAACTGATAATATAATTTTTGAAAATTATGCTAGTGATTTTTTAGCAAAATAATTGCATAATGAAATGAATGGCCATCCTGTAGGTATATTGTTCTGTAAAAAATTAAAGCTAATATCAAAATTACAATCTATAATGGATTTTTTCATACTGTTGAAACTATAAAGATGCAGTAAAAAAAACACAGATATTGAATTATTAAGAGACATTTGCATTTCTTAAACTAAAGTCAATTTTGTTTCAGTTTTATATAAATGTTTTTGAAATAGATTTTTTAAAACAATGTTACAAAATTTTGATAATAAAAGTACATCTATTAATGAGTGAATGATATTAAGAATTATTAAGTTATATTCCTTAATGCACATTATAAACATTAATTTCTCAAGCTTTAATAATAGGACGATTTAATCACCTTAAGCATTTGATAATTCAAAACGGTATATTCGGGATAAGTGACATGGGAAATTCTAAAGTGAAAATTAATAACATATTCATTTCTTACCGAACTAATTTTTAAGATTTCCATATTTGTATACTATTTATAAAAACTTAATTTAACAATAATTGAGAATATAATTTTTTAAAATTATGCTGATGATTTTTTAAGCAATTACATCAAGAAATGAATGGACATCCTGAAGGTATATTGTTCTATAAAAATTATTGCAAATATCAAAATAAAAATTATCATGGATTTTTTGTTGTTGAAGCTGTGAAGGTGCAGTAAATAATACACAGATATTGAATTATTAACAACCATTTGTATTTCTTAAACTTAAATCCGTTTTGCTCAGTTTTATTTCGATGTTCTTGAAATGGATTTTTCAAAACAATGTTACAACGTTTTGATAATTAAAGTATATCCATTAACCAATGAACGATATTAAATATTATTAAGTTATATACCTTAATAGGTATGTTAACGATTAATTTCTCAAGCTTTAATAATTGGACGATTTAATGACTTAAAGCATTAGGTTATTGAAAACAGCATATCCAAGATAAGTGAAATGGTACTATTAATGAGGCCAAGTTTGTCGCCAACTTAGCGATATATCACCAAATTTGACGACCAAAATTAGTCACCAAAACTGACGCCAACTCGACGATATCTCTAATATTTCGCCAAATTCCCATAGACTTCCATTGTAAACCAATAGGGATTACTTGCTTACAGAAAATCAACAAATTGAGATATTTTAATGCAACAAAGACTAACATTAACTTAAGGGATTGTACTAATTATATTTAAGGAAATCCAAGTAAATTGATTAAAAGTAAAATGATACAATGCTTAGCATGCTTTCCCAAACATAAATTTTAAGAAAGCCCTCAGGTCAAAAAAATTAGATTTGAAACTTTTATCCAATTATAATAAAATTTGACTTTCGTGACTTTTGAACTTTTTGTGATTTTTAATTCGATTTTTACGTTTCTTCACCAACTGCTGCAATTTTTTGACATTCCATTTCTGATTTATAATACTAAAATAATTTCTACTCTCATTTCAATAAAGTTTATTCGGATTTCGTGTAGCAATTTTTTAATTTTGCGGGAATTTTTTATGATTTTTAGTGTATTTTAGCGATTTCCTACCATTTTTCCACATTAGTGAAAGGAATCAACTTTCAATCTTCTAACACAATATGTATATATTTTTTTCTCTTTTTGAAATTTATGCAGCGATTTAAAATTTTTTCGCGATATCTTATTGTGATTTTCAGAGATTTTTCGCAATTCGTGCTATTTTTTTGACGTACCTAGGCAACGCCGGGCAAGTTAGCTAGTTTTATAATAAAAGTATATTTATTGATGAAAGAACGATATTAAGAATTATTAAGTTAAATTCCTTAATGTGTATGGTAAAGATTAATTACTCGAGCTTTAATAACAGAGCGATTTAATGACTTTAAGCATTTCGACATTTAAATCAGTATATCCAGGATAAGTGAGATGAGATTATGAAAATGAAAATGAATCACAAATGCATTACTTACCCAACAAAGTTTAAGGATTATTCTACTTCTATACTATTTGTAAAATAATTAAATGAACGATCATTGCGATTAGAATATTTGAAAATTACGCAAGACAGTTTAACACTAGAACGCCCGGAAGGAGTCGATTCGACTCCGACCACATGATTAAATGTCAATTGGAGCCAGAATTTTTTTCATAAAATAAGTTTAATTTAAGTGACGCAGAATTACGTTAAATAAATCAGTTAAATAATTTTAAATAAAAATTCTGGAGTGAAATATTTTTATGAAACTTGAGCAAAATTTTCGGGCGTTCTAGTGTTAAATCAACATAACTGAACCTTAGAAAAAATGAGCAAGAGAACATAATTGAAATATATTGTTTTATGAAAAGTTATAGTCATTGTTAAAATTATAATCAAACACGGATTTATTTTAATAGTTCTGAAGCTTTAACACGTTAAGCGCTACCTCAGTCACCGGTGACTGACACTGAACTTTCCGTTTAGAAGGCGTCATTCACCGATGGTTGACGGTCTAAAATATGTTATAAAACTAAAAATATAAATATTGTTTAAGTAATTACTAAAAACTTATTTAAAATTTACTTTTTTTTTATTTATCACAGGATTATACTTTCTTAAAAATTACCCAAAACATTGCAAATTTTTCAGCTTGAGTGTCAGCCGCCGTGGCACTCAACGTGTAAAAGATCTGGGTTACCGATTATTAATGAGAAACCATTTTTTATAATAATACGTTTCCATTAAGTTAGTCACTTCAGACTGTTAAACTAAAATCAGATTTATATCAATGTTCTTGAAATATATTTTTCAAAATAATGTTACAACATTTTGATAATAAAAGTACATGGGGAATTCTCACAATCTTTTGACTTTTATGTCCCTGAATAATAATTTTTATTTTAGTACATGTTCTTGTGTTTTTTTTTTTTTTTTCATATGCTGGGGAACATTCCATTGCATGATTGCATACCAATATTAAGGGTCTTGTACCTTTTAAACGCGTCGAACATTAACGAAAAACTTCAAAGTTTGAATTAGTCTATCTGCAAAGCCTTTTTAGGTATAAACATGAAATTTTGGATATTGATTAAACAGATTGTGCTTTGTAATATCCTCCCATTAAAAATTTATTAACCCTTTACAGAATTTGTGTATTGTTGAAATCAAAATAGCTCTTTTTTTACCCCATAAGTCATTGCGCGCATAATATCTTGAGAAAGTATGTATGGATTGGCATGAAATTTGGTAAAGATACTAAACATATATGTGTGTTTAAAATGATCTACTCTTAGGCTAAAATTATTTCATTAACTATATAAAAAAATATTTTCGTAAAAAAAAAAATAAAAATTTTGTATTTTTAATCAGTAAAAATAGTCATAACTAAAAATATTACCATTTTAAATACTTAAAAGTAGATCTTTTAAAACACACATATTTGTTTAGTATATTTACCATATTTCATGCCAATCCATACATACTTTCTCAAGATATCATGCGCGCAATGACTTATGGGGTAAAAAAAGAACTATTTTGATTTCAACAATACACAAATTCGGTAAAGGGTTAATATATTTCTGTTGGTAGTATATTACAAAGCACAATCCGTTTAATCAATATCCAAAATTTCATGTTTATACCTAAAAAGGCTTTACAGATAGACTAATTCAAACTTTGAAGTTTTTCGTTAATATTCGACGCGTTTAAAAGGTACAAGACCACTTAACGAGATAAATAAGTTTTGGACGATGTTGTGGGTCCAAATACCAGGAAAACTAGTATACCGTCCCGTTTCCCTGATGCTGAATTTTAAGTTTGGAGCTGTCTTTATAAAATTGTTTCAGTAACAATAATTCGATGTAATTTTTTTCCGAAACTGGAACAATTGTTTTATATAAATATGTAGCAAAAAATTAACTTGCACACATTTTTAGGGTTGTTATTATTTTTAAAACTCTGTCCCTGGGTTTTAGATTCCTTACTGTCCCTCTTCTAAAATTATACAGAATATCACTTCAGATGCAGCCAAATAATTTTTTTCAAGTTTTTTCTCATGCAGAAGTACGCTAGAGAAAGAATGCGTAAAATTCTTTGACAGGAAATTCACTGCAGAATTTAAATCAGCATTTAAATATCAATTTCAAGTATCGTGGCTTTATTGGTAGTCTTACCATCCCCAAGGTTTATTCCTACACTTTTCGAGGTAAATTAAAAAAATTTCTTTAATTTAATCCAATGTAAATAACTGATTCTAAAAAACAACGAACATTGTAGCTACCACTTAGTCTTAACATGATTTGCCTAAAATAGGTGATAACTTTCCTTACCGTTCCAACCTTACCGTCCCTTTTCTTCCCATTTTGTCTCTTTTTCCTATACCGTCCCCTTTTTCTTACCTTACCGTCCCTTCCTTAACACCCCTTTAAGACAATGCTATACCAAAATTTTGTACTAAAGATACTACATTGTTATTATTTCTTATTTGATTGTCCCGTGGGTACTATGAAAATTCATTATAAGTAAAAATTTAGAAGAAAATAGAAAGTGATAGTGGTAAAATGGGAAGGAAAATTAAAATCGCAAGTTTAACTTAAACCTCAGTTAAATAAAATATTTTTCGCTGCTGAGTATTTTTTCCTTATTTTGAATCATTAAGGCATTCGTCTATCAGATTAAAATGTTATTTTAGCAAGTTTAATTTCACCAGATTTTTATTCCCGAAAGTCAAAAGATTGTGAGAATGCCCCACATCCATTAATTAATGAACGATATTAAGAATTATTAAGTTATATTCTTTAAAGCGTATGGTAAAGATTTCTCTAGCTTTAATATTAGGACGGTTTAATCATTTTAAAAATTTGATAGTTTGAAACAATATACCCATGCTAAGTGAGATGGAACAATTAAAATGAAAATTAATAACAAATGCTTTACTTACTTAATTAATTTTAAAGATTATTTTACTTGTGTACTATTTGTAAAAAATTAAATTAAAAATCGCTCATAATATAATTTTCGAAATTTATTCAAAGAATATTAAGCAAAGTATTTGCATAATGAGATGACTTAACATTCAGGAGATATATTGTTCTATAAAAATTAAAGCAAATATCAAAATTACAATCTATAATGGATTTTGTTTATATTGTTGTAGCTATAAAGATGCAGTAAAAATACAATATATTGAAATATTAAGAGCCAAATGAATTTCTTAAACTAAAATCAGCTTTTTTCCTCAGTTTTATATCAATGTTCTTGAAATAGATTTTTCAAAACAATGTTACAACATTTTGATAATAAACGTATATTTATTAATGAATGAACGATATTAAGAATTATTAAGTTATATTCCTTAATGTGTATGGTAAAGATTAATTACATTAATGGTAATTAATGTTAAGTATTATTCTACTTGTGTACTATGTGTAAAAGAATTAAATGAACAATCATTGCGACTAGAATATTTGAAAATTACGCAACGAGAGTTGAAATCAATATAATTGAATCTTAGAAAAAAATGAGAAAGCGGACATGATTGAAATATATTGTTTTATGCAAAGTTATAGCCATTTTTAAAATTAAAACCTAACATGTGTTTTATTTTTATAGTTTTGTTTCTTTTAAGGTCCAGGTTACAGAATATAAGAGTAAACCATTTTTATATTAACACATTTTCATTAAGTTAGTTATTTGATACTGTTAAACTAAAATCGGATTTATATCCATCTTTTTGAACTAGACTTTTCAAAACATTATTACATCTTGATAATAAAATTATAGTCATTAATGAATAGAAGATATTAAATATTATTTAGTTATATTCGTTAATGCTTCTGGTAAAGATTGACTTTTCTAGCTTTAATTTTAGGACGATTTAATCACTTTAAACATTTGGTGATTTAAAACAATATTTACGGGATAAGTAAAATGGGACTATGAAAACCAAAGTTGATAACATGTGCATTTTTTACCGAAGTCATTTTAAGGATTACCTTACTTGTATACTATTTCAAAAAAATTAAATTAGCAGTCACTGATAATCTAATTTTTTTAATTATGCTAGAGATTTTAAGCAATTTAATTGCATAATGAAATTAATGGACATCTTGGAGGTATATTGATGAAGAAAATTTAACGTAAATATTAAAATTATAATCTATAATGGATTTTTTAAATGTTGTTGAAGCTATAAAGATGCAGTCAAAAATACACAGATATTGAAAAATTAAGAGCCATTTGAATTTTTTTAACTAAAGTCATTTTTTTGTTTCTCAGTTTTATATCAAATTTCTTGAAATAGATTTTTCAAATCAGTGTTACAGCATTTTGATTAACGAAGTATATTTATTAATGAGTTAACGATATTAAGAATTATTAAGTTATATTTCTTAATGCGTATGGTAAAGTTTAATTAATCGAGCTTTATAACAGAACGATTTTTAGCAGCAACGACTTTAAGCATGTCGTCATTTAAATTAGTATATCCAGGATAAGTGAAATGAGATGATGAAAATGAAAATTAATCACAAACGCATTACTTACCCAACTAATTTTAAGGATTATTCTGCTTCTATACTATTTGCAAAATAATTAAATGAGCGATCATTGCGATTAGAATATTTGAAAATTACGCAAGAGAGTTTAAATCAACATAATTGAACGTTAGGAAAAATGAGCAAGCGAACATAATTGAATTGTATTGTTTTATGCAAAGTTATAGCCGTTGTTAAAATTATAATCTAAAATGGATTTATTTTTATAGCTTTGAAGGTTTTATTGTCCAGGTTACGGAATATAAGAGAAAACCAGTTTTGTATTAATACATTTTCATTACTTGACACTGTTAAACTATAATTGAATTTATATCGATGTTTTTGAACTAGATTTTTCAATACAATGTTACAACATCTTGATAATAAAATTATATCTATTCATTATTAAGTTATATTCCTTAATGCTTCTTATAAAGATTAATTTCTCTAGCTAATATTACATGATTTAATCACTTAAAGCATTTGGTCATTTAAAACAGCATTTACCGGATAAATGAGATGCGACTCTCAAAATGAAAATTAATAACAAATGCGTTACTTACACAACTAATATTAAGGATTATTCTACTTTTATACTATTTATAAAATAATTAGAGTATCATTGCGACTATAATATTTGAAAATTACGCAAGAGAGTTAAGAATAAATGAGCTAGCGAATATCATTGTAATATACTGTTTTAAGCAAAGTTATAACTATTATTAAAATTATAATCTAACACTGGACTTATTTATATAGTTTTGAAGCTTTAAAGGTACAGGTTGCAGAATATAAGGGTAAACTATTCTTTATATTAATACATTTTCATTAAATTAGCGATCTTCAGACTGTTAAACTAAAACCACTTTCAAGTCAATGTTCTTGAAATAGATTTTTCAAAACAATGTTACAGTATTTTGATAATAAAATACATCTATTATTGAACGAATGATTTTAAGATTTATTAAGTTGTATTCCTTAATGCGTATGGTAAAAATTAATTTCAATGGCTTTAGTAACAGGGCGATATAATCACTTTAAATATTTACCGTATTTACCCGCGTATACGTCGATCCCGCGTATAAGTCGATCCCCTACTTTCCCGATCAAGAAATTTGAATTTTTTTTAATCCCGCGTATAAGTCGACCCCCCACTTTTCCGATCCAGAAATTTGATTTTTTTTAAATACATTATTCAAAATCACCTGGAAAAAGAAAGAAAATACTAAATATACAAAAATAAAGAAACTTTAATTCTTTTTCATTTATTCGAAATCATATGGAAAAAAAAGTACAAAATATACAATAATGAAGATAATAATATACTAAAGCAATATACAAAGTTAAACTGATTCAAGGTCCGATTCATTATCGGACTCGCCAGACAATTCACAAAAATCCTACGTCGTTATCGGCTCATCATGATACACGTTTTCAATCTCTGCATCGCTACATTCTTCCTCGTCGTTATCACTTTCGAAAATGACATCACCTTTTGTGCTGTCTAATTCGTTGCTTATGCAGCAATTCTTGAAAGATTTTATAATCATTTCGGAAGGAATTTGATTCCACGCATCTTTAACCCTCTGAGCAATCAATGCAATGTCAAGCTTTCTAACATTAACGCCCTTTGTAAATGTTGGACAACCGGATGAAATCCACTCTGCCCAATATTTTCTAACATTTGCTTTGAGGCAAACGTCTAGCGGGTTGAAGGACGGATGACGACCCTCTCAGGATTACAGCTACAGTCGTTTTCAGTTCTTTAGTCACTTTATTCACGTTTTCATAAAAGTGGCCACGAAACGAGTCGTAAACTAAAAGGGAAGTTTTTTTTAAAAACAATTCCCGTTTTTTTACCCAACACATTTTTAAGCCAGTCGACTGTTCTGTCAACATCCATCCACCTCTTTTCATGGGCTTGAATCAGCAAACCAGATAGAAATGTAACGATTTTCGGCAACATTTTTCTTTTAAAAATAATCAACGGATGAAGCTTACTACCGTCGGCCAAACAGAAAAGAGCGACCGTGAAACGGGTGTTTTCGTACCCAGTCGTTCTTACCAAAATGGTTTTTCCCCCTTGCAGTTCACGGTTTTATTTTCTGGTAAGTCGAGACACATGAGTGTTTCGTTCATATTTCCTATATGGCAAAGTTCAAAATATTTCATTTTTCTTTGATTGATGACGTATTTTTGAAATTTCATAATCTTTGCTTCCAAGTCAGTTGGTAATTTTTGTGCTAGTTTAGTGCATGGGCGTAAAGTCAAACCATGACGATTCATAAATCTAGTGCATCAATGTTCTGATGCATGAAACGTGTTTGGAATACCATACTTTTCTTCTTTTGCAAACTTCATTGCTCATAAACGTATTGCAGTTCTGGTGACAAAAAAAACATTCCGCCGGCACTCTACAACCCGATCATACAATACGTTTTCGAGTCATGGAAAGGGCGATTTTCCATGCGCAAATCCTTTTTTGATTTTGGGATGTTTTCTAGCTTTGCCTTATTCTTGCGCCAATCACGAATCAATTTTTCTTGAACCCCAAACTGACGAGAAGCAGTACAGTTGTTAGACTCTTCCGCAAAAGAAATAACTTTAAGTTTAAATCCAGCTGCGTATAAATTGCGTTTCTACTTTCTAATAACTAAATCGGCCATATCAGTAGAAACAAAGGGAAAAAGTACAGTTAGAGAAATGAAGAAATAATGAATAAGTGTACTATCAAGAGTAAGCAAGATGTAACGCCTTTCACGTGTTTTTAGAGAGTCACGTGTTTCTAGCCACTCGCGAACGATTTAATTGCACATAGGGCTGATACATTCTCGGAATTTTATCTACTGATCTCAGATGAAGGGGGGGGGGTAGTAGGCGTACATTCATCGCCAGCACCAAAACCGTCACCCAGTCTCCTTTTTTTCTCTCCTGGTATGGAAATCGGCAGTAAACGAAAGCATTTTTGACTTCTGGGAAAAAAAAAATTCAGGACCCTCGTATAAGTTGACCCTCCCAAATTTAATGTCTTTTTTTGTCCAAACTTTCTCGACTTATACGCGGGTAAATACGGTAGTCATTTGAACTCTTATCTCTGCACTGAAATTGGAGTTTTACAGCATCTTCATAATTAACTGAAATACTTCAAAATACGTCAAAAATACTTATTAAAAAATACCATTTTTTTAATATTCGTGTGCCTATAAAATAATTACACTGTCGCATAGAGCTTAAATTCTATTTGAGAACATAATGAGTACTATGAAAAACATTATGAGAAAATGTTACTCAAAAATCTTTTAAAAATTTTATGTGACAATATGCTTGATAATCACCTATAAAGAAACCGACTCATAGTACAAGAGCCGACAGCACAAAAACATATGTTATCAAGCGCAAGAAAAAAAAAGTTAAGAGTAGATGTATGGGAATCTAATGATCCATGTCTGCGGAAAGTGAAGTGGTGCGTAAGCTAAAAATTAATACCACCAGTGGATGATTCGTAGGCTTATCATTGTGTCTGTCCTACAAACAAATGTATGAAAACATGGATGATAGTTGTAGGACAAACACAATGATAAACCTACGAATCAACCACTGGTGGTATAAATTTTTGGCTTATGCACAACTTCACTTTTCCGAAGACATGGATGGTTGGTTGGTTGTGTTTATGACGTTCAATTATCAACACGAGGGATATAGGCCCTAAGGGGGGGTGCCCTTCGTGGGGGTCTTTCTAAGGGAGCCTAACACGTATTAACGCTTGGAAATACAAGGTTCGAAGAAAACCACGAAAACTTCGAACGATTAGGCCGACGGCCGCGATTGGGTTCGAGCCCAGCACTTCCCGTCTACCAGCTTCGAGAGCAGAACCTCTCGGCCACTGGTGGGGCCCGAAGACATGGATTTTTAGATTCCCACACTTCTACTCTCCCATAACATAAAGGTTTTTTTCTTGTACTTGACAACATAGGATTTTTTGCTGTAGGCTCTTGGACTATCATGTTTTCAGTCATGTGAATAACGGCGCCCTCCGCTGAATGCTACGAGCAGAGGTGCGCCTCTGCTAACTGAAAGGTTGGACAGGCTGAGAAACATTGTGACATCTATCAGCATCAGCTTGTAACAATCCCTTTTCAACCTATCCGATCAGCCGTCACCTGAATGGATCGGGTAAACGACATCTCCAAGACAACTGAAGACACTCCAACGGAACTGCCAGCAACAATTGAAAATAGACAGTCGTACACAATACGTACACGTAAAGCCAGGAAAGTTTTATTTTTCCACATTTTCTCTCACTCGCAGGTAAGTGACAATTTCTTTAAAATAAAATTGGTGACCAAGTTTTTTTACATAATTTTTTTAAAGCTCAATACTATCATTCATACACACTATGAATTTTATTGTTACCGCCTTTATTTGAATATCGAGCTTCGAAATACATGTTGTCAGGGTTCGTACGCATCACCCTATTCAAGCGATTTTAGGTATTTTAGCGTCAGGAATTCAGTAAAGTACTTGACGCTAATATCTATAAATACAATTCATTTCATTAAATAAGGTAAATATTTCTTTACGAAAATTTTGATAAAATGTCCCTGAAAGTCCTCGAAGAGTACGAACCCCAGTTGTACTTTAACTTTTGGAGGGCATGATTCTGGAGAAATTGCAGCATGTAGTATATATTTTTTATTGATGAAAATTCATGTAAATGAAAAGAAAATGTTTTAGCAAGTAAACGGGCTGTGAGTAATTGGGTCTATGATTAATTGGGGACTAGTGTTTTATTAATTTTTTTATAACGTTACCCTTTTTGTCTAGGACAAATATAAAAAAATGAGTGTTAGATACTGGATATAGATATACCGTCAAGTGTTTGTATTTATCTGAATCAACAGTGTGGTCTTGTTGGAAAATTAATAAAACATTAGCATTACACCCAATCCACGATTACCCCGAGTTTACCCTTTTTCCCATTTCTCTAGTTTTCTCAGCATTTTTCTCAGAATTTATCACGATTTCACATTAATTCTTTTATCATAGATATTGCAATTCTGTGTCCTTTCAATCTATATTTTTTTCATTTACACATATTTCAGCACGAAGAAAAACATATTCCTCCTTTAAATTATTTTTGTGTGTGTCTTGATGCTAAAAAAATGGTCAAGTGTGATTATTACTCGCGCTCAGACGGTTTTGTACAATAAATATATGAATAATTAACTATATTATTAAAAAATAGTTGCTAAAAGAATTATAAAACTTTGTAAAAAACTATACAATGTAGGGTTGGGTATAGCTGTATGTACTAGAAAATTAAAAATGGGTATATCATAAATGTTCAAAGAGATAAGAAGACTAAATAAGATCAAATATTGATATTCCGTGTAACTCTTTTTTTTTAAATCTTATCAATAATCTGTTTATGATTAACTTAATTCGGTACAGACAATAAAAGTAGTGCTTATTTGAACTTCATTTTGTAATCCATAAAACTACTTTCAGCGTAGTAAATATATTTTCTTTTTACAATGTAGACAAAATAAAACCCTCGTTCAAAATTTAAAATTGGCATTGTGCTAAGCGCGCTTCGAAAGGAGGTCGCAAAGCAACAATGCGCGTCGCCTCGGTCCTTTCCTCGTTATTCCAGATAAGTTTATAATTAACTTTTAAAGACACGGTAGGCGTATTGAGAGATACACTCAATGAAAATAAGTCGCGAATCCCATAGCATTTTTGAGATTAATTCTTATGAAATTAACATTATTCTTATTGTTTTTAACAATTTGACTGCTTTTATACTGCTACTAGGAATTGCATTACACAAATATTCATTAAAAGTTGTTATATTGGCTTTAAACGCAGATGGAACATAGAGTACGATGCCGCTGCCTTTTCCAAATAGTCCGTGACTTTAAGGGTTAATATCTCGACTAATTACTAAAGATTTTTTAAAAATCAGTATAAAAATGCTTTTATGCTTCTGCTACGATAGGTACCGCCAGTGCTCCTCAACATCTTTGCGGAAAGCCTACAAATCGAAATTTTTGTGTAACAGAATAATGCGATTTTCTCAAAAACTATATGACAAAGAGTAATCGCTATAGTTTTCCTGCAAGGTTTAAATTAACGCCTACTACCTCTAATTTTTTCATAATTTTAGTTTTAGTAGATTCGGAAATAGAAGGGGGGGGGGGGGAACATATTTTTACACTACATTTTAGAGTATATCTCTGAAAATATAATACCTAAAATTAAAAGAAATGTATTTTTGAGTTCAGCGTTACGAAACCTTTCACACAATACCACACACAAAGAAAAGACTATTTTTTTTCAAGTAATCTAATTAGTCCCTCTAAATTTTTCTAAATATATTTGTGAATTTTTAATAATTTTTAAATATGTGGGATATTCTTTATTACTTCCCTCAATTTGAACTTTCCACGTTCCTTAGTTTACGAGTAAAATGGCTGTAACAGACAAACAGACAGACACAGGACTGATCTGATAAAGATCTTTTTTTTACTTTTTAAGTATGGAACTCTAAAAAGGTGTCTTAAAGTCTTTTCTGAGTTCATAACTATTAAATTTTCTACAACCTAAATCATCAAAAATCACCCTTTATTCATTGTAGCAAAATATGGATTAGAAAATTCAAGAAAGAAACGCACTTTACTTTTTTATATCGAACAATACAAATTTTGGGTAAGGTATGCTGGATTACCCTTAGTATATAATTCAGTCAGAATTGCAGGAAATAGACTCATGATGCAAGACTTTGAATTCTTTTAGAATTACTAAAAGTTCAGGAAGCAGAAATAAAAATTTCTTATCGAATTTCTTTTGCAGACAATGGTTTTATTCTTAAGATAGGCCGAATTCTTTATCATATCGGAAGAAACTATACAGAATTATTCAACTTTTTTTGGAAGAAAACTTTTAAAGTAGAATAGTTTGCTTTTTTCCCCTTTAAATGTTCATTGATATGTAGTCTCATTCTCTTTCATATATCGTTTGTTTTATATTACATCTAATTTTTCAATTTTTGACTAGTCAGAGCTATATTTTACCATGCTGTCACGCGTATAGAGGTTTATGAGAGGTATCTAGAAGTAGTATACCTTAAAAAGATACTGATTAGCTTTATTTTTTTTTACCTGTTGGAGATGCATATGTAATGTAAATTTCAGAAGTATTCAAAATTAGCTAGGAATTAAATTTTTGCCAATAAAATAGTCTTGCCATTAATTAAACAAAATGCATGCATTTTTTAATTTTTATATAGTCTTTGGGACATGCAAGTTAAATTTAGGAATAGTTTCTTTATGAAGTAACAAGAACAACTGTAAAAAATACATGTTTCTATGGAAAAATCTAATTAAGTTATAATGCACTAATATTTTTTTTAACTTTTGGAGCTTTCCTGCGCTGAAAACAGACAAATGATTTTTTAAAGCCAGAAGCTCTAAAGAAAAAAAAAACTAGAGAACAGGAATTCTGCTTTTTCAGAATTTAGTGTCGCCCCGGCATTTCCATTACTTAATTTTTTTTCTGATGGACTGATGGCTTCTATTATTATGAAATAGCCATTATAAATGAAGTGTTAGGTGAAAATGAAAGAGCAGCCGTAAAAATTTACAACTCTGATTTTCTGGTCAGAATGGGGGTGGGGGGGAATGGTCATTTTTTTACGGCTGCTCTTTCATCTTCACCTAACACTTCATTTATAATGGCTGTTTCGTAATAATAGAAGTCACCAGCCCACCAGAAGAAAATAACTCGGTTAAGCGGGACTCTACTGCAGTGCAAAACATATTTCAATTTTAAGACTTAAAGCACACGTTTTATTTTATGTAAAAAGACGTCATTCGCATATGCTTAAGAATTTCACATTTGCGATCTACTCTTAAACATCTACAGTAAAGCATGCATAGCACATCACGATCGCGAATTAATGCACAAATGCAGCAAAAAGATTCCGCCATTCAAGAAAATCGAAAAAAAAAACGGCTATCTAATGATTCATAGATACTTACAATTAAATATAGTATATAATAGCTCCATTGTTTTAACAGAAATCATCCGTTTATATTTTTTTTCAAAATAGCACGTATTTTAATTAGATTTTCTTTCGGTTGTTACGAGAAAATGACAACAAAAATATATAATTACTATTTTAAAACTATTTTTCCTTTACTTTCTACTGAAATGGAGCACATCCGTTGCCAATATTAAACAAATGGCTCCAAAAACTCCAAAAAAATTAATATTTCAAAAATAAATGGAGATACAGTTTTCCAACAAAATGCATCGAAGAACTTTTTTTTTCCATTACGACAGTATTAAATTGAAAATGTGCGATGCTTAGAAGTTCAAAAATTTGCTAAAGTGTATTTAATCGTAATGCTTTGTTTTACGGTTAGCTTCTGTAAGGTAATGTTATTTTTTGGACACAAAATAATCTGGGAGAAAGAAATAGCATACCGTACCGAAGGCAAAAAAAAAGAAAACAGTGGCAGTCCGGGAGTGCCAATACAAGTGAAAACTTCAACAATTACGTGTGTGTTTTTTTAATCGTCAGGAAATGTTTTATGCGTTGAATTGTGTAGCAGCACTAATGAAAGCATCTGGGGACACGGCAGTGCCCCTGCCAAATCTTGAAAGCACAGCCGTAAGCATCTTTTTCTGGAAGCAACTCAGGGTACTTTTGACACCCCAATATCTTTGCGTTGGTGATTCCCAGAAACTTGAAAATTCGTAAATCTAAAGTAATGTGGAAATGGAACTAAATGCTGAAATGAAAAAAAAAAAGCATTAATCACTGAATTTTTGTCATGCAATAATGAAAGTTTTAATATTGTGCATGTCCGAGTACAGAGAATTTTTTTCTAAGTATGACTTATAAAGAGCCGTATAAAAATTTTAAATGTTTAACTTAAAAAAAAATAAAGAAAGAAAAAAAAATCATGCATGAAGCGCATATTATGAAGCAGTTTCCAACACATTCAAAATAATGTAACAAAACTTCATAGTTTAATAAGTTGAAATAGGATGTCTAATTGAACCATTTGGAAACGCATAACACATTTGAAAACCCAATTTCAACATTGCCCATCTACAGTCGGAAAATTATCCAAATTCTTTTAGTAGCCCGGTATATGATATATAAAATTTGTATCTATAATCTACACGCATGCAAAAAATTAGTCCAATTAGGAAATACATACCACAGTTGGAAATTCCTTTTCAGCAATTTCTGCTAATAAGGAGAATAGTACGTGAATTATAGGGTAAAGTGCCCATATTTTGTCCCCCTTAACTTCTCCACTTCTGCAAAAGTGGCACCACTTGTGACGCAAGGCACAGGGTCGGAAGGTAAAAGGGGTCAGTGTTGAAAGTTTCGTTCGCCAAGACGCATACATAAATTAAAGACGGCGAATTTCATGTTTTTAGAAGACCCGAGTTCTTATTAGGTCGTTTGTAGAACGTTATTTTCTGTACTGTAAGTATTTATTTCTCATTCATTGCATGTATTTTACGTTGGTAAGATGCTGACAGTACAATACAGTGAGTTTTAGGACGACCAGCTCATCTTACGGGAACGGAAGATCCGTAATATTGTAAAGTAACGTGGTCCCAATTTCGTCCCCGTTGCAGTTCTAATTCTCGTCCCGGGGACAAAATTGGGAATGCTTTTTCATGACATTCTTTCCAATTTTTTCCTCATGTTTGGATGGCAAATATACATAGTTGCCAATCTCCCGATTTTTCGGATACCAGTAAAGTCTTCCAAAAATGTTTTCTTTATTTAATTGCGTTAAAACTGCGATTGTATAAAGCAAGTATTTCTGCATAAAAATATTGGTATGAAAAAAAAATCAGGATGTTGGCAACTATGCTAATGTTTCGTTATGCTATTATTCCACTGATAATTAGTACATTTCTTTGTGCCTTATTTTAATATAAATTAAATTACTTACTTACTCATTTAGAAATAAATTTTGATATAATTATAAGTTAAGCCTCGGCGTATTGGATTTTTTGGGGGGGACGAAATTGGGACCATTTTTTTTCTTTTGCATTTTTTAGATACTTTTGAAAAAACAATTTTTCGCATTGTTAAATTTTTTTTGAACGATATTTGCCTATGTTTCTATGTGCGTGGATAGTTAGTCTATGTAAAATCCAAATTTGATAGATTTCACTGAAAATTACAACTTCCAAGGGCCTAAAAGTGACTGGGAGATGATAATAGGGCACCTTACTCTATTCTTCTGCCCATTATATGAGGTATAGAATTAATACGAAACGTGTAACATGAAAAAATTAGTTAAATTTAAAATTGCATTCTTACCGAAATTAAAAACGCACTTCAAGCAATTATTGTTCTAAAACAGTGCTGTAACAGATTTATTTTGTATGCCAGTGTAAATAAACGATAAATACTGCACATCACCTATTCTACGGTGATCATCTTGAAGTGAAATTCAGAGATTTATGTCAATTTCAATACATTTGAAATAGCTAAATTTCATTAAAATGCACAGCAAACAATTTTCCCATTGACCATAACGTAAAAAATTCTTTTGAGTGTCCCTGTAAATGAAATGTTAATGCTACATATATTCCAGTGTTGGAAAGACCTAGGAGATGCCAAGACCTTAACCCAATTGAAAATCTTTGAAGTCGACTGAAGAATCTTCTTTCCTAGCAGTAACCCAGGAATAAAATCCAGTTAATACAAACAAGAATTCAATCTTGGTATCACATTATAATAGCTTTAGAACTAAATGACTAAAAATGGTTCACTCCATGAGAAGGCTTTCAATTATCGTAATTAAGAGTAAAAGTTACCCAGGTAAGTATTAATAGACATAGTGATAATTTCTGTATATCTAATTATTTTATACGTTTCGATTCCCTTCTTTATAACTGAAGTTCTAATAAACTACCCTTAACGGAATCTATTGCATTACATTTTTCATTAAATTATTTTCGCATTAGTATAAAATATTTTGAATCTACTTAAGAGAAAGGAATGTTATGTACAATCAAATTACAAGAATATACATTTTCAAAAAGGTTTCACAATTCAGTGTAGGGGTAGGGAAGGTTTGATACATAGGAAGAATTGATACATTGCCAATGTTTCTCAGCAAATGACATTAAGCGTCTTGAGAGCTTTCCTGCATCTCCATAAAAAATCTTATAAAAATAATCTTAATGTAAATTTTCTTTCCCTGTTTGTTTCTAAAATACACTTTCATGCCCCTTATCTGATGTTACATTTAAAAAAAAATTCTGTTTAAAATATTTTTCTCTACAACAGATTTAAATTGTTTTTGGGAAAAGGAAAAATACGCCCAACCCGCTCAGAGGGTTAACCGTCATTCTAACAGATGTAAAGGCTTCCTTTATTTGCAGAAATCATCATTAGCTGGACGTAAAAGTGAAGATTTGACAACTTTGGTGTTAAAATAGCAATTAAAGCCTTTGTGCAGGAATATTAAAAAGCAGTAAACCAACGTTTAAAATGCACAAATAATGCGTGAAATGCAGCAAACAGCTGTTTCGAATCTACAGCGAGATTCTTCTTCTGTGCAACATAGAGAAAAAAAGAACAGCGTGCTAGAAAAAGCAAGGAAATCTCTGAGCTCAGCCCTGCTTTTTCTAGCACGCTGTTCTTTTTTTCCCTATCTTGCACTGAAGAAGAATCTCGCTGTAGATTCGAAACAGCTGTTTGCTGCTTTTCACGCATTATTTGTGCATTTTAAACGTTGGTTTACTGCTTTTTAACTTTTGGGTTCTTTTAATTTTGAAGATTTTTCGAATAGCAATGTAAGTTTTCCGAAATACGGATTTTCTTTCATAACTCTCATTATTGTGAAAGTAATATCTTGTAATTTTTTTTATTTATAAAGCACATTGTTGAGGTTAGTTTTACTATAAAGTAGATTGCCATTTTGCAACTGCATTTATACAAAGTGATTGAAAATCTATTAAGGCATGATAGGGAGAAATGATGCATTACTACTGGGGAGAAATTATACACTTGTACATTTGAGATTTAATTGTATTTTTAAGTTGCAAACTAATATGGGACTGTAATATTCATTATTGTTTTACAGCAAAAGCTACTGAAATTGGTAAGGAGGATTAATTTGTAAAGCTTTTCTGAAATCATTCACTCAAACAAATATTTTATTTTATATGGATTTAAAACGATTGGAATTTATCCTTTTGATCTTAATTGTTTCGACAATACCTACTTTTTATTCTCAACATCTTCTTGCGATTATCTGAACAAAACCAGTGAGTTAAATATTCATCAGTTATCTATTGACACGGCACCTAAAAAATCTGTAGATGAAAATACAGGGCCGTCATGCCTAGTTTACTAGTCTCCCGAGGATATTAGACCTTATCCCAAGAAAACAGCTATAATCCAATTAATGCTAATTCATGGATTATCGTGGCCTTTTCTACTAAAAAGACCATTCGACATTATGTAGGTTACATAGAAAAGAAGTGCAATGACAGATGGTTTGTTTGCTTTGCGCGTCGTGTGGAAGGAAAAAAGTTTAAATGGCCTGAAATGGGAGATGTTTCTATAATTGACGAATAGCAGATTGAAAACACATTATATCTACCCGACTTTACTTATCAAAACGATAGAATTGTTAGTTTTTCTTTTAAAGAAAGCTAAAATGTACAAATTTATATTAAATTATTTGCAAATTAGCAATGGTCACTTTATTTTTTCCTTGCAAGAAGATCTGTATGTTTATTATTATTATTATTATTATTATTATGTATTTTCTAAAATGTCTGTTAATAAGATTATTTAAAGTTCTTTGCAAAAAACATTACAGAAACAAAAATATGTCAATGCCATTTCTCTTTAAATTTTACTAAAATATTTCAACAATTATCATAAAAAATTGCATGACACAAATTGAATTGTCTGCATTTCTTTTTTCAATTTACATAACAATGTATCAAATCTCCCTTGCAAGTGTATCCTCCCCAGCAATGGGGAGATTTGATACAATAGTAACAATTCAAATTAATTGGGATAATTTTTTTGAATGATTATTTTTTAAATTCCATATATTTTTAATAAATAAATAAAATGTCACTTTATAAGAAAAGACAAAATTAAAAAAAAAAAAAAAAAAAAAAAAAAAAAAAAAAAAAAAAAAAAGCTTTCTAAGAGTTATAAAAAATCGTTTTAAAAAAGTGTATCATATCTCCCCTACCTCCCCTAGTATTGTAGATTGAACAAATAAATTGTCGAGAAAAATAATTTAAATCGTGTATAACTATATTCATTCAAATCTATCCATAATCTGTTTCTATTGAATTTTAAATGTTTTTAATAGTTTAACAAGACAATTTTCTAGTATCTCACTTTTTTCAGCCTGAAAGTATAAAGGAAAAAATTCAGAAAGGAATTGTAAATCCATTTCTTTCTTTCATAGTGTTCAACACAACTTTAGGGAAATGCAATGCATTGAATATTCCGATGCACACAATTCAGACAGAATTTCTGTGTATGCAATCTTGTTCGGAAGCCGGAATTTTTCGAAATTGCAGCAAGTTTAGGAAGTTGAAATAAAACAAATTCTGATCGGATAGCTTTCCTGTATAGTAAATTCTATCACGAAAATATTCCAAAAAGTTTCCAATTGTTGTCATATCATAAACAATAAAGAAACAATCCTGTGTCAAGCATAGATTATGAAACATTTTCCAATATATTCAGAATAATGTAACAAAACTTCACCGTTTAAGAAGTTTAAGCGTTAAATGCCTGAATTTTTTAAAAATGAATTTAAAAATGTTTTTCGACTTTCATTTTTTAAATAAATCGTGGTAAAAATACATTAAAAAAATCATATTTTGTTTTAAGTATGTTTTACGTCTAAGAAAGAGGTTGTTGCCAATCGGCAACAATGGGCTTTAATTGAAAAAATAATTTTCCTTGATAAAATTGTATAATATTAAACACACATGAATTTTGACAAGGAATAAATTTTGCTTGCTTAATGCAGAATAAAATAGTGTATTTCGCAAGCTTTCAAACAAAACAACAAGCACATGTGACAAACATTGAAAAAATAAATCTATCTTTATACTTAAGCAGAACTATTGCTGCCACCTACATGCTGAATATTCATTTAATAATATTTTCAGTATGTATTTTATTGGCAACATTAGGCATTAAAGCTTCAATATTATTCTAATATATTTTAGAAGACTAAACTGGGAGTGTTGCCGAAAGACAACATACGGCATTTAAGGGTTAAACAGGATGTCTAATTGAACCCATTTCAAACTTGAAAATCCAATTTCAGCGTTTCTCATCTACAATTGGAAAATTATCCGAATTCTTTGAGTATGAGAGAGAGTAGATTGAGTATTATATTTGAGATATATTTGAGTATTCCCTGTATATCATATATGGATTTGTTTCTATAACCTACATACATTCAAAAAATTAGCTCAGTTAAAAAATACATACAACAGTCGAAAATTCCCCTTCAGCAATTCCGGCTAAAATGGAGAATGATATTTGAATTCATTTATGTAGCCCTGTAGATGAGGTATAGAATTTATAAACAACAAGTAACAATCAAAAAATTAGTTAACCCATATTGGACCACACCGATTAAATATTTTTGAAAATTTTTAAAACTTCAATTATATCATTAATATGGTGTAATTAAGTAGCTACTAGCAAAATTTTGAAAAAAAAGTTTTTGCTTTTTTAAGTAACTAATTGACCTATAAACAGGACATATTAGTAGGACACATAGTAAGGACATATAAAATACATACATAAACTAATTTTATGAGCGAATTTTTTATTTTACTATAAAAATACTGTTTATGTGGTACAAAAATACTCTATGATTTCTCCAATAAAAAGATAATAATAAGGGTAAAATTCTAGATTATAAGATCACAATTCTTAAAGAAATTTTTAATAGATTTTTTTCAATTAAATTTTAATTGGTTACTTGTTTTTTTGTTTATATGTTATACTTTTATGTATTTTAAAGACGTCATAACAAAATGCATCCAAAAAATCCTTACGAATTTTATTTTAAATTTTTTTATTAGCTGTCCTATTTATAGGACATCAGTCCAATATGGGTTAAATTTAAAAGCAGATAATGAAATTGAAAACGCACTTGCAGCAGTTATTGCACAAAGCAATACTGTAACTGATTTCTTTTGTGTTTTCCTGTAAATGAACAATAAATTCTTGGAATTCTAAGAAAATAAATTTCTAAATTTATTATAATGTAATATATGAAGAGAAAATTTCTAAACTTATTAAGTAAAAACGGTGAACAGTAGACTAAAAAAAAAAAGAAATTCTACATATCGCTCAGAAGAAAATGAAATTTATAGCCGATCGCCATACTTTTAAATCTTTTAAAAAGTGTTTATGAATTCGGTTGGTGTGTCCGTCTGTCTATTTGTGCACGCTCTAACTCGCGCAAATATACTCCGATTTTCAAAAAATTGATGTATGTTAATGATGTGCACCATGCCATGTTCGGTATTCAATTTGAAGTAGGTACCGTCAATAGTAATCATCTTGTAGTAAAATTCAGTGATTTAAATCTATTCTAATACATTTCAAAAAGAGTAATGTCATTAAAATACACTGCAAACAATTTCCCCATTGACTTCAATGTAACGGAATCCTCTTGAGTGTCTCTGTAAATAAGCTATTAATGCTACATACTACATATTGAATAACAACATGCCAGGGTAAACATCATTAACATACATCAATTCTTTGAAAATCGAAGTATATTTGCGCGAATTAGAGCGTGGGCAAATAGACAGACGGACAGACAAACCAAATTCATAAGCACTTTTGAAAAGTGTGAAAAGTATGGAGATCGACTAGAAATTTAATTTTCTTCTGAGCGATACGTAGAATTTCTTTCTTTTTTTTGGTCTACTGTTCATCGTTTTTACTTAATAAGTTTAGATATTGTCTCTTCACGTATTACATTATAATAAAGTTAGAAATTTATTTTTAAATACAAAAATTTAAAAAAAAACATTAAAAATTCTTTACAAAATACAATATTGATGGAATAATAGCTTAAATTGAAAAACGGTTTTTGAGGCGTTCAATTTCACCCCAATTTTTTATTTATATTATAATAAATTTTTAAGGCATTTCTGATTAATTTTAAAAAGTTAAGAAACGTTGATAATTCTCCAAATTCAAATTTATTTATAACCCTATAACCTTTCTGCATGTTTTTCGATATTATAATAAAATTAAACAAATAAATTGTGAAGAAAATAATTTACATTTTGCATAAGTATAAGTATTGCAATTTATTTATAATGTTGTTTTCATACAATTTTGTATTTTAGTTACATTAAAGAAATAAATTGCCGAGAATTAAAACTTAAATACAAGGGTCATCCAGAAAATAAGTTACTCGTGGCTCGTAAAGAGAAACAAAACATAATTACCTGGAAAGACTGATTGCAAGAGATACAGCATTGTTCAGGCTACTTCTCAAAATAAGAACCACCGTAATTGTAACACTTGTCATAGTGTGGAATAAGTTTATGTATCCAGTGTCATAAATGTCGACCTCCTGGAAATGACCCGGCTTCTCACAATTGTCAATACACGTCTCATCACTTGTAAAGGTCATGTTGAGGTACTCGTTGCTCTCATAGTGGTATCGCTGAAAAGTCAATGCTGTTCCCATGCGTTTTGTTTTGTGTTCGGGTGTAAGGTTCTTCAGCACATACCTGGCAAACAATTCCCGGAACTACAACTGTTCCGTGATGATATCATGCATAGCCGATCTTTTCTGCACTTTTCTGCAGCAATACCCCGATGAAATCGACGAGTAATTCAACAGTGGCAGTATTGTACCCTTAACGGAATAAACCGAGTCGAAACCAACCGTTCACGTAATTCATACCGATATTCAACAGTTTCCAATTATGCCCGACGAATGGAATTTGCGAGCAACGGTCGACGTCTCCCTTTCAAAGTTAACTAGTTTCGACCAATCTTTTACAAGTGGTTTGTTTGTTTGCCTGAGATTTGAACACGTGTGTTTGCGGTCCCTTTAAAAAGAGACCATTAAATGCCATCATTGTTAGATTCTTATAAGGGAATGATATAATATCGCTATAAACAGTATGTAAAGTTTTAATAGGTGGTGAGTTATAAATAATTTACGAAGTTTTAAGATACAATTATATTATTATTATTATTATTATTCAGAGTAAAATTAAGGGGTTATTTATACATAAACTATTTGCAATTACACCTTTAGATTAATACAATTTTTAATCTTCTAAAAAATATGTTTTAGCATGAAGTTTTTTTTTTATGTAAGCTTTAAAATAAAAGTTTAAAAACACAAGCAGCCTGATAATTAAAAAATTATGATTCACTCATAATTATTTACATGCACAATTATATAATTTTTTTATTAATATTTAGGTTAAACTCAAGGGATTATTAAAGAAAAGCTATTTGTAAATAATCTTACAATAATTTTTAATCTTCTCAAATATAAATTTATCATGAAGTCTCTTTTATTGTTTTGTTTTAATGGGAGTACACTTTATTAAACTAACATTTTTTAATAGAAACTTTTTTTTATACAAGCTATATCAGTCAAACAATTGAAAAATTATGCTTCACTCATACTCGTTTTACATTTACAATTATATAATTTTTATTATTTAGAGTAAAATCAAGGGATTATTTAAACAAAAACTGTTTGTAAATACTCTATTGTTTTACTGCGGTAAGTTTTAATCTTCTCAAAAATATATTCTAGCGTGAACGTTTTTTTAATACAAACTTTAAAATACAATTTTCAAAATATAAGCTATACCAGCCAAATATAATTGAAAAACTATGCTTCAATCATGATTACATTTACAATGATATAATATTTATTATTATTTAGGGTAAAATGAAGAAATTATTTATGCAAAAACTATTTGTAATTACATTTTTTGAATTAATGCAATAAGTTTTAATCTTCTCAAAAAATATTTTAGGATTATTATTATTATTGTTATTTTTATTATTTTGAATACAAAATATTAAATATAAGCTTTATCAGCCAAATAATTGGAAAGTTATGTTTCACTCATAATTAATTTACATTTATAATTGTATATTTTTCATTATTTAGAGTAAAATGAAGGGATTATTTAAACAAAATCTGTTTGTAAATATTTTTTGTATCAGTACACTAAGTTTTAATCTTCTAAAAATATATTTTAGCGTGAAAGTTTTTTTAATACAAGCTTTAAAATACGAGTTTTAAAATACAAGCTATATCAGCCAAATATAATGGAAAAATAATGCTTCAGTCATGATTATTTTACATTAACAATGATATTATATTTAATGTATTAAGAGTAAAATGAAGGAATTATTTATACAAAAATTATTTGTAATTACATTTTTCGATTAGTACAATAAGTTTTAATATTCTCAAAAATATATTTTAGAATTATTATTATTATTATTATCATTATTATTTTGAATACAAGCTTCAAAATGCAAGCTATGTCACCCAAATAATTGAAAAATTATGTTTTACTCTTATTTACCATTTACAATTATATATTTTTCATTGTTTAGATCAAAATAAACGGATTACTTAAACAAACTATTTGTAAATACACTTTTGGATTAGTACAATAAGTTATAATCTCAAAAATATATTTTAACTAGGGGGCTCTGCCCCTTGCAAGCTACGCTTGCCAGCATACGTTCAGACACTGCAGAATCTAAAAGCAAGCTAATCTGATCGGTTTAAAAAAGATTAGAGAAGATTGAATTATACTGAAAAAACCTGTAGCGATCTCCCTGTAAACGGGTTTTTCGTTCAATTCCCTTTGATTGCAAAAATTTAAGGCAGAATCAGTTGCTGTTAAAACAGCCAGTGGTTGTTTTCGTGTTTGGTTAAAGAAGATCAGTTAAACATTTGAAAAAAGCTAAAATAAAATGAACTAAGTAAACAGAGTCTTTGTCTCCTGGTATTTTTTAACAGCGTTATAAAACGATTGACTTAATACAATTTACTACAAATACTAAAATTTGCTGCTTTAACCCCTTCAAGGGCGGTGGTTCATTTTTGGACAACTTAATTTTAATTCTTATATGCCACATTAGTATCAGAATATTGGGATGAAAATTTCCCTTTTATCAAGTAAACAAAAGCATTTTCGTAATTCGAAATTTGTTTGTAAGTTCAGGTGTCATTCACTGATTTCAAGATTTTACGAATAGAAGTACCTTGCCCGTGAAAGGGTTAAACGCATATTAATGTGTTTATTATATTAAAGTTTCCTTTTTTTTTTAATATTCACGTCAGGGATGAGAGCGCTCCGACCCAAATGACCGATTACTACCACTAAATTTTTAAAGTATTCTTTCCTTTACTAAATCTCAGAAATTCTGCCATTAAATAATGAGAGAAATACTATTAAAATTTAGTGGTAGTAATCGGTCATTTGGGTCGGAGCGCTCTCATCCCTGTTACGTGTAAATACAATTTTCAAGACATAATTTTCAATATTTTCTTGCTTTTAAAACGTGCTCATTTAATAGTAATTTTAAAGTTTTTTTCTGTTTTTAATAGTCACATGAAAATAAATTTTTAGTCCTTAGGAAATATTATTCTTTGCGATGATTTTAGAATTGAAAACAATCTCTATAATAATAGCCTAAATCTTGTGACTATCATCAACAGTTCTAGGCGGATCCCTTCGCTTTTTATATTCCAGGCGGCCATTTTGGTAATTTAATGTTAGCCAGCCATAAGTGTGATAAGTCGCCAAATATTATTCTATCGCGATTATTTCATTTATGTTATAATAGTCCAAGTCATGCAACTGCCATAAACAACGAGCTGACCCCTTCGATTTTCATAAGAAAGGTTTCCATTTTGATTAAAGAATCAAAATTATTTTATCGAATAAAACTAAATAAAAGTTGCCATGATCACAAAGAATTCCTGGTCCCTTTATGTTAGTCGGGTGCAAATCTCGCCAGTAGCTTTTTTTTTTTTTTTTTTTTTTTTTTTTTTAATTCGCCAGTTAGCATTTTTTTTATTTTTCGAGTGGTAAATTAAAACGGTGCTACTTGATTATCCCATCGACCAAAAATCTGTCGCCAAACTGTAAGATTAAATTCCAATAATGGTTGATCGTAAATGTCCCATTCGCCTGACTTTAAGGAAGTTACACGTGTTCACGCCATGAAGTGATTTTTATTTCGACGTTTTATTTACATTTTTATTAATTTTATACTAATTTATTTGTTCTTTTTTATTTAAAATAAAAAAAAAATTATGCCAATTTGTTTAATTCGGCGAAATTGGTCGAAGGGAGAGGTAGCACCATTAAAACATCGCTTTGAAGGAAAAATTAAATGTCATGATTTGTTGCATTGTCATATACGCACCGGTTTTGGCTTGATTTTTTTTTTTTTTTTTTTTTTTTTTTTTTTTTTTTTTTTTACGACAATTTGGCGAAAACCTCGTTTTCGAATACCAGTTACATACGTATTTTTAAATTATTTTATGTTATATTTAAAATGAAATAACAATAATAATAAAAATGTTTAATTAATAGCTATAGAACAAAACAATTTATAACATTTTTTTGTAAAAAAAGAAAATAAATTCAAATAAACATTTATTAATAAATAAGCAACAATAGCCGGGTTACCATGACCGGCAAAATAACGCCATTTTGGCGCCTAATAGGTACCCCGTTGCGTATATGACATATGTGCCTAATATTTTTCTTTTCGTTTCGTTTAAAAAAAGGAAAGAAGTGAAAGCCATTTATTTTAAATGTTTCAGTTTTAAATGAAAGTTTTGTATTAAATAAAATGATAATGAAACACAAATTGAATTATGAATAAAAGTAACATGATGCATTTCTTAGCATACATTTAAGGGAGGCCAAACTGGTCGCCAAATTAGTTTTAAATAATAGCCTTTTCTAAAATATGAAAAAAAAAATATCCGTTAAGATTAAAATTGGAGATGCCATCATTAGAGAAAATTACTCAAAATTAGAAAAAAATTAATATTTCGAAAACTAATTCTAATTTAAAAATTCTAGTACTAGTTCTGAGATCTGCGGATCAATACGGAATTTTGATGTTAATTACATCGCAAAATATTCTATATTTTACGAGAAATCGCCGTGAAACATAATCAGTTCTTTATTCAGTCGTTTCAAAGAATCATTTCATAAATTCGTTTCATTTCAGCCATTTCATACATCCGTTTCATTAGGATTTTATATACATAGCGTAGATATATTTTAGGATAAAGATTTTTTTTAATACAAGTTTTAAATTACAAGCTATATTAGCCTAATAACTGAAAACCATGCTTCACTCACAATTATTTTACATTAAATTTAATGTAAAATTGGTTCTAATAATGCACATAACAAAACGAAAAAAAAATAATATTACAATGCATCGAATATCATTTAACAAAAAATTGATCTCTCTATATTCAAATGCAAGAGCTGCATAGATAAGAACCATCTTAAACCGACACACATAAGGCTTTCCGACTGCCCATAGAAATCGGCAGGATTACGACGAAAGTAACCCAGGAAAACCGTAAAGAATACCAACACGTTTGGGGGAGAATGCGAAATTATCACGTCGTCGGCGCATTACGAGAAAATCATCCATTCCGATGAGAGCAGCATACCGCCACAGGATCGTTACGGGTGATGAGACGTGTGTTGACAAATTTTACAAGTTGGATCCATTCCCAGACGGCAGACATCTGAGACACTGGACTACAGAAGCTCATCCCGCGTTATGACAAGTGTTACAATTCCGGTGGTATGTTGAGAAGTAGATGAAACTTTGCTGCATATTTTCCAATAAATCTTTTCATTTAATTATGTTTTGTTTCTTTTAAAGGCTGTGGTAAACTTATTTACTGGACGCAAATCGTTTACTCATTTAAATATTTTAGTAATTTTATTCTTCTAGATTTTTCAATGTTTTCAATTTTTGAACAAGAGAGGCACTTGTTGCTCCCATTGTTGTATCGCTGTAGAAAAATCAATGCTGCTCCCGTAAATTTTGTTTTGTGTTTGTGTGTAAGGTTCTCCGGCACCCACCTGGCGCACAATTCCCGGAACAACGGATGTTCCGTGATGATATCATGAATCGAGGATCTTTTCTGCACATTTCTGCAGCAATACCACGATGAGGGCGACGAGTACCGCAACAGGATAGTTAAAGATGGTGAGACGTGGATTGACAAATGTTACAAGCTGTTTCCATTCCAGGCGGCAGACATCTAAGACACTGGACTACAGTAGTTTATCTCGGCTATGAAGAGTGTTACAATTCCGGTGTTTCTTATGTTGAGAAGTAGCTGAAACATTGCTGCATATTTTGCAATAAATCTCTCCATTTAGTTATGTTTTGTTTCTTTTAAAGGTCGTGAGAAACTTATTTACTGGATCTCAATCGTTTATTCATTTAAATATTTTTGTAATTTTATTCTTATAGATTTTCCAATATTTTTAGTTTTTGAACAAGAGAGGTACTCGCTGCTCCTATAGATCTATCGCTGTAGAAAAGTTATGCTGTTCCCATGCGTTCTGTTTTGTGTTTGGATGTAAGGTTCTTCGGCACCCACCGGGCACACAAATCCCGGAACAACAGATGTTCCGTGATGATATCATGCATCGCTGATCTTTTCTGCACTTTTCTGCAGAGATACCACGATGAGGGCAACGAGTACCTCAACAGAATCGTTACGGGTGAGGAGACGTGGGTTGACAAATGTTACAAGCTGGTTCCATTCCCAGACGACAGACAACTAAGATCTTGGACTACCGAAGCTCATCCCGCGCTATTACGAGTGAAGTGTAACAATTCCGGTGGTTCTAATGTTGAGAAGTACCTGAAACATTGCTGCATATTTTGCAATAAATCTCTCCAGTTAATTATGTTTTGTTTCTTTTAAAGGTCGTGGGAAACTTATTTACTGGACGCCAATCGTTTATTCACTTAAATATTTTTGTAATTTTATTCTTATAGATTTTTCAATATTTTTAGTCGTTTAACAAGACATTCTTCTAGTATCTCACTTTTTCAATAGCCATAAAGAATAAAGAAAAAAAAAATCAGAAAGAATCGAAAGTCCATTCCATTCGTCCGTAAAGCGCAACACAATTTTAGTGATACATTTAATACTCCAATGTGCACAATTGAGATAAAATTTCAGCTTGTATAATCTTGTTGTTGGTTGTTATTCTTTTTCGGAATTACAGCAAGGCTAAGCAATTGAAATAAGAAATTTCGTATTGAATATCTATTCCAGACACTAGTTCTGTCACTAAGATATTTCGAAATCTTTACAATCGTTTATCATATCAATTCATTGATGATCAGTGAGAAAATACGGATATCGCCTCGAAATTTAGTTTTGTCTGAGCAACATTTTTAAGATGATACGTAGATTTTTTTTTCTTTTTAATCTAGTGTTCACCTTTTTTACATAGTAATTTTAGAAAAATATTCTTTATACTTTACGTTATAATAAATCTAAAATTTTATTTTTAAATACACATAGAGAAATTATTTAAATTACTATACAAAATAGAATTATTATTTAATGTAGGTGTGCACAACGTGTGGCCCGCGGGACACCAAGCTTATCACTATTTTGTATGCAGAATAATTTTCCTAATTAATTGACAGAAACTTAGCTATTAAATAATTCAAATGTAACTGTTAAATTTTTTGTGGTGGCAAACAATTTTCTGCCGAAAAGGTTGTGCAGTAATAATTTAATGTCATATATTAATGGAATAACAGATTAAATTGTTAAACATTTTTGACGCAATTAATTTCGTCAATAGATATTTCTATTCTAATCTATTTTTGAACCATTTCTAAGTAATTTTGCATGGGTGAAAATATTTGATATTTTTACCAATTGAAATTTATTTATAACCCTGTAACCTTCGTGTGTATTTTTTAGTAATATAATAAAATTAAACAAATAAATTGTAAAAAAAATCATATGTATTAATTATTAAAATATATTTGTAATATTCTTTTTATAAAACTTTTGTGTTTATTTACATTAAATAAAAAAAAATCGAAAAATGTAATTTAAAGCTTATATAAATATATCCATTTACACATTTCTGTAATTTTATTCTTATTGATTTTTCAATAGTTTTGTTTATTAAACAAGACGTTCATAAGTCATTCTTCTAGTATTTCACTTTTTTCAATAGCCAGAAAGTATAAAGGAAAAATTTCAGAAAAGAATTGAGGGTCCTTTCCATTCTTTCATAAAGCTCAACACAACTTTAGGGAAATACGTTTCATATCCCAACGCACACAACTCAGATAGAATTTCGACCTGTGCAATCTTGTTGTTCGATACCAGACTTTTTAGGAAATGCAGCGAGGCTAGGTAGTTGAAATAAGGAATTTCGTATCGAATATCTATTTTAGATAGAAGTTCTATAACTAAGATATTCCGAAAACTTTTCAATTGTTTATCACAGAGAAAAAAATAAGGAGATCGTCTTGAAATTTCATTATAGTCTAAAAAACATTTTGAAAATAATACGTAGAATTTCTTTCCTTTCAATTCTACCTTTCACTGTTTTTGTTATTTTAGAAATTTTCTCGTTAAAATGTACATTATAATAAATTTAGAAATTTATTTTTAAATACAAAAATATATAAATAAATAAATTTCTTTACAAAGTAAAATTATTATTTAATTTCATATATTGATGAAATAATAGTTTAAATTGTAAAACAGTTTTTGACCCTTTCAGTTTCGTCAACAGATTCTATTCTAATCTATTTTTAAAGCATTTCTAACTAATTTTAAATGACTAAAAAACTTTGATAATTCTTCAAGTTCAAATTTATTTATATTAATTTATGAGATTGTATTTATCTTCGCGTATATTTTTCAATGTTATAATAAAATTAAACAAATAAATTGTGAAGTAAATAATTTACAATTTACATCAGTATACTCATTGAAATCAGTTTATAATATTGTTTTCATAAAATTTTCTGTTTGAGTTGCATTAAAAAAATTAATTGCTGCGAATTAAAACTTACATAAATATGAAGGTCATCCAGTAAAAAAGTTTCTCACGGACTATAAAAAGAAACAAAGCATAATTACCTGGAAATATTTATTGCAAAAAATACAGCAAAGTTTTGGCTACTTTTCACCATAAGAACCACCGGAATTGTAACACTTGTCATAGCATGAGGTGTTTTCGTATCCAGTGTTATAGAAGTCTACGTCCTTCTAACAAAACCAGCTTATCACAGTTGCCAACACACTTCTCATCACTCGTAACGATCGTTCGAAGTATTCGTAGCCCTCATCGTGGTATCGCTGCTGAAAAGTCAATGGTGTGTCCATGAGTTTTGTTTTGTGTTCGGTTGTAAGGTTCTACGGCAACTAGCTGGCGCACAATTCCTGAAGAACAGGTGCTTCGTGATGTTTTCATAAATCACCGATCTTTTCTGCACATTTCTGCAGCGATACTACGATGAGGGCAACGAGTACCTCAACAGAATCGTTACGGGAGATGAGACGTTGGTTGACAACTTTGCATGATGGCTCCATTTCTACGCACTTCTATGACACTGGACTTAAAAATGTTATAACACATTATGGCAAGTGTAACAATTCCGGTGGTTCTTATGTTGAGAAGTAGCTCAAATATTGATGTATATTTTGCGATAAATCTTTCTAGGTAAGTATTTTTTTACGGAAGTGGGAAACTTACTTTATGGATGAACCTCGTTTATTTATTTATTTCTGTTTTATTAATTTTATTTTTATTAGGTTTTTCAATATTTTTTTTTGTTTTTAAACAAGACATTCTTCTTCTACCTCACTTTTTTCATTAGCCATAAAGCATAAAAAATTTTCAGAAAAGAATTGAGAGCCTTTGCCATTCTTTTTATAAAGCTCAACACAACGTTAGAGAAGTACATTTAATATTCCAACAAACAAAATTCAGGTAAAATTGCGACCAATACAATATCGTTGTTCGATGCCAGACTTTTTCGGAATTACAACAAGGCTAGGTAGTTGAAATAAGGAATTTCGTGTTGAATATCTGTCCTACATAGAAGTTCAATCACTAAGATATCCCACAAACTTTTCAATTGTTTATCATATGGAAGAAAATATGCAGATCATCTCGCAATTTAATTTTTGTCTAAACAACATTTTGAAGATGATAGGTAGATTTAATTTTCTTTTGAATCTACTCTGCATCATTTTTATATAGTAAGTTGGGAAAATTTCTCTTTATACTTCACAATATAATAATCTGGAATCTTATTTTTAAATATATATAGAAATATTTTTTAAAATACTATACAAAATGCAATTACTACTTCATGCCGTGTATTGATGGAATAATATTTTAAAATGTGAAATAGATTTTGACACTTTCAGTTTTGTCAATAGATATTTCTAATATAATTTATTTTTAAACCATTTCTAAGTATATTAAATTATAAACAGAAGTTCTCTTATACGTCCATTAAAAATGTTTCAAAAATATATATTCTAAAAACACACTTAAAATATATATTAAACATTTACTTGCTAAAAAGGACGTCAAATGTTAATAAAATACAATAAAAGATCTTAATAATTTGACATGTTTCGATTGAATTTACTCAATCATCATCAGAAAAACAAATAAGCACTAAGATGGAAAATGACATTAAACTATTACAAATGAAATTTAAAAATAAATAAATAAAAATCACGCGCGTAATATTTTAACATGTTTCACGTTGCCCTATTTTATTTTCAAATTATCTAACAATTCAATCCAAATATTTGGGATTTGAAATGACAAGGAATCATTGCAGACCATTGAGTTTCTGACGTAAATTTCAATAAATTCTCTAATAAAAAGTTACAAATAAAAATCTGACCTATAAATTAATTTACTTTCATTAAACAAGATATTTATGTTTTCTATTTTATTTAGCCTAGATAATGCGGTTTTACCTCTATTAAATTTTTATGTCTGCAATGTGTTCTCCACATCTCACTTTGAATTTTCTCTGAGTCATGCCAATATAATAATTTCTATAACCACCTTCTTTAAGAAAAGGAATGATATAAACACCGGAAAGGTCAAATTTATCAATAGGGTCAATTCTAGTGGTTAAAATTGATTTTAATTTTGGAGGGGGTCTAGCAATTAAATTTAAATCAAACTTTTTTGTTGAGTTTTAGCGGATTAGAAGAAATTTGGATAATAATTTATAACCACCCTTTTCATGTTATTTTCTCTGTCGGTTTTATTCTCAAAAATAGCATCGTTCATTTTGTTAATAAACTTTTTATATAATTTATTAACTATTTTAACTTGATATCCGTTGTTAATAGCTATTGTTTTAATTTTATCTAATTCATCATTTAAATTTTCAGGGGGACAAATTCTAAAAGCTTTGTTAATAAGGAATCTAAGGGTAGATAATTTATAAGAATATGGAGTGCAAGCATCAAAAGGTATAACATTTAAGTTAGTTATTGGCTTACGATATATTGAACGAATCAGTTTATTATTTTCTTTTTTTAATTCAACATCTAAAAAGGGTAATTTCTTATCGGTTTTACGTTCAAAAGTAAATTTAATCTTATTATCTAAATCATTTAACTGTTGAATAAAAACTAACAATTTATCAACTTCCTGCCAAACAATAAAAATATCATCTACATAACGCAGCCATACTAAAGGTAATAATTTAAGAGTACTGAAAATTTTTGATTCAAGGGGGCGTAATTCGAATTATGCTAGGAGGCCTGAAATTGGAGATCCCATTGGGGCACCGTCTGATTGTTGATAAATTATATTGTTAAAAATAAAATAATTACTATTAATTATTAGGTTTAGGTCACTTTTTAAAGTGTTTTTCATTGGTATGTCAAATTCTTCTCTATTGTCAATGTTCGATGGTTTGAGCTACTTCTGAAGTATCTATGGATGGATATAATGACACAATGTCTAAGCTTGCTAAAATGCAATCATCTGTAATGTCGATTTTCTCTAATCTTTCGATGAACTCAATACTGGAATTAACCGTGAAAGTGGAGGGAGGAAATAACTGTTTCAGTAATGGAAGGAATGCACGCTCTAAGTAATATGTTGGGCCTTGACATTTAGTGACAATCGGGCGAAGAGGAAAATCTTGTTTATGGTCCTTCAATCTGCCAACTAATCTTGGAATAACTGCAACTTTATTTAACTTGAGGTTAACTTTCATAAAATCTGGCCATTTACCTTTCTCTATTATTTCTTTCGTTTTTACACATATTTTATTTAGTGGATTATGTTTTACTGCTATACATTCCATCTTATCAGTACAATCCTGCATTTTACTAATATAGTCTTCTCTATTAAGGACAGTAAGGCGATTAGATTTATCAGTCAGAATAATAGCAATATCATTATATGATTGTAACCGTTTAATGGTATCAGATTGTTTTTTATTTACTGATTTACTTATTCTTTTGACAGAATTATTGGCTTGTTTATTGAATTTAGTGAATCTATTAAAAAGCAAACTTCGTATTTCTTCTTTGTGATTAGTAGGTGCAGATTGTACAATATTTTCACATTCCGTAATCATTTCTTTAGCATGTGGGCGTCTTTCAAACATGAATTTCGGGCCTGAATTTTGAATGCATGAATGTTGTCCCGAAATTCATGTTTGAAAGACGCCCAGATGCTAAAGAAATGATTACGGAATGTGAAAATATTGTACAATCTGCACCTACTAATCACAAAGAAGAAATGCGAAGTTTGCTTTTTAATAGATTCACTAAATTCAATAAACAAGACAATAATTCTGTCAAAAGAATAAGTAAATCAGTAAATAAAAAACAATCTGATACCATTAAACGGTTACAATCATATAATGATATTGCTATTATTCTGACTGATAAATCTAATAGCCTTGCTGTCCTTAATAGAGAAGACTATATTAGTAAAATGCAGGATTGTACTGATAAGATGGAATGTATAGCAGTAAAACATAATCCACTAAATAATATATGTGTAAAAACGAAAGAAATAATAGAGAAAGGTAAATGGCCAGATTTTATGAAAGTTAACCTCAAGTTAAATAAAGTTGCAGTTATTCCAAGATTAGTTGGCAGATTGAAGGACCATAGACAAGATTTTCCTCTTCGCCCGATTGTCACTAAATGTCATGGCCCAACATATTACTTAGAGCGTGCATTCTTTCCATTACTGAAAGAGTTATTGCCTCCCTCTACTTTCACGGTTGATTCCAGTATTGAGTTCATCGGAAGATTAGAGAAAATCGACATTACAGATGATTGCATTTTAGAAAGCTTAGACATTGTGTCATTATATCCATCCATAGATACTTCAGAAGTAGCTCAACCATCGAACAATGACAATAGAGAAGATTTTGACATACCAATGAAAAACACTTTAAAAAGTGGCCTAAACCTAATAATTAATGGTAATTATTTTATTTTTAACAATATAATTTATCAACAATCAGACGGTGCCCCAATGGGATCTCCAATTTCAGGCCTCCTAGCAGAATTCAAATTACGCCCCCTTGAATCAAAAATTTTCAGTACTTTTAAATTATTACCTTTAGTATGGCTACGTTATGTAGATGATATTTTTATTGTTTGGCAGGGGGAAGTTGATAAATTGTTAGTTTTTATTCAACAGTTAAGTGATTTAGATAATAAGATTAAATTTACTTTTGAACTTGAAACCGATAAGAAATTACCTTTTTTAGATGTTGAATTAAAAAGAGAAAATAATAAACTAATTCGTTCAATACATCGTAAGCCAATAACTAAGTTAAATGTTATATATTTTGATGCTTGCACTCCATATTCTTATAAATTATCTACCTTTAGATTCCTTATTAACAGAGCTTTTAGAATTTCTCCCCCGTAAAAATTTAAATGATGAATTAGATAAAATTAAAACAATAGCTATTAACAACGGATATCAAGTTAAAATACTTAATAAATTATATAAAAAGTTTATTAACAAAATGAACGATGATGTTTTTGAGAATAAAACCGACAGAGAAAATAACATGAAAAGGATGGTTATAAATTATTATCCAAATTTCTTCTAATCCGCTAAAACTCAATTAAAAAAGTTTGATTTAAATTTAATTGCTAGACCCCCTCCAAAATTAAAATCAATTTTAACCACTAGAATTGACCCTATTGATAAATTTGACCTTTCCGGTGTTTATATCATTCCTTTTCTTAAAGAAGGTGGTTATAGAAACTATTATATTGGCATGACTCAGAGAAAATTCAAAGTGAGATGTAAAGAACACATTGCAGACATAAAAATTTAATAGAGGTAAAACCGCATTATCTAGGCTAAATAAAATACAAAACATAAATATCTTGTTTAATGAAAGTAAATTAATTTATAGGTCAGATTTTTATTTGTAACTTTTTATTAGAGAATCTATTGAAATTTACGTCTGAAACTCAATGATCTGCAATGATTCCTTGTCATTTCAAATCCCAAATATTTGGATTGAATTGTTAGATAATTTGAAAATAAAATAGGGCAACGTGAAACATGTTAAAATATTACGCGCGTGATTTTTATTTATTTATTTTAAAATTTCATTTGTAATAGTTTATTGTCATTTTCCATCTTAGTGTTTATTTGTTTTTCTGATGATGATTGAGTAAATTCAATCGAAACATGTGAAATTATTAAGATTTTTTAATGTATTTTATTAACATTTGACGTCCTTTTTAGCAAGTAAATGTTTAATATATATTTTGAGTGTGTTTTTAGAATATATATTTTTGAAACATTTCTAAGTAATTTTAAATCAGCAAGAACTTCTGTTCTTCTACAAATTGAAATTTATCTGTAACCTTACAACTTTCGTAAATATTTTTCAATATTATAGGAAAATTAAACGAATTAAACAAATAAATTACCGAGAAATGTAAGGCAAAACATACAGTGGTGGAAAAAAATAAAATAAACAACCCCTACTAACTCCTCAACACATTATCGTAGAAAAAAGTTACTGGTACCGAACAATTGGAAATAAAGTCTACTTTTAAATTATGTATATAAAATTTACTTAGGGGGCCATCTACATATTAAAACGAATTCAAACTTCATTTTTTTTCAATGGCAATACCCAATTTTAATAAGATATTTCAAACCTTCGGTTCAGACTATGCCTAGACACCAAATTTCAAGTCATTTGAATGAAAACTTTTTGAATTATAAACATTCGAAATTTAGTGCCTCTAATGTTAAATTTCATTTTCATATTTTTATTAATATCTCCTGAAATTTTATTTCCAATATGCTAATTTTTTGCGTAGCAGTAATACTAAAATACACAAATATAAATATGTTGAATTTGAAATTTTTATAATTTTATGACAAGAATTTTGAATTTTGAAATTAATATTCGAAAAAAATATGAATTGCAACCTACAACTTTTCGATGAATTTAGATTTATTAAAACCTGCTTTATGGAAATCCAAAGTTTCGCATTTTTCTTCCAAGCACTTTTCAAATTACGCTTAAAAAACGGCAAAGGGATGGTTTAAGAGGCTGTCTATGATAGAAGTGCTTAGGTATTTTGAAATTTCTTATGCTATCCTGTAATCTAGCCGCCTTCAATGACTGCTTGAGTGGCGCTTAAGATGCCTTGATCAAGAATTGCAATTCTCTCGGTCAACAATCGAGTACCGAACATCAATTTCGATACAGTCCCTAAAACACGCTTGTTTTAAAATAATTAATTTCTGGCAAACTTATTGTACGAATCACATAAAAATTTGTTTTTAGGCTAATTGAAGGGTGTAGATTTCATTTATGCTGTCAGAATTGTATACTGCTATTGAAAAAAACAAAGTTATGGTTCGTTTTAATCTGTAGATGGCCGCCTAAGCAAATTTTATATACATCTTTTAAAAGTAGACTTTATTACTATCGTGTGGTACTAGTAACTTTCTTCTACGATAATTTTTTTTTCAGAGTTAGTAAGGGGTGTTTACTTTTTTTTCCACGACTGAACTTAAATATATAGATTTAAATTATTGTATATTTTTATTTGTAATGATTTTTCAATATTTTCAGTTGTTAAACATGACATTCTTCTAGTATATCACTTTAATTTCTTAGCCACAAATTATAAAGCAAAAAATTCAAAAAAGATATGAGTGTCCTTTCCATTCTTTCATAAATGTCAATACAACTTCAGAAAAATGCATTTAATATTCTAACTCACAAAATTCAGATAAAATTTCCGCATGTTAAATTATTTTCGTCGCCAGACTTTTTCAAAATTACAGCAAGGCTTGGCATAGTCAGTTGAAATAAGGAATTTAGTATTGAATACCTATTCTAGATAGTAGTTTTAACACTAAGATATCCCGAAAACTTTTCAATTGTTTATCATATCGGAGAAAGTATGGTTTCGAAATTTTATTTTATCCAAACAACATTTTTAAGATAATACATAGATTTTTTTCTTTTGAATCTACTGTACACCTTTTTTACATAGTAAGTTAAAAAAAAATTTCTTTTTATTCTTTACATTATAAATTATCTAAAAGGTCATTGTGTAATACAAGTAATAAAAAAGTATTACAAATACTTTACAAAATAAAATTACTATTTAATTTCAGATCGTGCTGGAACTTTTGAACTCGTAACTTTTGAAACAGCTTTTGACAAACTCTCAATCGTCAATAGATATTTAAGTAAATTCTAAATAATTTTAAATAAGTAAAAAGAAAAAGTTTTACATTTTAATTGAGTATTTACTTAATGGAAATGGCAACAATTATAACAGATATCAAGGAAATAAAACGAATTCACATTCTACTTTTTTTTATGATAAGTAAGCAGATTTTCATAAGTTTATTTTTTTTTTGTATGGTATTAAAACTATAATTCCATCTTTTACAGGCAGTCTGACAAATGTATACTTTAGAAGTTTTAAAACATAACCAAATATTGTTTGAGAAAGAAATCTAGAGCCTTTGGCTTAAATTGCCAATATTATAAATTATATTAAATTGTTAACAAAGCATACATACAATGTTAAATTATAAAGAATAAACATATTAAAATTATAAATCCATCTTTTAGATGCAGTTTGACGAATGTATACTTTAGAAGTTTAAAGACGTAATCAAATATTGTTTGAGAAAGAAATCTAGAGCCTTTGGCTTAAATTGCCAATGTCATTTTGAGGAATGTATACTTTAGAAGTTGAAAAACTTAATTAGTGTCAGAGAATGAAATTTGAAAGTTTGTTTTAAATTGACAATGTCGTTCTAAATTGTAAAAGCAGCCGGTCAGCAAAATTAATTCAGACCAGCTTTTAACAAAAACATTTCATCTATATTTTAGACTGTTCATTAGCATAAGCTGCGTGCTTTTATTACTCATAAAATTTTACTTGTATGATATTTTCCCCAGTTAATCTAACTATGTTAAAAGAAAAAATGTTCAAAATACATTTATTTTACCTAGCTAGATTAAGTCTATTTAATTCCCGATAATGGTAATGTACTAACTTTTATTTTGGTATCCAAGTTCGGTTTAATCGGCATAAGCACGCGTGTTAGAGCAATTTAAGAATATGTTTATTGATTAACCGTATCAGAGGCGAAGTCATTCTCTTGCTAAAATGTTGAAATAATTGAATGTCAGCAGATTTTACAAACAAGTTTTGTTGAAGAGAAATAAATCTTTTTTACTACGTAATGAATGTAAAATTTTCTTGAAATTAACGACGTTCAATTGGCAGTTTATAAAATTGAATGGGGTCAATAAAATACAACCGCTCTACAAGGGATTAAGGTTACTAAGGATTAAGGCAAGCATAAGGCAAAGAACCTTATGCTTGCAAATTGGAGATCATTTTTATAAATGTTTATTATTATTAGAGCAGCGAACATTTCCAAGTGAAACAGTTCATTATTATAATCAAGAATTATAATTCATTGACGCCATTATTTCCGGTACATTTATGCGCTGTGATCATTTTTTTATACTTCCTAAAAAATAAAAAAATAAAAAAATTATTGTCTTTTGCATTGACCAAAATATATTATTATATCGAATAAATCAATATTTTTGTTGGAGGGCTGGTTATTGATATTGTAAAATTTCAGAAGTGTTTTCAAAATCAGATTCTCGTATACACTCTAAAACTGGGAGGAGTGAAAAGTTCACTCTTTGAAAGAGTGACAGGCCTTTGCACTCATTTTGGAGTGAATTTTGTAAAAATACACTCCTTAAAGAGTGGAATTTCCCACACTCTAGAAAGGAGTGCAATATCTCACTCCGTTACCGAGAGTGAAGTTGTCACTCCCGAAAGAGTGGCTTACGTATGCATTGCTTATTAGCCAATCAGAACAGCAAGGCGACAGCACCCTCGTAAGATAAGTAAAATGATCACATTTTCGTCTGGTCCGCCATCTTAGGATTAACAGATTAGGATATCATTAAAATTATTCTTAATGGAATACATAAAATAAAGTTAAGTCTTATTTAATTTTAACCTTTATTCGTGTAGATATGTTAAGATTGTGCACCAAATAGTTGTATGTTGTATAGAAAAAGATTGATCGTTAGAGTGTTCAAAAGTGATTGTCTGTTATATTTCTTCATGTAGCGGTTTGATATATAATTCTTTTAACAATGGAATACGCACTAGAGATCTGCATGGGCCGGCTCGTGCACGGGCCGATTTACACGCACGGAACTCGGGCCGGTCCCGGGCCACACTTTTTCTGAAGGCTTGGGCCGAGCCTACCCTTTTTTTTCTGTACAAAGCCGGGACTGGTTCATTCCGAGTCTTCACGACCCAAAATTTTCAGTCCTAATTTTGACCCATCCCGTATGAAAATCATTGTCTCAGTGTGGCCTGGTCTATTCAAAGGTCAGTAAAATTAGGTCTGGCCCAAAAATGTTTGCAAAAAATGCGTACATTTTTAAATCGTCATTATTCTACCCTTAAACATTAAAATTTATTATTTTTAAAGAACACTAGATTTCTGCGCTTATTAAAATATTGCTAAATTAAAACATAGCAAAACGTGTGAAAAGAACCTGCGTATGACGGTATGACGAAGTTAATATGTTGAGAATAAACATTTTCTTGAATGCCGTAAATAGAGTGATCCTATAGCTAAGATGATAAGGTTGACTTGCAGTAGAAATAAAAGGAATAGTCTTAGTTAATGGTGAGAACACATTGAAGTGACAGCAGTTATAAAAATCTTCTTTATTAGTTGATTCACTTGAGAGGTGGAAGGTAATTAGGAGAAGTAGGTCACTGTACACATTCGAAGAGCGTTCCACGTAGAATTATTAAAAACTTGAAGTAATTCCACGATAAAAATGAATGCTGGCTAAAGTTGGTTAAAATCCTTTCTCAGAGAATGTCTTGAAGATAACAAAGTCCAAATTCGAAAAAGCATCGAATTAAATTCCATCAGCGACCTGCGACAAACTTTTACTTATTAAATGAGCACCTTAGAATAACATGATCACTGAACTGTGTTCGCAATCCTTCAAACAGGCACTAAGGCCCGACTTGAAAAAGACAAATCACGTTGTCAAAAATACATCTTAAACTTTCCTAAATTCTTAAAATCTGTTAAAAAACTGGCTGCATTGATATATATACTACATAAAAGGGGTTTACAAAACTACCTCCAGAAATGATTTAAATCTATTCGTTAAATTAAAATTGCGTATGAATTGTAGAACGAATGACAGCACGGAGAAAACGAAACTATGGTCAAAAGGCAAGAGGGGAGACACACCTCCAATATGACGCGGTCGACGTCACGCTGTTTCTAAAAATAGAACAGCGGAAGGGGAAAATCTGAAATCAAAACGTTCTGTTACATGTGGTAAAAAGGAAAGAAAAAAAGCGATTTGAACGATGTTTGAGTGGAAAATGAATAGTTTAAAACGTGAGATAATAATGCTGCATTACAATTTAAAAAATAAATAATAAATGTGTTTACTACATCACATTACCCCATTTGCCGAACAAAATTTTGAATGACCAAAAGGTGAAAAAGGTAAATCTTGAAAGAGCTTTTTCAACAAAGGGAAAACAAAATTTTAAAAGCCAAGGAGCAAAAAAAAAATGTAGAATAAAATTTAAGTTTAAGTGCCATAAGAAAAAAATTTTTGTTTAAGTGCATGTGCACATTTAGGGAACATACATGTACAGTGACCTAAAGAGAAAGAAAAAGAATATACATCAAGTAGTACCATCAAATTTCAATAGTATACAATAATATTAAGCCCCATTGCAATCATAGGCAAAGAAAGGCACCTTCCTGTAAAGTGATCTCTAAAAATTAAAATATTACCCCATATAATATATTAAAATTAATAATAAATCCAAAAGCTAAATAATTTTTTTTAGCCAAAAGAGACCACAAAAAAAAAAAAAAAAAATTGAATTCAATAAGATAAAAAATAAGGTACACTTATGAATCAAAATTTATAAAGTTGCAAAAGTAAAGCAACAAAAAGTCAGAAGTACCCTCTCTAAATATTCTGACTGCCTAGGAAAATAAATCATAAATTGAAACATTCGAAATGAAAAATCATTTCTACTAATCAATTTTCTCATAATATTGAAACATTCAAAATGAACAAGTCATTTCTACTAATCAAGTTCCTCATATATTGAAACATTCAAAATGAACAAGTCATTTCTACTAATCAATTTCCTCATATTTATAAAAATAAATTGCAATGAGAAAGTCGAGAATATTTTACTTTTATATTCCGACAACCTAGGACTTAAATGTCATTAATCATAATAATAGTTTTTTAAAAAATTGTCATAATCAGGAAAAAAATTTTAATTACCAAACAAGTGTACCATAAAAATATTTAGTTTAATTCCTTTAATAATTTACTAATAAAATTTAAATTTCTATGCTTGTAAAAAAAATATTTTAAATTAACTTTAAACAGCAGTTGAAATTAAATTAAAGAGCTGCAAAAATTTAAAAAATATTGTAGAATAAACAGATAATCCTTCATGATACCTTGATCAGTGGTCTCATTATGGAACTCTGTTAACAAATTTATACAAAACACAAAAATACAGCAGACTCCAATGCGCATAAGAGACCTCTGAGATCTTGTGCAAAATACTTAATTAAATAATTCAGCATAGAAAAAAAAATGATGTATTTTACAGATAAAAAGAAGCTCTTGGTAAAAACCACAAATGGTTGGATAAGAATAGTACTGTAAACTTTTCAAACACTTCTATTTTGTTGAAAAAAAAGGCACATTTAGCACAACAACACATCACCAATTATGAATATTTAGCAGAATATGGTGAATATACTTTGAAGGAAAAATCGGTAGACACTGCTGGCAAAAAGAAGACAATCCATGGTGGTACATTTAGGAGTAACACTGCACTTAAGGATGATATAAACACATACACCATGATGAGTAGAGGACAAGATCAGATAGACAAAATCGGTAGTCAAGAAGCACTTTTTTTATGATTCTTAGAGAATTGTTGAAGATTCACTGACGAATACTTCAAAAAAAGATGCGCTGGTAAATATGTTCATTAAGAACTAGTGCTTTTCTTCATATGAAAGGTGCAAATAAAAATCTTTCCTCATTAAAAAAAAATATATCTTCATGATCAATTTAAAATAATTTTCTTACATAAATTGAAAAAGTGAGGCATATGGCAGATTAAAAATTTTGAAGCAATTGGGTTATGAAATAAGGAAAAGGCACTATAATAATAATTAACATATAAAAATCTTCAGAAATAAGCAAATAAACATTCTTGAGCTTAAACATTTTCTGTAATTCAAATAACAGTAAATTTTATAAATAGTTGTGGAATATGGTATGATGTAGAAGTCAAACACTTCCAATGCGAGGATGAAACTTTGCCGCTTACCCCTACGTAAGGATGAAAATTTTCCCCTCACAAGTAAACGTTGACTGGGAAATTCTATTGTTTATGAAAAAATAATATATATATATATATACTGATTCAGCTTCAAAACTAACTCCGAAAACACACTGGAGAAAATCAGAAAAAATATAGATATTTTACTACATAAATCACTGAGAACTCACCAGGAACATCAAAGCCGAAAATGGAGCACAAATCTTTATTGGTCGCTGTAAATGAGGAACAGAATTTTTTTTTTTTGCAGGTATGTATTATAATATTTTCAGTACTTTCAGAACATTTCCACACACCAGAGAAGCGTTTCAAAAAATGGATTAATAACAACACTCTTGAAGGCAACTTCAGCAGGTAAGCAAATGTGAATAAGAAAGATGAGTAAAGCTATTGTCATTTTAAATCATGTAGAATAAAAAAATTTCAAATTATTTCAGTCATGAGGATGATACAGGAGAATGAATTTTTTAATTTCTTCTTTAAGCAAAAAAAAAAAAAAAAAAAAAAAAAAAAAAAAAAAAAAAAATATGTCATGAAATTTTGATGAAGTCACATAATTCTGGAAAATTGAAGCACTGAGAATTACGATGAGAACAGTTTGTAGAAAGCAAACAGAGTTCTTGAAATTTAACTTAGTAAAAGAACACTGCACTCACTAAACACCAAAATCAATATTATCAGTCAAATTATGCACTAAATGTCAGAAATATCTTGAGAATAAAAGTAGAAGGCGGTACCAGCAAGTTAGATATATTTTTTATAAAACGTTATTGAAGGTATTTTTGAACAAAAATTATAAATTGATACATTTAAAAGTAGAGAAGACTTCAAAAAAATTATGCAGGATATATTACAGCTACGAATTTAATGAAGAACTTCAGATCCTTTGCAAGTAATAGATAAGAACAATTTCAGTAAAATAATTTAAACTTCAATAATTATCACAGATTCCAAGGGGAAAAAAATAATTTTCTTCAATAAATATCTTAATTTTCATAATATATCTTCAAATTCATTAAATATTTTATTTCAATATATTTAAGTGCCATAAAATAAAATTTAAAAACCCAATATGAGAATAAGTATAAAAACCATAGCCTCTTGTTAAATAAATTTGGTCTTAAAATCAGAGAACAATTTTTAGAATTTATTTCAAAATTCATTAAAGATTTTATATGATAAATATCTTCTAATGCACCATAAGAATAAATAAATTAGAGAATAAATAAATAAATTTCTTGATTTTTAAAATAATATTTCATTCTTCAAAAATTTGAAAACAGCAATAATTATGTCAAGACATATCTCTAAATAAAAACCAATAACAGATTTTTTTTTATTTTTATTTATTTTTTTTTTTTTTTTAAATTATACTATGCTCAAAAATTTAAAATCATGGAATAAGTATTGCAAATAAAACTTGAGAACAAAAATTTCATTACGATGTTTGATCGATCTTCAGCCGTTAAAACAGCAAAATGTTCCATCTGAGAACAGCAGAATATTATAATTTTCTTAAAATTACATATTAAAAAATAATAATTTTAAAACAATTTATTTGAATTTATGTCAGTATATTTCTATAAAAGTAACAAATCTTCAAAATTTTATGCAAAAGAAAATTCATTCAGGAACAAAATTTCTTCTAAGATAAAAACTTACGTTTTCTTTTTATAACAAGAACAGAAAATATTGCAAAAAAAGAATAACAGCAATTATTATGCTAAAACATTTTCAGAATTCTATTAAAAAGAGCAGTTCTTCTATTTGAGAACAAAAATTTTCTTTGAAAAGAATTCATCAAGCGTCAAAAAAAAAAAATTCATTAAGTTATTTTTTCTAAGGCATTACGTTGTAATCAAAAAGCAACAACGCCGAAATGTTCTTTTTTTGTCACGGAAACCAAATGTGACGAAGTTAATAATTAATGTTGAGGAGGAGTAAGTAAATAAAAAGAGTTTAATTTGCTGTTGGATAAAATAAACAATCTGGAGTGCCGTAAATGGAGTGATCGTATAGCTAAGATGATAAGGTTGACTTCCAGTAAAAATAAAAGGAATAGTCTTACTTAATGGTGAGAACACATTGAAGTGACAGCAGTTATAAAAATCTTCTTTATTAGTTGATTCACTTGAGAGGTGGAAGGTAATTAGGAGAAGTAGGTCACTGTACACATTCGAAGAGCGTTCCACGTAGAATTATTAAAAACTTGAAGTAATTCCATGATAAAAATGAATGCTGGCTAAAGTTGGTTAAAATCCTTTCTCAGAGAATGTCTTGAAGATAACAAAGTCCAAATTCGAAAAAGCATTGAATTAAATTCCATCAGCGATCTGCGACAAACTTTTACTTATTAAATGAGCACCTTAGAATAACATGATCCCTGAACTGTGTTCGCAATCCTTCAAACAGGCACTAAGGCCCGATTTGAAAAAGACAAATCACGTTGTCAAAAATACATCTTAAACTTTCGTAAATTCTTAAAATCTGTTAAAAAACTGGCTGCATTGATATATATACTACATAAAAGGGGTTTAAAAAACTACCTCCAGAAATGATTTAAATCTATTCGTTAAATTAAAATTGCGTATGAATTGTAGAACGAATGACAGCACGGAGAAAACGAAACTATGGTCAAAAGGCAAGAGCGCAGACACACCTCCAATATGACGCGGTCGACGTCACGCTGTTTCTAAAAATAGAACAGAGGAAGGGGAAAATCTGAAATCAAAACGTTCTGTTACATGCGGTAAAAAGGAAAGAAAAAAAGCGATTTGAACGATGTTTGAGTTGAAAATGAATAGTTTAAAACGTGAGATAACAATGCTGCATTACAATTTAAAAAATAAATAATAAATGTTATTACTACATCACAGACGGAACCCAGTTTTAAACTCACTAACGTATTGATCCATGCATATAATTAATATACTAATACATAAGAAAAGAATATATAATACATTTACACTCGCTAAGAAGAGAACTTGTCTATAACGCATTTTTTTTTCTATACAATTCCATCTTACTGTATAGCATTTTCCAGATTTTTAACACTTAAAAAAAATAAAAAATCAATGCTTTGTTGAAATTCAGTCGGGCCGGGCCGGGATCGGGCCGAGATTTTAACTTTTTTCCGGGCCGGGCTCGGTCAGAACTTTTAAGTTTTTTACCGGATCGGACAATTTTTTTTTTTCTACGGACCGGGCCAATTTTTTTTTTCTATGAGTCGGGCCGGGTCCTTGGAAATTTCGGCCCGTGCAGACCTCTAAGCGCACAATGCTTAGCAAAAAAAAAATAATAATCCAAACTTCATTAGTTCGGGAAATGTGAATAAAAAAAGAAATGAGTGAAAACATTTTTTATTCCATTTCAATGCTGTGTTTGCAAATTATAAAACTTTTACCAACGACCAAAACAAAGAAGTTTTATCTCTTTCGTTTGAGAGGATGACTGACTCATAAGTGAAAATAGATTTTCTCAATCGTAGCAGACACATTCGAAAGCATTAATTTGCCGTTCTATGAGATTTTTTTTTTTTTGGTTTAATTTTGATTTCGGATTATATACAGTTAAGAGTATTTATTATTGTTTCGGATTTAAATATGATATTTGATGTTTATGATATTACGAAAAGTTTCGTACAGTGAAACCTCCCTGTGCGACCAACTCTATTAGGCGACCACCTCCCTCAAAGACCATTTTTTCATGGAACGAAATTTCTTCCCATAGCCTCGATACTAATTTGACCTCCATTCAGAGACCATCCCAGTTGAACCCCATCCATGAGAGACCGATTTCTTTGAAGAAAATGAAAAACTTTCTGTTTCTCCTGGTCGCTTGAAGAAGGTTTTATTAAAAAAATAATTACGGAGAGTGCATTATTCATCAAACTTCTAAACTAAGTTTAGGTTTTTTTTTTTTTTTAATCCCGGTAACTTTTAAGTTTTTAAACCCCTTTGTGCCTTTTTAGGCAATGAATTTAACTCTGATTACAAATTAAGACTGACGGTTAATAAACTCCTCTGACCTTTTGTGTCAGAAAACTTTCAAAGAAATAGATAAAGTAATGAAATCGTCATTATTTGTTCCCGTCCACAAAAAAATGCAATTATTTACTAAACTTCGAAAGGACTTGGAAATAAAAATTATAAAATATAAAACTGCAAAATTAAAGCAAAGCTCAATGTGTTCATTTTTTAAACTCTGCAGTAATTAACTTATGTAATTAACATTTATTTTGATGCTTAAATTTTTATATTTTTTCCTAGTGTGAAAAATTAATTTAAGTAACATTGTTGCCATTTTTCAACAATTAAAATCTAGATTTAAACATGACTTCCATTAAGAGACCACCTCACGGAGAGACCAATTTTTATTGGAACAGTACGTGGTCGTTTTAGGAAGGTTTTACTGTATATTAATTTTTTAAATGTGTATCTAAACATTTTTCTGCGGGTTATGATTTTAAAATTTCGAGACTGAGTAATATAAAAAAAATAATTATAGACTTTCTGCATCAGTTATTAAATTTCCTTCAATTTAAACGCATTTTCTACGTTTTTGATGCACGTAATTTTTGGCACTAAAAATAAAACATGATATTTAAGCATTGAAATAAAATGTTTTTTATGCCTGTTTTGAAGTTTACCGATAAGACAGCTTTAGTATATTTTTTAAAAAGTTCCTATTTTCTTACATAATTTAGGACTGAATATTTTTTTAAAGAGATTAATAACTACTTTTTTACATTAAAATGTTTTTCAAACAATAAGAACTTTTATATGCAGTCATTTACTTTATTTTTATTAAAATTCATACAGATACAAATAAATGTAAAGTGTTTATTTTTATTTTTATTTTTTTCTATTTCCTAGGTCAATCTTTTCCTATAAAACACATCAAATCTATTTTGCTCATATTCCCAAAATACAATATCTACGGGAATAAAAAAAATTAAATTAAATATGACTTACCGTGTCGTTTCATTAATAAGTATTGTTTTCAACAATAATGGGCCAAAATTAGAAATCATGATTAAGTTAAGGAATATGTTTAAAAGAAATATATATACATATTCCAGAGAACTTAAAATTTAGACTACATGATCATATTAAATAACACAAAAGCAAATCACAGCGGAAAAAAATACACATTCTTAATATTTAAATCATACTTAGAACTCATTTTTAAAAAAATATGTAAGTTTATAAGCATTGTTTTTAAGTAAAAAAATGAAAAATATTTTAGAACAATAGGACTTTGCAAAAACAGCAATAATTTACGGAAAAAGTACGGTTTTATATTTAAAACCAAAATTTAAATGACATCAAACATTGTTAAACATATAATATCCACCTATTAAAAAGTTATCTATAAAACTTTAAAAGTAATATTTTTATAGGGTATGCAATAAAAGCAAATACAAGGAATAAAATTGGAATAAAATATATTAGTTTATTTCTGTCAGTAATCTAAATTAAATTCATATGTAACTTTAACTGATTTTTTCCTTAAAAGTTCAATTAGTGTTACAAACTATGAATTAAATAAATATTGCTGATAAAGTATTTTATTCTAATCTTTACCACGCTTGTATCTATTTTCATTGCATGCTGTAAAAGATGTGATTCTTTTAAAATGCCCATAAAAGCAAAATAAAAAAAGAATTGACTCCATAAAAAATTAACATTCACTTCTATGAAAGAGTGACTATTCACTCCTACCAGGGGTGAAAAACCGCACTCCTTTAGCAAGAGTGAATAGTCACTCCTCCGAAAGAGTGATTATCCACCCCTGTTTAGAGTGAATATTCACTTCCCAGGAGTGACTATTCACTCTTTCAGAGAGTTATTAGTTTGTTTTTGAGAGATTAGAGAGATTATTATTCACCCCTGTTTAGAGAGATTATTATTCACTGTATTTTTATGTAAAATTTTAACTAATTATTAACGTAAATTCTAGCTTAAATGTAAATGAGAAAGAATGCAGATATATATGGTGTAATAATCTTTTTTCTAGCATTTATAAATTATCAGCAATTAAGAAAAATACAGACAAACTATGAAAAAATATATGCAGATATGCGAATGTATTCAGAAGAAGAAAAATAATAAATATTAAAATATTAATCGCTTTATTTTTTCATTTCCTTGCATTTATATGGACAATTAAGTTTGTTTTTAAATAACAAATTAAAAGGAAATTTTTTTAAATATTTTTTCGCCAAAAATTTTAAACAATAAAAATGTTTTACATTACAGTTTTTCCTGCAAAGTAAATATTACAAGTAAATAATAGACTGTAAAATGTCCCTTCCCTATATTTTAGTCACATGCTATGTTTAATATTAACTCAAACTTAAAACTCAACTTAAAACTCTACTCTTAAACTCGTGTTAACATTTTAAGAAAGGAAAGTTAATTCATTTTCACGCACAAAATGTATTTCATATCCAAAATTGATGGATGCGCTTTTAATATTCAAAGACTTTATCCTGTTTTTTAAAGCCGCTAGCATGGACATCCACAAGCTTTTTGACTTTATGGATGAGTTATTTTACTTTAAATAATGCTGCATGCTGCAGATTTCACAAAAAGACGCAAGACATGCGTTATTTTCTCCCTTTCAAGGACTTTTTACTTGTTTTTGCACGAAAGCTACTTTTATCGGTTTACTTCAAACTTTAATCATTTATCTTACGTTATGCTGAGAGTATAGTAAAGAGAATTCTGTTTTCTGTACTATTAAAAAAACCTGAAGGATGAATAAAGATTTTTGGTATAAGGTGCGCGCTGTTACAAGGAATCCGAAAGAGGAAAAATTATGCATTATTTAAATGCTTTCTTTGTCTTTAAATATCCAATTTAAATAAACAATGGCCAGTGAATAATTCATTCTAAATGTTTGAATTTATAATATATTCAGTTAATGTATTTCTGATTTTGTTTTCTTATGATGAACTCTTATTGTCTCTCTTTCTTTAATCGTATTTTTAAAGATTTATATTTTTTCGAGATATAATTTTTATGTTATATAACTTTAAAAATAGGAATTGTAACACACGTGGATACACACAGTTGAACTCAGTTAAGGGGGCAGTACAGCTTTAAAGGTCGCAGAAAATGCGAAATTTGTCACTAGTTTAACATTTTCTTTCAAGATAACAAGTCTAGAAGCAAAATTCCTGGTTATATATTGGAGTATGTTTAAGAGAATTTAATTTAGTTATGCTATAAAAAATATAAATATTCAAGGGGTCGTTTTCAAAGTGCTAGTTAATTTTTTTTTTATGCTGGATAACATTTCACTGCGCACACGATATCTCATGCCCATTTCATGGGATTTATATAAACTATATCTTAAACCAGCTGACCCGCCCGGCGTTGCCCGGGCCGTGATAATATTTTTAAATGAACCTGAAAATTGCATGATTTTATCTCTAACTCCATTTTGTTTGAAATAAGTGCTCGCTGATTGTGCACAATTCGGTTTAAAAAAGAACTGCTATTTAGCTGTGAAAAGGTTCAAATTGATTGCAACGGGAAACAGGAGGGGGGATAATGTTTCCGGTGACTGCGTAATTTCCGTGTTAACATGTTGATATTTAACAGTTAAAATCACTGTTGAGTCACATAACTATTTTTTTTTTCACATCGAAATCTAGACTGAAAAATTTTGATTTTCAAGTTAATTATATCACCCTTAAATCCGACTATACGTGAATGATATATAGATACTTGATAGATAATTGATAAACAGATACTTGATCATTAGCTACAAGGTTAGTATGTAGTATTAAAGTTCTAGAGCTATAGTATAAAATTAAGTATATATTTTCAATCAAAACATGAGTAATGTTTATCGTGTGTCAAAAATCCTAACCGTAACCTTATTGTAACGTAACCGTAGCATAATTGTAACCTAACCACAATCTAACTGCAAAGTAACAGTAACCTAACCGTAACCTAAATGTAACCTAATTGTAAATTAACCATAATCTAAGCGTCACCTAACCGTAACCGAACAGTAAACTAACTGTAACCCAACCGTAAGCTAATCTAACCGTAATATAACATAACTGTAACCTAACTGTAACCTAACAGTAGCCTAACAGTAATCTAACCCTAACCATAATCTAACTATACTAACCGTTCACGCGCTGCAAAGTACTTTAGTTCTACTTTCCACCGCCAATGGTCGCAATATGTTTTATATGAAAATCCGACATGAGTCACCAGCGCCTGGGGCCGAGAGTAGCAGAGCGTGCGCACGATCTGCAAAATTTTTCAGTATCACTTTCCACCGCCAGGGTCCGCACTCTTTTGTAAACAAACCTATATCCGAACAAAACACTGATTTCAAACTTATCCGTAGATATATTACACGACGAGCTGGGGACTCAAAAAAGAATTTAAGAAATTTGCTGCATTAATATTCGGAAATAATGATAACCACCCCTCAATTAAGGGTCCAATACGATTTATAAGAAACATCAACATGGGTCGCTACTTCCTGTGATACCGTATAGCAGGCGTGCTGCGCACGTTCTGTAAAATATGTTAGTTCTACTTTCCACCTAAAGGGGGCGCGCTCTGTTCTAAACAAACCTATATCTGAACGAAACTCCATTATTGAACCTATCCGTAGATATATTAGTTGAGGGTTTGGGGGACTAAAATAAGAATTTAAGAAACTAGGGGGGCTTTGCCCCCTATGAGCTACGCTCGCCAACCCCCGTTCAGGCACACCAAAATCCAAAAAGCACGCTAATTTGATCGGCTTTAAAAATATTAAATTAAAATAAAAAAAATACAGTAGCGATCTCTCTGTAAACAGGTTTCCATTCGTTTTCCTTGGATTGGGGATTTTTAAGACCAAATCTGCTGCTGTTAAGACATACAATGGCGGTTTTCGTATTTAATTAAAAAATTAATTAAACATTTGAAAATAAGCTAATGTAAAATGAATTAAGTAAACAGCGTCATTGTCTCCCGGTATTTTTTAACAACGCTATAAGATAGTTCTTTTAAATAATTCATTTTAAATGTATCGTTTTAAATCTGACGTAATTTACACCAAAGTTTTATTTCTCTTTTTAATATTCACGTGAAAATACTTTTGTTGTTAGAAGGAATTATTATTTGCGCTGTCTTCGAATTCACGATAATAGTTGAAAAGATTATCTCAAAATATCTCGCACAAATATATTTTTCAATTTAAATTGTTTTGCTATATTTTTTGCCATTTTAAATATGACGTAATTTCCTCAAATTACAAGCTTTAACGCATAATAATGATTTTTTTTTTTTTTAAGATTTTGTTTCTCTTTTAAAATTCAAGTGCAAATATGGTTCGTCGCAGATGTCATATACGCCCCATATTGGCGCAAATTTTTTCTGACGCCAATTTCATATACGTAACGGGTACTTAACTGGTGCTAAAGTGTTATTATTTTGCTTGATATGGTAACGCGGATGTTGTTGTTTATGCTATTAATGTTTTCGCCAAATTGGCGTCGGGAAAAAATTGCGCCAAAATGCGCGTATATGACATCTGTGCCTATGGTTCTTATGACGTAATTTTCCTGCTTTTAACATGTAATCATTTAATTCTAATTTTAAAGTTTTTTTTCTGTTTGTAATAGTCACGTGTAAATAAATTTTTAATTTGAAGTAAACATTATTGTTTGCGCTGTTTATGCAACTGGCAACAGTTTAAATTAATAACATTTTGTAAAATTTGTAAAAAATGTCTCTCGAAATGCTGAAAATTTGAATTTAAAATTGAAATAAAACATCAAAAAATGAGTCAAATAAGAAAACTAAGTGCAATCTGCACATCGGGAACTTATAACGTATAAAATGATCTAAAAATGATTAAATTCTCATGTATAGTTTTTGCTCCAATAAAACTTTTTTAATGGAACGATTTTGTCCAACTTTAGCATTAAATATCTGTTAAAATAATTCTTCGATTTGAAAACTGTCTGCATCAGCGTATTTATCAAACATTTCTCTATAATACCACGGATTTTCATATTTTTGTATGCAACGGTTTTTTTAATATTAACGATGAAAGGCCAAGCTTAAGCATTCAAATTGGATGTGATCTACCCGGAATCTCTACGCAGATGTTCATTGGTCCATTTCCAAATCAAAACTTTTTTTTATATATAGAAGGATTTGCTAAAATTACCATTCTGAAATAACATCCACTCGTAAGTAAAGGGCACAATACGTTCTCTAAATTCAAATTTAATTATTCCTAATAAATCCTTCAATCCTTCTAAAATTTTTTTAAATGATTATGTAAATCTTCTAGTTTAGTTTCAAAAATTCACGAAAAAATCTTTAGAAGATAAAATTTTCACGAATTACTATTTCAGTACATAAAGGTTTAACTTCTGTGTTGGAAGATAGTAGAAACAAATAAAATCGTCTTTTAAAGCCCACTGTAAAAGTAATAATGACTTTGAGGTTGCAAAGGGTTAACAGCGTGAAAAGAATTGAATATAAAAAACTATAATAATAATGTATATAAATAAAATATTTATACATATGTATACAGGATGTTCCAAATTTTGACCGATAAATTAAGAGGGGTGAACAATAGCGTGGATCGTAGAAAACTTTTTTTTTTTTAATTCAAATTCGGACCGGTGTGCGAAAGTTGCGTATTGTATTGCTTATTATGTAAAAAAAAATTGCCCCTGAATTGATATGATATTGACCTGAGGGGCGCGAAATCCTCGAATTTACGCTAATTTTCCTGAATTTTAATAGCTATTAAAAATTATTTTGTCATTGGCCCATTGTGGATACAATGCTATTATGTCCCCTTACCATATGTAAAAAGTTTCAAATCCCTTGAACATCATCTTCATGCGCCCCAAGGGGGGAGGAATCCCAGAATTTAAGCTAAATTATGCTAATTTTCCTGAATTTTAATAGCTATTTAAAAAAAAAATAATTTGCAATTGGCTCATTGTGGATATAATGCTATTATGTCGCCTTACCATATGTAAAATGTTTCAAATCCCTACATCATCATCCTCACGTGCCCCAACAGGGTTAAATCATTATGATATCTGACAAAATTTGACTTATTTTAGGTTTGTATGAAGATACTGTTACATAATAAAAGTCAAGATTTACACCATTTTTTATTAATTTCGGCTATACATGTTCCTTTTCCTTATTTACATTTAACTCCTCAGCTTTAATAAGCATCAAATAATTATAATAGGTAAGAGTGCCCCTTGGGCCGCATGAAGATGATGTTCAAGGGATTTGAAACTTTTTACATATGTTCAGGGGGCATAATAGCATTGTATCCACAATGGGCCAATAACAAATTAATTTTTTTTAATAGCTATTAAAATTCAAGAAAATTAGCGTAATTTAGCTAAAATTCAAGGATTTCGCGCCTCTTGGGGCGCATGAAGATATCAATTCAGGGGGCGGAAATTTTTTTTTTACATAATAAGCAACACAATACGCAACTTTCGCGCAAAATTTTTATTCTACGATCCACCCTAGTGAACAATGCGATCGATGATACCGTATGAACCGTTAATCGGAGTCCAAAATGTGAAGCGTCAAGTACGCACTGCTTGCGCATATATTGGAAACTTCTACAACTTTTATTTTTATATTATTACATTTACAGCAAGTAAAAATTAAATTAAAAAAATCAAAAAACCCGACTGCGTAAAATGCGAACTAATTAATTATTTCTCCTCAATGTGAAACTATTTTTTATATTACTTACCTATTTTCTTATTTGCTTGTATTGATGACTTTTAAGTTGTGTTTAATTGTTAGTTCCCTTCTATAAACACTGTTTTGATGAGACCTATAGACGTCTGTGAAGGTTAGAGTTGCAGTAAAGCTAGAGATTCTAACAACACAACTTCAAAGTCGTGTAATATTTAAACGGAGCTTCTGACGGTAAAATAATCAATGAAACATCGTCTTCATTTTGGAAGACCTATCCAATGATATGCCATTCAATAGGGTGCGTAAATTTTTTTTCATCTCTACCGCCATTTTGTATTTTAGGGACGCAATTCTGAATTTATAAAAAAAAAAAATCCTACCCTATAACGATCGGATGGTTAGGACGAATCGATTGAGACCTCATTCATTAAAATCCATTCAGCGGTTGGGATGATTCGAGGGTATAAAGCAATCCACATACCCAGATACGCGTGAAACACATAATCCTTCTTGGCAGTCGGGTAAAAAAGTTGAGAATGTCTATTAAAAGTTTTATTCTGATATACTTCAGTTTTTTGAAAGATATTACCGTCAATCCAAATTCAATTATGGTAGAACACCCTGCATTTTTGAATAAATACTTGGTTTACGACCTCTTGTTCTATTGTAAATTTTCATCCCCTTGATGCCTTGTTTCACGCCTCTTAATTTGTCGGTCGAATTTTGCAACATTCTGTATATAAAAACCTATGTAAGAAAGCATAAAAATCATGTTTGTTTTAATAGCTGATTATATCACTGGGCTCAATATCTCACCTCCGAAAGCCCGATAACACCAAGCTCTTTTTTTTTTTTTTTAAATGACAACCCCCCTATACTGGAAAACTACGAAGCATTTAATGTTTAGATTAAAAATCCAGCCTAATTGCATCACGGCTATTCATGTTTTTTAACACTTTCCATCAAAGTTGAAAGGTGTTTATGCATTCGGTTTGTTTGTCCGTCTGTCCGTCTGTACGCGCTCTAGCTCCCGTAAATATACTCCGATCGTTCAGAAATTTTTGGATGTTAGTGACCTCTACCATAGAACGGACCCTATTTCAAACGAAGTTTTCAGCATGTTTAGTTCATGTACAGGGACAGTCAAAAGTTTTCCGTTACATTACGGCCTATGGGAAAAAATCGTTTGAAATGATTTTGAATGACGTTACATGCTTTCAAACATAATAAAATTGATATGCATTTATCAAGTGTACTAAAATATGCATCCAGTAGAATATGCGGTTCAAAGAATAATTATCATTCATTTACAGGGCCAAACAAAAGAATTCCGTTACATAATGATATAGGGGTGGAGGGAATTTTTTTATCAAATTCCAACAAAGTTGAAAAGTGTTTATGCATTCGGTTTGTCTGTCCGTCTGTACGCGCTCTAACTCCCATAAATATACTCCGATCGTTCTGAAATTTTTGGATGTTAGTGACCTCTACCATAGCACGAACCCTTTTCAAATGAAGTTTTTAGCATGCTTAGTTCATGTACAGGAACAGTCAAAAGTTTTCCGTCACATTACGGCCTATGGGAAAAAATCGTTTGAAATGATTTCTAACGATGCTACATGCTTTCAAACAAAATAAAATTGATATGCATTTATGAAGTGTACTAAAATATGCATCCAGTAGAATATGCGGTGCAAAGAATAATTATTATTCATTTACAGGGCCAAACAAAAGAATTCCGTTACATAATGATATAGGGGTGGAGGGAATTTTTTCCGGCGTATTTTAATTATGTTAAATTATTTCATATATAATGAAATTCATATATGCCACTGACGTTTTCTACAACTTATTCCATGTATAATACAAAGTGCATAGCATTTACAGGAACACACAAAAGATTTCAGATACTATATTGTATCCGAAGTACTGTACGGTAGCGATGATTGCTGGAAATGCATTTTTAATTATGTTATATGCTTTTCTGTTTCACTATATTTATGCATTGTATATGGTGTGTATAAATGCTGTAATTCATATACAGGGCTACACAAAAGAAATCGTATTGGTTAGTGTATATGATTGTAAATTGTTTAAAGGTTGTTTTTAAATGAATTATGCATGCATTTAGTTTACTAAGAAGCGTTTGTAGAAGATAGATAAAATGATATACAGGGTTACGCAAAGAATTGGATACATTGCCGTCTATAAATGATAATTTCTGGAAATGTGATTCCAGTAGTTTTAAGAGTGTTTTGCTATGAATTAAACTTTAGCTAAATAGTCGTGTAATAAAGATGCTACGTTAACTACAGGGCCGTACAAAAGTATACAAGTATGTTTCGATCTATTAGTATAAATTGCTGAAAGAGAAATTTCAACCTGTTATTCCTTTTCTTGCTAAACTAAATTTCCCCATTATATAGTATATATATCAAACTACAGATCAAATGCAGGGCTGTTAAAAAAAAAAAAAAAAAAAAAAAAAAAAAAACTGGAATACATATTTGCTATGGACGGTAACTGCTGAAATAAGTTTTTCAAATGTTTTATGCGTTTTCTAAAATGTTTACTTAGTTCACTTATATACCTTATTTCCCTGTTTTTAAAGGTTTGAGTCATTACATTAATTTGGCGAGGTGCCCTATTTCAGAAAATTAACTTTATTTATTTATTAATCTACTGTTAGTAGAAAAGCTTGAGCTAGTGAATTTATTTTTTAAAAATATTGTAACAAGAAAGCAAAACAGAAACATTAAAGTACTAGCCGATCTGGGCGACCAGTTTATCCTCCCTTAAAATTTATGTTTGGGAAAGTATGCTAAGCATTGAATTATGTTACTTTTATCCAGAATTTAATTTACTTTTACTCCCTTAAATATAATTAATATAATCCCTTGAGCTAATATTAGATTTTGTTGCAATAAAATATCTCAATTTGTTGATTTTCTGCAAGCAAATTAACCCTATTGGTTTACAATGGAAGTCTATGGGAATCTGGCGAAATATTAGAGATATCACCAATTTGGTGTCACTTTTGGGGACAAACTTGGCGTTATTTGGCGAAAGAGCAGGGTCCTCCCCCCTATGGTAACCCCTTCATAGGTATGGAGATGCATTAAATGCTGATCAATAACCAATGAGATGCGTTTCATGCGGGTGTTGCCATTAAACAATTAACAAATAATCGCGATTTCTGTGCCACGTACGATAGCGTAATATATATATATAGATATTTTCAGGATTTCTAATTTGATTTCTCGATGTATAAGCATAATTTGATTAATAATAAGCAAGCAATTGCATGAAACATATTTAAAAAAACATACGTATTGCCCTCTTTATTTTTTATTTATATTTTCGACTTCTTAGTGCTTAGTATATTTCAGTGTTGCGGTTTCAGAAGCAATTTGGCTTATTTAGGCGACCGCGTGGCTGTTCGACGCGTAATTCAATCCAATGTTTTGTTACTCGCATGTAGTTGCAACCATAAAGCATATTTAGCGGTTTATCAAGTTTAGTGGAATATCGGAAAACTGCATTAAAATTAATTAATTTAATTTAATTATGTGTTCTAAAAATATACAAATGTTGTATTGTAACCAGAATTATGCCTTTGAGAATACGTTTTTGTAATCTTATAATAATCAGGAAAGAAGTTTGTGTGTGAGTGTGTCGATGGTGTTCTGAAGAGACCGCTGCACATAGAGCGACAAAATTTAGTGAAAAGATATGTCTATATATAAAGTTTTGCCCCTCGAATCCCGATTTTTGATTTTCTGAATATATATTTTTTATTTAATATTTTATGCGATTCTTAGCGCTTTTTTAAGTTTCGAGGCGATTTTTCCACATTAGTGAAAAGGGATACGGTTTCTTTACTTTAACCCAATATAGTAAATTTTGTTCTCTTTCCAAAAAAGTTTATTCGGAATTCGTTCAGCGATTTTTGAATTTTTAGCGAATTTTTTATGCGATTTTTGAACAGCATTGAATGCATCTCCATACTTATAAGGGGGTTACCATAGAGGGGACACAGTCCTGTCACTAAATACCGCCAAGTTTGTCGCCAGCGTGACGATATATCGCCAAATTTGGCGACCAAAGTTAGTTACCAAAAGTGACGCCAACTTGGTGATATCTCTAATATTTGGTGATATCCTTAATATTTCTCCAAATTCCCATAGACTCCCATTGTAAACCAATAGGGATTACTTGCTTACAAAAATTCCACAAATTGAGATATTTTAATGCAACAAAAACCAATGTTTACTTAAGGAATTATATTAATTATATTTAAGGGAGTCCGAGTAAATTAAATTATGAATAAATGTAACATGATACAATGATTTACAATGCATGCTTTCTAAAGATAAATTTTAAGAGTGCCCGTAGATCAAAGGAATTAGATTTGAAACTTTTATCCAATTACATTAAATTTTTACTTTCGTGATTTTTGAACTTTTTGCGATTTTTAATTCGATGTTTACGTTCCTTCGCGATCTGCTGCAATTTTTTGACATTCCATTTTTGACCTATAATGCTAAAGTAATTTCTGCCCTCATTTCAATAAAGTTTATTCGGATTTCGTATTGCAATTTTCTAATTTTTCGGGAACTTTGTGTGTGTATTTTTATTGTATTTTAGCGATTTCCCACCATTTTTCCACATTAGTGAAAGGAATCAACTTTCAATATTCGAATACAATATATATATATTTTTTCTCTTTTCGATATTTGTGCAGCGATTTAAAATTTTTCGCGATATCTTATTGCGATTTTCAGAACTTTTTCGCAATTCGTGCTGTTTTATGATGTACCCGGGCAACGCCGTGCAAGTTAGCTAGTTCTAGAATATACAGAATCGATGAGTTAAAAACCGATTACAGCATTCCATTTTTATATTCAAAATCCCAGTTTCGTTAAAAAAAGCATTAAGGTATCTGTACACTTTCAGCTGTGATTTTTTGACATTTTATCTTTATTCCAATTTTTTTATAATGGCATCTGGAAAACTTTGAAAAACATGTAAACATTTTAGCATTAAAAAGAAATAATTTTTTTAAGTAAAAAACAGTGAAAATTATATGAAAAATTGACATTTCCGCAAAATATGATAAGTAAAAAAATAAAATAAATAAATAACTTTGTCTGTTGTATAGACTATTCGGTTTGTAATAACATCTTTATATCAAATGTTGTGGTAGTTAAAATACTAATGTAATGAAAAATTCGTAAAATTACTTTAAACTTTGCCACATATACATATGTATCTTAAATGTACATCACATATAATATTTAAGACACCTATACCAGTGTAAATAAAAAGCTAATTACCATATTATCATTAAAGTAGTCTATTCCATAAATAAACATTTATTAAATAAGTACAAAAAATTTGAAGGAATTTCATGCATAATTTTTTGCTATAGGATGTTTTGCTTATACTCAAAATTTTAAAAATTTCATTTTGACAAAATGTTAAAAATAACTTTTAAACTAATTTAAAAAGCTGTAATAGCTGTATAACTCTTGTTATAATTAACCCCTTTAATTGTCGCTCTCGTGATATTTATGGTCTGTGTCTTTTACTCAGATTGTTTGATTCCCACCAGTTTTATAAAATATTATAATTGGCTTTATTATGGTATAATTTTACCTGTCATTAAATAAGGTGAATAATTCATTTTCAAAAAAGTGGTGCCAATGAGCAATTTGATTTTTTAATCCGTAATTTAATGCGACCGTCAAGAGATTAAGATACAGACAAAATTTAAGGAGAATTCGACAAATAAAAAATTCGATTTTAATAGGCTAATTCCATACGTACTTGTAGTGTAAGTCACTGGCTGCGATTTTTGGCTACCAGTATTTTAGAACGGAAAATGTCACTTAGTTTATCGGAGATATCCCATTCATTGAATAAGCCGAGAAAACCTTTCGAAAATAACGGTGGCCAACGAGGATTTCAGTTATCCGCTATGTGACTTACACTACAAAACCCCATGGAATTAGCCAATAGTATTGCAAAAATGAAAAATTGATATTTTGGTCACCGCCCCCTGAATAATAGGCCTAAGCGCTGACACAAAAATGGCGGCATCCGGAGGCGGATTTTTTTCAGCGTGTTTATGGTCCCTTAAATACTCGTATCAATATTTTTTTAAGTTTTTTTTTTCACTTCATTTTTCTGAGAATAAGTAAGTCAGGGAAATCATTTATAAAATAAGGGTGTCCACTTTTGATGGACAGTAGCTACGTTTAAAAATATCCGCCTTCAGCAGCCGCCATTTTTGTGTCAACGCTCAAGCCTAGTATTTAGAGGGCGGTGTTTTGATAGAAAATGAGGTTTTACAGACAGGCAGATGCAGTATAATAGTAAATATATATATATATATATATTTTTAAATACTCTTTTATAAGATTTCAATGCTTGTCTTTGATGTCGCATCTAATTTTTTGGCCGCATCTGGTGTTTTTATTATTATTATTATTATTATTATTCCCTTAGAATCGTTAATTTGTGCTTATACCGAACCCGATTATGATATATTTAATGTTTTTTTAAAGCTTTATAGAAAGCGCTTTCAAAGGAATTCATTAAAAATATATACTTTTTGCCCTGTGTATTTTTAAAATTGAGCATCACGGGAAAAAATTAAATTGTATTTAAGCTAACTTTTCAGAATTTCTATATTAATTTCTCTACATAAAATAAATAATAAATAATTAATAATTAATAATTAATTATAAATAAATAATAATTCATTAAAGTAATTAATATTAAACTATGAAATAATGAAAGCGTATATTAAAAGATATTACACTTTGCATTTTTTATATATAATTTATTTTCTACTTTTTAATTTTTTAAATGTATCATTATTGCAATTCAACAGTGATTTGGCATATTTTTGCGAGCGTTTATTGGCGCATCATTAAGGGTGTATTCCAATCCGAACTGCTTATTTTCTGATTTATTTTTAAATTCATTTTTGCTCTCAAACGCATCAAACTGTCAAATTCTCTTATTTAGAAACCAAATAATGTGCCGAGCTTGTCGAGTTTTTGATAAATCTAGAAAATATTGCAAACAAGTAAAATTAAATTTAAAAAACCAAAAAACCCGACTGCGTAAAAAGGGAACTAATTAATTATTTCTCATCAATGTTAAACTATTTTTTATATTACATGGATATTATTTATATTTACTTGTATTGATGACTTTTAAGTTGTGTGTAATTGTTAGTTCCTATCTATAAACACTGTTTAGATGAGGCCTATAGATGTCTATGATGGTTAGAGTTGCAGTAAAGCTAGAGATCCTACCTACACAACTTCCAGGTTGTGTAATATTTAAATGGAGCTTCTGACTGTAAAATAGTCAATGAAACATCGTCTTCATTTTTGAAGACATATCCAATAATATGCCACTCAATAGGGGGCTTAAAAAAATTTTTTCGACTCTACCACCATTTTGTATATTACGACAGCTATTTTGAAGTTATAAAAACAAAACCTAACTTATAACCATCGGACGGTTAAGACGAATCGAAAGAGACTTAATTCTTTAAAATCCATCCAGCCGTTGAGATGTTTCGAGGGTATAAAGAAATCTACATACCCAGATACGCGTGAAACTCATAACCCTTCATAGCAGTCGGGTAAAAAATGCTGTCGAAGTTGGCATTTTGAACCGAATTTTCCGAAGCGGGAGATCTGCGAATGAAAAAAATGGTCATACTGAGAAAATATTTGTTTAAAAATCAAATTCTAATTAGTTGAGCGAAAAATGAAATAACACGGCATGTTATACCTCTCTTCAATAATCACCTTAGCAAGTTTCATGTTTTGACTTTTAAAAATGAGTCTGGCTATATCTCAGAAAATTTCGAGCTGTTAAGGGTGGAAAAATATTTTTTCGAATACACCTATAAATCAACTTTTTTTTCAACTCCATTCAACTGCACGAGTTACAGAGAATATTTGGCGATTTATCACATCTGGCAGGAAGACTGAAAAATACCTTAAAAAATATGTATTGATTTTTAACACTAGAACTACCATGAGCTGTCATTTTGACGACTAACATATGAATATGTTTCGGTTCAAACCAGAAATTTGATTATGATATAAGTTTAAAATATACAATGAAGAAAAACGTTAAATAATAAAGTTAAACTGTTTTAAATCAAAATTTGGGTGTGAATATTTTTATACAACTTGACTAAAATTTCCCGTAATTCTAGTGCTAATTAAACTGTAGAAATAGTTGTATTGTCTTTGGGAACACATCTTTGTACAGTCGTGGAAAAAAAAAAAGTAAACTACCCCTACTAACTCCTCAACAAGTAATCGTACACGAAAGTTACTGGTACCGAAGAATTGGAAATAAAGTCTACTTTTAAATGATGTTTATAAAATTTTCTTAGGGGTCATCTACATATTAAAACGAATACAAACTTCATTTTTTTCAATGGCAATACCAATTTTAACGAGATATTGAAAATCTTCGGTTCAAACTATGCCTGACACCAAATTCCAAGTCATTTGAACGATAAGTTTTTGAATTATAAACATTCAAAATTTAGTGCTTCTAATGTTAAATTACATTTCCATATTTTTATTTATATCTCCTGAAATTATGCTCCTAATGTGCTATTTTTTCTTTGTAGCAGTAATACTAATATACCAAAACATAAATACGCTGAATTTGCAATTTTTATAATTTTATGATATGAGTTATGAATTATGAAATTAATATTCGAAAAAATTATGAATTGCAACCTACAATTTTCTTTGTGGATTTAGATTTATTAAGTCCTGCTTTATGGAAAACCAAAATTTCACATTTTTCTTCCAAGTAATTTTCAAAATATGCTTAAAAAATGGCAAAATGATGGTTTAAGGGGCCGTCTATGATGGAATTGAGTAGGCATTTTGATATTTATTCTGCTGTACTGTAATCTAACAGGCTTCATTGACTCCTTGAGGTGCCTTGATCAAGAAAGGGGCTCTCTCAGTTAACAATCGAGTACGGAACTTCAATTTGGATACATTCCTTAAAATACGCTCGTTTAAAAATAATTAATTTCTCGGAAACTTATGGTACGAATTGCATAAAAATTCGTTTTTAGGCTAATTGAACGGTGTAGAGTTCATTTATGCTGTCAGAATTGTTTACTGCCATTGAAAAAAACAAAGTTTGTGTTCGTTTTAATATGTAGATAGACCCCAAAGCACATTTTATATACATCATTTAAAAGTAGACTTTATTTCCAATTGTTCAAAACCAGTAACTTTCTTCTACAATAGTTTGTTGAATAGTTAGTAGGGGGTGCTTACTTTTTTTTCCACCACTGTACGTAATATGTATAATGCTAACATATCCAGGGCTCGAAATTGAAAAATCCACGAATAGGAACGATATATCAAAATTATTGTTGACTAGAAATTTTTTTTTAAAGTAAAAGCAAGTTTATGTCTAAACATACAAAAATAATTTATAAAATGCATTCAAGAATCTCAATAACAATAAAAAAATAGTTGCGGAGAGCATAATAAAATATATACATATAAAACTGCAATAATGTGTTTTTTAAATTGCAGGAAGTGGAACGATATTTATCATAATTTCACGAAACGGAAATATATACCTGTCATAATTTTACGAACCGGAATATTATTCCGGTTTGCTCATGTACATTTCAAGCCATGAACATATCAGAAAGTGCGTTAAAAATCTATTGCAATATTCCATATTTACATACAAAACCCAGGTTGTGTTAAATAAAAGAGTGTGTAGAAGCGGTATATAGGGGGATTTCAGTTTTATAACTTTTTTTTTAACTTTTAGGGGCAAGTAATTGTGTTTATGTAACTTTGAATTCACACCCTAATTTTTCGAAAAAATTTATTTGGAAATTACGAAAAGCAATTTTACAACATACTTTTACTAAAATTATAAAAGTTAAATTGATTAAAACTTTCTGGTGCGAATCTTGATTAAAATTAAGTGTAATATAATACAGCGTGTCTATAAAAGTATCCCCCATTTATAAATTTTAATATCACCATTTATAAATTTTAAGTTCACAAATAAAGAGCAATTCAAACAGTTTTAGATAAAAGCATGCGCAAGTACTGATTTGTTATTGACTGGCTTTAAGTGCAGCATAGGCAAAATGGGGACTCCTGAGCGTAAAGCGCTATTTTTAGCTGAATATTTAAAAGCCGTTAGAGCTATGCGATTTTTTTTCTCTTTGGGGATTTATAAAAGATCGCGTCAACCTTCCGCCACTACCTAATGATTTGCCAGAGCTGAGACATAGTATTGAAGAGGCCATTGCTTTCATTATTACGGACTTGTTAACCGAAGTCTGGGAAGAATTGGACTTTAGGCTGGATGTGTACTGTATAACTAAAATTGCACATATTGAACATTTGTAAGAAAAATTAGGTTATATTACGTTGTATTTGATGGCCGCAGAAAGTCCCTTAAAGGATTTTGCGCACTAAAACCTCATACAACCAACCAACTTGCCTTCTTTTTGATGTATGATTTGTTGTAAATAGTCTAAATTAAACTGTTAAATTATACCATCGAAACTTGGCTATTATTTTATCGACACACTGTATATCTCGCCGCCCCTCAAAGAGTTAATAAAATTTCTGCACGGTAGAAAAAATATTTGCAAATCCTATGATTGAAGAAGGTTATTACAAATTCTGCGATTTAAATATAAAAAAAGAAAATTTCCAGTTTAAAACATTGATGCCAGTGTCCTTGGAAATTCCAAGGAAAGTAGGCAACCTGGATGCACTAAAGATTCAAATAAATCTACGAATGAGTATCTAAAATTTTTCTTGAGAAACATAAAATTTCCAGATGATCCATACTGTGTTCCGATATCCAAAATACGATCCGATATGAAAAATATTACAAAAGTTTTCGGACTATCCTGGGAATAAAAAAAACTGGCTAAAAAAGATATCCGATAAGAAATATCTTATTTCATCTGTCTAAACTTGTTCAATTTCCGAAAAAGTTCAGCATATAACAACAAGATTGTGCACACTGCAATGTTATCAGAATTGTGTACGTGGGAATATCCAATGAGGTTTTTAAAACGCTGTATTGATCTTGATGGAATGCATTTGCATTTCTTTTATGAATAGTTGTCTATGTATTTTAACGCTATTCCATAAAATGATATTTTAAAAAAAGATTTTTTCAATCTAACTACAATACCAAACTTTGAATAAAAATAAAAAATACTGATAAATTTAGAATAAATGAATTTATTGAACTGTTATATTACTTTATTGAAGATATAAGCTTGGTAGCTTAATAGTTAGCGCGTCTAGCTGCCAAACTAAAGGTCCAAAGTTCGATTCCATACATAGGCAATGTTCTCACAACTATTCATCCCTTCGATGTCGTTAAAATGTGCACCATGATTACCTGGGAACTAAACACTGAGATTGGTTGTTAAGCTGGCAACTAACATATGCTTTATAGTACCTCAGTGCCCAATATCAAGAAAATAGAGTTGATTACAGCTTGTTTCGATCCTTAACCCTTAAATGCGCAATTTTTTATTTTGTTTCGAAAAAATTGTATGTGATTCTTTGAAGGTTTATTACACATGAAAAATAAAGAAAAAAATCAGAGATACATTTTCCATATAATACGCCAAACTTTTCTTCTGTTACACAACTGCAATATAAGTAAAAACTGGTGTCGCCTGGCTGTTTTATGCTGAAATATTGCAAATTAGTACATATTTTATGAAGTATGTCTCCAAATACCCTATTAATTATTTATTTTATAAACTTTACCTTTAACCCGTTAATTCCCATGATAGAATACGTTCTACAAATTACGTAGTTCAGATAATTTGACTTTACACCCGAAAGTTTCAATGGTTAATTTCGCATTATTAAAATACGGAATGTCTGTTAAAAGCAGATATTGCTATTTCAATTTTATGGTGTTAATTAGGTATTACGAATAAAAAAATCTACTAAATCTAAAACACTGTTGTTTGCATATATGCGAAGCTGCGCACTAAAAAGTTAAGGTGACTCTTCAATCACTTGAAAACGCCCTTCGCTAATGTAAAACCTATGGGCAGGTTGTTTTCGAATTTCTCGTTTAAATTTGAATATTTTTAAACGCTTTTTTTTGCGTTGTATAGCTGAGATCAATCTGTAACAGGGCTATTCTTTACTTTTTCAAAGTACAAAATGGCCCTGTTTGAGATCGAGCTCAACTATCCTATGCAAAAATATTGTTTAAAAATATTTAAATTTTAATGAGATATTCGAAAACAACCTGCCCATAGGTTTTACATTAGCCAACGGGAGTTTTCAAGTGAGCGAAGAGTTCCCTTAAGGATCAAAATAAGTTATGATCAATTCTGTAAACACCCGTTCGCTAATGTAAAACCTATGGGGAGGCTGCTTTCGAATTTCTCGCTTAAATTTTAAAAATTTTAAACAAACTTTTTTTTTTGCATAGGATTGCTGAGCTCAATCTCAAACAGGGCCATTTTGTACTTTTTCGATTTTGGTTGAAGATTTTTTAAATAAAGTACTTTCACTTTCGAAACCGGTTCCGAAAGTAAAAGTACATTTTAAAAAAACAAATCTACAACCGAAATCGAAAAAGTTAAGAATACCCCTCGATTAGAGATCGAGTTCAACTATCCTATGCAAAAAAATCGTTTAAAAATATTTAAATTTAAACGATTTCGAATTTTAAATTTAAACGAAAGTCGAAAACAATCTGTGATAGGTTTAACATTAGCGGACGGATGTTTTCAAGCCAGTGAAGAGTCCCCTTAATTGAATGTAACTTGGAAGATTTTAGATTATTGCAGATTTATACAGGGTGTTTACTTTCAATGATGATTTACTTTCAGCGACTAATTCTTAAAACGTTTGTCATAGACATATAATTTCTATTACAAAACTGTATTAAATGAGTTAAACAATTATTTTAAAAGTCATTTTGAACAATCGAAATATTTTCTTAAAAATTTACGAAATTTAATTTTTTATACGGTTCCCCTGTCCTATAAGTGACATTTTGTAAAAAAATTCTATTACAAGTAAGTAAGACAAAAATAGTCCAATTCATCTAGTACCAAAATTGACCGAGTTATGAAACTTTGAATTGTATGACATATCTATTGTCTGTATCTGAACACAGATGAGATTGATCATGTTTCGAGAAGTCGTACACAAAGTGATTAAAGTATCAGAAGGATTTACTTCGCGTGTATTTGTAGTTTAACTGAAAACAGTCACATGGAACAAGTATTACGATAATGTTAATTTTTATTAATTATTTTTCAGATAGCTTAAAAAAATTGCATTTTCACATATGTTTTATTTTTTAAGGAAATGCGGCTGTTTCATTTCATGATTTCTTTTAACAAAAAATGTGTTATTTTTTCGCTTTTGTTTTTAATGCAAGTTGCATATTTTGCTTTATTATGTCATTATGAAAATAACTTTCAAATTTATATTGTAATATTAATTTCAATAACAACTATTGTCTCTTTTTTATATCTGATGATTATTTATATTTCTAGTAATTTTCGTGAATAAACACTATTTTGCAACATAAAATATATTTCATCTTTAAACAGCTATTACTCCGTCAGATCGGTTTAATCGTAGAAGAATGAGATTGTTTTTGTCTTACTTTTAAGTGTAATAGGATATTTTTACTAAATATAACTTCTAGGACATGGGAACTGTATAAAAATTTTAATTTCATAATTTTTTGAGCAATGTATTTATTGATCCTGTTCGCTTTTAAAATACTTCTTTACCTCATTTAAAACATTTTTTATATCTGCAACTATATATCTATGACTAACGATTTAGGAATTAGTTATTGTACACCAATTGGACACTCTGTATAGTTTGTTATAGTTTGGATGGTATTCTCATATTACCCAAATAAAAAGGAAAAATCTGCACTTTTTAACATCGCTTAAGGTGCAGCAACTGCTGATGATAAACAGATAAAATTAATTAAATTAGTCACCTCTGCTAAAGGAAGATTAATTAGGTTATTGTCTTAAAAGTATAAACGTTTAAATGAATTAGCACATTATTTCAATGAACGGTTAATTGAGCCAGTGATATATATGAATATGATATTTAGTATTCAAACCATATTTAATTCTTACGGGTGCAAGTAATTGTGTTTCTGTAATGTCGAATTCGCACCGGAATCTTAAAAAAAATTATTACAAATTAAGGAAAAGCAATTAGCTGATTTTTTTCCATCAAATTTAGAAAAGTAAAATTGAACAAAATTTTGCTCGTAGGTTGGATATCCCCTCAAAGGGTTAAAAAAAGTGATAAAAATTATAGTGTGAAATGAAGAAGAAATCTTAATTTATTTAATTTTTATTTTAATTTTTGAAAAATGATATCAAGATACAGAAACTCACACACACACACACACAAAAAAAAAAAAAAAAAAAAAAAAAAAAAAAAAAAAAAAAAAAAAGTTGGTTAAATTATAATAGTATAAAAACGTACACAGGATGAGCACCGTTTTACAACAACCTTTTAATAGAATTTTTCCATTTTTTTTTTTTTTTTTTTTTAATATCAGAAAGTTATTACAAATCCCACGAATAATGAAGGTTATTACAAATTCTGAGATTTGAGTAATTAAAAGAATTTTTTTAATCTGAAACAGAGGTGCAAGACTTTTTGAAAGTTTCAAGGAAAATAGTCAACTTAGCTATACTACTAAAATTAAAAATATATCAACGAATGAGTATCTAAAACTTTCCAGATGATTCATACTGTGTTTCGATATTCTTAGTATGATCCGATATAAAAATATTTTTAAAGTTTTCGGTTTATCTTGTAAATAGCAGAACTTCGTAAAAACACATCCGCTAAGAAATATTATTTTCATTTGGCTAAATGTGTTCCGTTTCCGAAAAAATACAGCCTCCGACAACAAAATTGTGCATACTGAAATTCTATCAGAATTGTGTACGTCGGAATATTGGGCATTCTCTCAATCTTTTGACTTTCGGGAATAAAAATCTTGTGAAATTAAACTTGCTAAAATAACATTTCAATCTCATAGACGAATGCCTTAATGATTCAAAATAAAGAAAAATGGTCAGCGGTGAAAATTTTTATATTTAACTGATGTGTTAAACTTACGAGTTTAATTTTCCTTACAATTTTAGCACTATAACTTTCTATTTTCTTCTAATTTTTTACTTATAATGAATTTGCATAGTACCCACAGGACATTCAAATAAGAAATGTTAACAATGTAGTATTTTAAGTACAAAATTTTGGTGTAACATTGTCTTAAAGGGGTGTTAAAGAAGGGAAAGAAGGAAAAAATGGGGATGGTCTAGGAAAAAAGGAACGGTAATGGAAAAAAAAGGATGGTAAGGATGGGGCTGTAAGGAAAATTACCACTATTTTAAGGCAAATCATATTAAGATTAAGTGATAGCCACAATGTTCATTGACAATTTGAAACAGTTATTTGCATTGGATTAAATTAAAAGAAAAATTTAATTTACCTCGAACAGTGCAGGAATAAACCTTGGGGACAGTAAGACTCCCAATAAAGCCACGATGCTTGAAATTGATATTTAAATTCTGCAGTAAATTTCCTGTCAAAGAATATTAGATGTTCTTTATCTAGAATACTTCTGCATGAGAAAAAACTTGAATCAAATTTTGTCTCTGCATCTGAAATGATTTTCTGCATAATTTTAGAAGAAGAATGGTAAAGATACTAAAACCCAGGGACAGAGTTCAGAAAATAATATCAACCATAAAAATTTTTGCAGGTTAATTTTTTGCTACATATTTATATAAAACAATTGTCTCAGTTTCGGAAAAAAATTACATTGAATTAATTTTATTGAAACAATTTTATACAGACAGCTCCAAACTTAAAAATCAGCATCAGGGACACAGAACGGTATAGGAGTTTTCCTGGTATTTCGACACCCAACATCGTCCAAAACTTATTTATATCGTTAATATTGCTATACAATCATGCAATGGAATGTTCCCCAGTATATAAAATATTAAAAAAAAAAAAAAAAAAAAAAAACAGAAGAATACGTACTAAAATAAAAATTATTATTCAGGGATATAAAAGTCAAAAGATTGTAAGAATGCCCCATATTCATATTTTCCCATGTTATATTGATCTGGAATTATTGCATTTTCATTTTTTTTTTTTTTATTTCCCTCTGTGTATTTTTTCTAACTTATGAAATGAAGTAACATTCTTTGAAAATAATTACTTTAATGTAAATAAAATTCAAAAACTTGTACGAAAGTAAAAATTTCAGATAGATTTGGAATAAAGTGAAATTTTATGTTAAAGTACTAAAAATATAATTTTGGTAGTTTTATAGTCAGAGTGTCGCGCTGGCGCGCTAAAGATCCAGATTTCGTCTCCAAACAAACATATCGAGTTTCGATCAGCTTGTTTCGTATGTATAAGCACTGAGTGCTCTGTGTTACATTCACCATCTTTCTGCGATATATGTTTATAGCTCATTAGAACACAAGGTCAATAAAACAGAGTTTTTCATTTTTGATTAGGATCCTTACTTAAATGCAACACCGAAGAGTTAAGATTAAGGAAGATTTATTTAGGCTTCAGTGGTGTCTCCAACCCAACCAGAAACATAAAATCATCTCTACTTTTTACGATATATAAAGATACAGCACCTGTTGCTGATAAGCAAATAAGATCAATTAACTTAATCACTTACGTTAAACAATGATTAATTATGTTATTTACTTAAAAGTATAAATGTTTAAGTTAACCACGCACTTACATAAATGAATGGTTGGAAATTGAGCCAGACATATGAATATGATATGTAGTATAGAACCCACATTTAAAAGTCTTAAAAATTATAGAGAAAAGTAATGAAAACTTAATTTACTTTTTTTAAACTCAAATTAACTTTTCTTGTATTTCTTATAATTTTTGTAACTTAATGATATAAAGATATAGAAACGTACACAGTAAAAGAATGAATCAAAAATATTTAATAATTTTTTGAAAAATAGAATTAAACATTCGAAAACCAGGTTGGGGTAAAAAAAAAGAAAAAAAAGTATAAAAACTGTACGCAGGATGATTACCGTTTTACCACAACTTTTTAATAAAATTTTTCGACTTCTTTAATGACTGAAACATATTACAAAACACGCAATTAAAGAAGTTTATTACAATTCTGCGATATGAATATTAAAAAAAATTCCAATCTGAAATAATGTTAATAGACCCCATGGAAATTCCAAAGAAGGTGCAGTCGTGGGAAAAAAAAAAAGTAAACGCTCCCTACTAACTCCTCAACAAATTATCGTAGAAGATAGTTACTGGTACCGAACGATTGGAAATAAAGTCTACTTTAAATGATGTATGTAAAATTTGCCTAGGGGGTCATCTACTTATTAAAACAAACCCAAAATTCATTTTTTTTCAATGGCAATACCCAATTTTAACAAGATATTTCAAATCTTCGGATCAAACAATGCCAAGACGCCAAATTTCAAGTCATTTGAATAACACTTTTTTGAATTATATACATTCAAACATTGCTATTTTTTTGTGTAGCAATTATACTTATATACCCAAACATAAATACATTGAATTTGCAATTTTTATAATTTTATGATGCGAATTATGAATTATGAAATTAATATTCGAAAAAATTATGAATTGCAACCTACATTTTTTTTTAATAGATTTAGATTTATTAGGTCTTTCTTTATGGAAATCCAAAATTTCACATTTTTCTTCCATTACGTTTTCAAATTATGCTATAAAAAATGACAATATGATGGTTTAACACTAGAACCGCCGTAGCGATCACTTTGACCGGTGCCAGATACAAATATTTTGATTATCACCAGAAATTTCTTTCTAAAATAAGTTTAAAATGTAACCCCAGAGGAATAAATTAAATAAATAAGTTAAATAGTTTCAAATAAAAATTCCGGTGTAAGATATTTTTATAACACTTCCGTAAAATTTCCGGCGGTTCTAGTGTTAAGGGACCGTCTATGATAGAAGTGACTACATATTTTGAAATTTTTTCTGTTATTCTGTAATCTAGCAGAATTCAATGGCTGCTTGGGTGGCGCTTAAGATGCCTTGATCAAGAAGGCGGCTCTCTTGGTCAACAATCGAGTACCGAACTTCAATTTGGATATAGCCCATAGAATACTCTCGTTTTAAAATAATTAATTTCACGGAAACTTATCGTACAAAGTGCATAAAAATTTGTTTTTAGGCTAATTGAAGGATATACATTTCATTTATGCTGACAGAATTGTATACTGCTACTGAAAAATAAAACAAAGTTATGGTTCATTTTAATATAAAGATGCCCCCCTAAGCAAATTTTATATACATCATTTAAAAGTAGACTTTATTACCAATCGTGTGATACGAGTAACTTTCTTCTACGATCATTTTTTGCAGAGTTAGTAAGGGGTGTTTATTTTTTTTTTATTTATTTTTTTTTTTTTTTTCACGACTGTACGTAACTGGGGTAGACGATGATTCAGTATCTAAAACATTTCTTAGAAAAACATTAAATTTCCAGATGATCCATAATGTGTTCTGATATCCATAATGTGGTCCGATATGAAAAGTATTAAATTATTATTAAAGTATTTAATATTACATTAAAATGAAACTTGTCATTCATTTTAATAAATTATCATTTGAAACTGATTAAATATTAACCATAGCTAAACAATTATCCACAATTAATTAGTTATAATTTCTAGATTTAATTAGAATAATTATACTTTTATTATCATGTACTTTAAAAAATGCATTTGTGTATACCTTCTAAAATTAACCCTTTTAAAACTTTCCAATATAGTTTAAACAAACAAAATAAAATAAAATAACAAAATAATGAAATTCATATCAATTTCTGAGGTGCACTAATGTATGATTTCTATAGATTTTGGCAGTGCAAAGCATTTATTTCTCATTTACACACTGTAAAAAAAAATCCGACCAGTTTTACTGTAGGAATCGGAAAAATTGTTGCCCTTATCTTATTGGGAAATTTTTCGACCCAGCTCGGAATAAAATCCGTAAAAAAATGGAAATAGTCAACAAAACGGTATTTTATGGGTTTTATTCCGAATTTGCGGTTTTTATTCCGAGCTGGGTCGGAAATTTTCCCGGTACGATAAGGGCAACTATTTTTTCGATTCCTACAGGAAAACTGGACGTTTTTTTTTTACAGTGCAAGATCACACAGTAGAGTTCGATTTTGTAATGATCTAGGGGGAAACTGTTCGTAGAGTATTTGAATTAAGTTGCACTAGTTCAGTCGGGATGAAACTTATAGATGCTACTGAGATTTACTACAAGATGCTGTAAAGGTGAATTCATATACTCAAGTTCTTAAATGAACAAAAAGAAACTACAACACAATACTTTAAGAGACTTAAAGATTTATTGTAAAGAACTTTTTAAAAGAGGGCCGTGAAAAAGTACAGAGGGACGGGGAGAGTTTCAATAACTGCCCAATGGCAGACGCCCACAGCGGGGCTTAATTGCAGACTACATAGCTCGAGGTCTGGAGCAAAAGTGAGTCAGATTTTGTTACACTTACTTACAGATTGCCGAACATTAGATAACCACATGTAAGATATTTGGCGAAAAACAAATTGGGTAGACAAAACAATCAAGAAGTTTTACAATGATTTAAAAACTATGCCCAGGCGGGCTCTTTAGGTTTACAAGAAATAAAATTCTTGCGGTAAGGGAGAGTGGCTTAAAGAAATAGCAAACACGTGATATTACATGCACGTTACAGATTTAACGACAGCTGAATTAGTCAGCAAGGGGCATATGGCTTTTATCCTACAAACAGAAGGATGAGAATTGATTATTAATGCAAGCCAGGAGGCTTAGAAAATATGCATTACATATTGTCGCCAGCGATGGGAAAGACATTCACTTGTATTTTATTCTTTTATTTTATCTCAACGGAATATTCCTGCGGTTAAGATATATTTCTATCCATGTGAAAGTGAAAGAGGACTGAGATAAATGATGCATGCATTTGAAACTAACTTTAAAAAGTAAAAAGCGAAACCTACAGTAGTGTGACGGAGAGAGGAGGAGAAAGACTAAAGCCATATGAAATTAAGTATAAAATGTCAAATTTAAACTAAATATATTATTTGAAGGGGGGGGGGGGGGGGAGAACAACGACAATTTATAATGAACCAGTTAGGTTAAAAGTTGATTTTTGAGGGGAGAGGAGGATAAATGAACATATAACGGGAAAGCCGTTATAGATGCCTGTAGTAGAATATGATGTACACTGTAAAAAAAGTCCTGCCAGTTTTCCGGAAGGAATCGGAAAAATAATTGCCCTTATCGTACCGGAATAATTATGACCCAGCTCGGAATAAAATCCGCAAAAATTAGGAAATAGTCAGTAAAACGGTATTTTACGGATTTTATTCTGAGCTGGGTTGGAAATTATCCCGGTACGATAAGGGCAACTATTTTTCCGATTCCTACCGGAAAACTGGCATTATTTTTTTTACAGTGTACATTGCGTATATCGTTCATTTGCAGGAGCTTCGGGCACACAAAAGACTTCGGATACAATATTGTATACTAAATTTTGTCTACATATTAGAGATGATTGCTGAAAGTGAAGTTTCGGCTATGGTAAACGTTTTTAAGTTTATTTAAATTTATGCATACTACGTAGAATGTTTAATTTCTACAGACCATATACGGTGTTACGCAAAAATATTCATAACTATTATTGAGAATGAGCGTGAATTGCTAAAAGGTGTTTTTTAATTCGAGTTATGCATTTTCAAGCGCAACTACATTTTATATACTAAGATATGTTTGTAGCATTTAAATAAGATCATATATAGGCACTTACATATAGCATTTAAATATGCACAGAGCTGGATACAGGTCTCTATGGGTAGTAATTCCTGAAAGTGCAAGGTTAAAAATTTTGCAGCATTCTGGCAGGTCATTCGACCGTTTTTTGAAAAAACGGTTTCATAACCATAATTTAACTATATTCTGACCATAAAATGGCCAATAATATGGTCAGAATAGTGTTAAAATTACGGTTGTGTAACCGTTTTCGGAAAAAAACGGTCAAATGAACTGCCAGAATGCTGCAAATTTTTAACAGTGTGTGATTTCAGGAGTTTTAAGCATTTTTTGCCTGAATTAAATTTTAGAGGTTTATAAAAATGTTTATGGCGTTTGTAAAAATCTGTGTGTAAAATTAGTGTTCAAGTACGTTTCTGCACTGAAAAAAAAAAAAAAAAAAGAAAGAAAGAAAATCGTTGATTTTACAGTATAATATTGGCAGCTGGGGCGTCAGTTTATAACCGTAAAATAAAGAGTAATATGAAGTCGTATAAATGAATTAAACCGTATAATTCTGCTTAACGGCATACAACTTGCTAATTTTACTGTTTATTACTGTTAATTTTAAAGTTAAAAACTGGCGCCCCAGCTGCCAGTATTATACTGTAAAATCAGATTTTTTTTTCTTTTTTTTTTTTTTTTTTTTTTTCAAGGTGTATGTATATTGGTAGAAATTACAGAAAGTGAATTTCAACCATGTTATTCGTTTTATTACTACACTAAATTTTAGCATACTATGTAGAATCTCAACAAATCTGTGGATCATATATAGAACTGAAATGTCTCCCCGAAATGAACGGTAATTTTTCAAATCTAGTTATTTAAGGTTTTATACTTTTTAAAAATGTTTATTTATGAATGTGCTTTACCTTAGTAATTGGCGAAGTTGTCTTAAAGTATTCTGGAAGTGATGGAAAGAGTTTCAAAATCAATGCCGGCGCATGATTTTACTTTATTGTTTTTAAACTCAAATAATCTTATCTTAAAAATAAAATGTTAAAATCCAATAAGTAACACACACACAAAAAAAAAAGATAACGCAATAAATAAAGGAATAAATAAAAATATAAACATCCTGTGCCAAATCATCATATTTATTTGACTTGAAAAAAATATCGTAAATGTTGGCAGTTATGCTTTTTAGACAAAATATAAAGAATAAAATAAATAAAATATTTTATAATTACTACAAATAAACTGTACACAAGATTCATACAGTTATACCACAATTTTTAATAAGAATTTTTCACCTTATTTAAAGGAAAAAAATTCAGTCGATTCCAGTTCAATCCTTCGATTAAAGAAGGCTATTACAAATTTTGCGATTTAAATATTAAAAAAAAAAAAAATCTTATCCGACATTATAATGCCTAGATTCCTTGAAAATTCAAAGTTAAGTACTCAACTCGGGTACACTAAAGATTTAAAATAAATGTACAAAGCAGCATCTAAAACTTTTATTCAGAAACAATAAATTTCCAGTCGATCCATATAAGTTTCCGATGTCCATCATGTGATCCGATATCTAAAATATTTTTAAAGTTTACGATCTATCTTGGGAATAGTAGTACTGCCTACAGAAGACATTCGATAAGGAATATGTTATTTCATCTGCCTAAACTCGTTCTATTTCCGAAAAAAAAAAAATAATAATGCATGGAACAACGATATTATTGCACACAGCAATTCTATCAGAAATGTAATCTTGGGAATATCCACTGAGTTTTTTTTTTTTTTTTCCAATTCCTGCTATTAGTTCACACTCTCCCTATGTTTATTTATTTATTTATTTATATATATATATCTTGTTCAGATTTTGAATCGTTAATAAAATACTTATTATTCATCCTATCAAGTTAAAATAATTTTTTTAACTTGTACTGGATGACAATTGATGTTAATACAGTTTTTTCAAACATTAATTCATTAGTTAAATTTTAATTAATTAATTTTAGTTTTACATGGGAAACAAAATGGAGGCCATTGATTATTGAAGCATTTAAAGCATCCTCATATCTATAAGGGGGGGTTACCATAGGGGGCCCCTGTTCTGTCACCATATACCGCCAAGTTTGTCGCCAACTTGGCGATATATTGTCAAATTTGGCGACCAAAATGAGTCGGCAAAAGTGACGCCAACTTGGCGATACCTCTAATATTTCGCCAAATTCCCACAGACTTCCAATTTAAACCTACTTGCTTATAGAAAATCAACAAATTGAGATACTTTAATGCAACCAAAACTAATATTAGCTTAAGGGATTATATTAAATTTTTTCTTTGATGACCTAAGTAGGAATTGACTTTAAAAACAAAATTTTAATATTACTTGTTGTATGAACAAACGCCAAAAGAGCTTCCCCCCAGAATGACGGTTTTAACCCGCTATCGAATAGCATTGCTCTAACGCAGTCATTGCTACTTTATTAAAATTTTCAGCAACACCCACCTGTTTTGGTGTATAAATTGAGGATCTTTCGATTTAAGTAGGAATTGACTTTATAAACAAAATTTTTATATTACTTGATTTTTTTTAAAAGTTATATTCATCTAAATGGAATAGAATTTCATTTATTTTCTATTTCTACTTTATATACTACAAGGCTATAAATGAAGTGATATTCTTGAAAAATAATTACATTAATCTAACTAAAATACTAAAACTTGTATTGAAGCAATAATATATAATTTGAATGAATGGATTTATTGAACTCTTATATTCAATTATTGAAGGTACAAAAGCTTGACTGATTAAAGGTCAGAGCGTAACGCTACCACGCTAAATGTAGAGAGCTTGACTCAACATATAGACAAGGTTCACTCAAACTTTCATCCGTTCGGGTTTGGTAAAATTAGTACCATTTTCTCTAGTGCGATCTAAACATCGAGGATTCCGTGTTAGTTTCACCACCTGATCGGGACATATAATTTATAGCACGTCGTATCCCAAGGTGAAAAAAAAATGATGGGTACTGTATGTTAGGATTTTTAATGAAATGTAATGCCGAAGAGTTTAGACTATTGAAGATTTATATAAATAGTGTGGTAGTGACAAGCGTGTGTCTAGCCCTCGAAAAAAAAAAAAAACAAGAAATAAATAAACATAAAACATGCCTACTTTTAAAAGATATTTTAAGGTAGAGAAACTGCTGCTGATGAGTAAATAAGTTTTATTTAATTGCTCAGTTATGTTAAACAATAATTAATTGAGGCGGTCAAATAAATGAATATGGCATTAGTCTCTGTCTATCATTTTGCTCAGCCTTGCTTTTTCTAGCACGCTGCTCCTTTTTTTCCCTATCTTGCACTGAAGAAGAATCTCGCTGTAGATTCAAAACAGCTGTTTACTGCTTTTCATGCATTATTTGTGCATTTTAAACGTTGGTTTACTGCTTTTTAATATTCCTGCACAAAGACTTTAATTGCTATTTTAATATGGCATTAAATATTGAATCCATATTTGAAGATTTGTCAAAAATTAAAGTGTGAAATTGGGAAAATTTAAATTATTTAAGTTAAGCTCAAATTAATTTTTTCTTGTAGTAACATAATGATATCAAAATTAAAAAAAACAAAAAAAAAAACCACTTACACAATAAAAAAAAAAAATAACCAACAATATTTAACAATGTTTGGAAAATAGAATAAAGGCATTCAAAAACAAAGTTAAATTAAATATAATAGTTTAAAAGCGATATACAGGGAGAGTACGGATTCTCAACAATTTTTTAATAGAATTTTCTAATTATTTTATTGCTGAAAGCAGGGGCGTAGTGGAGGGTATATGGGCAAAGCGATATCAGTAAGCGTGTAAACTTAATGCTGGAATCGGGCGTAAATTAACACAGTTGCGCCATCTTGCGGACGGAGTGATAATTCACATACGCGGGCTTTTAGTGTGGCGCGTATTTTCTAAATCTTTAGTCACTCATGGAAATGAGTTTTGTTTCACATTTATTGCAAAATAATGGCGTAGCGAGAGGAGCATCCAGGTGCATTTGACACTACGAAGCTTTCTTCACCTTTTCAGGGGCATTTCAGTTATTAATCAAGGTGATATAAACTTTACAATTTTAGTGGTGTGAGTAAGAAAACAGTTAGGTATCTACCTGTAGTTCACACTCCATCCTCTACGTGGCGCATAACCTTGATTGATGTGACCTCGCTTTTAATCTTGCGGTTACTTCTCCCATTTAAGATAGGACGTTTACTTATACCGCTTTGGTATATGGGTGTATACGCCGTGCACCTTCTGGGTTTTTTAGAAGCTCCGTATACCATCTGTTTCACAAATAAGGCATTAGCGTATACCCCACCTACGAACGCTCATGACGTCGGCGTATACGCTCTGCCTATATGGTATACTATATGCTTTTTTTACGACTATAACACTGGCTGAAAGATATTATAAATTACACAATTAAAGAACGTTATTATAAATTCTATGATTTAAATATAAGAAAGAAAATTTCCAGTCTAAAACAGTGGTACCAAACTCCTTGTAAATTCTAAGACATTATGCAACTTGGGTAGACTAAAGTTTCAAACTAAATCTACAAAGCAGCATCTAAAACTTTTCAGGAGAAATATTAAATTTCCAGAAAATCCATATTATGTTCCGAAGTCCAAAATATGTTCCGCTATCCAGAAAATTTTAAAGTTTTCGGCCTATCTTGGGAGTAGTAATTCTGCCTACAAAAGACATTCGATAAGGAATATTTTATTTCATCCTCTAAACTTGTTCTGTTTCCTTAAAAAAAAATGCATCAAACAACAATATTATTGCACACAGCAATTCTGTAAGATATGCAATCCTGGTAATATCAAATGAGTTATTATTATTATTTTTTTTTAAGTTGCGTTCATTCGGAAGGAATGCAGTTTCATTTATTTTCTGAAAATTTCTTTATATATTTTGAAAAATAATTACTTTAATCTAACTAAAAGACAAAAACTTGAATAAATTCAATAAAATGCATCAGATAGAATTTGAATAGATGGGTTTATATTAAAATATTGAAGATATAATCTTTAATGAAATACTGGTATTTAAATTCAAAGGACCATATAAACGCTGAAATAAATCCGTCTCTCTCAATCGCTATTTTTGTGTTAGAAAGTAGTCCTAATAAATGGAGTTATGGATAAAGAAGCGGCGACATATAGTATAGTGTCTACCAGTTGAGGATGGAATTACTGGGGTGGTATTCACAAGACGGCGGATGTTTTTTTTTTTTTTTTTTTTTTTTTTTTTTTTTTTTTTTTTTTTGTATAAACAGTTTCTGATGACCACCAGGGCAGACATCCACTGGTAAATTAGAATAGAAAATTTCACCTTATTTAAACTCATTTTACATGCAAAATTTCTTTCACAAATATGATTAAATTTTCTATTCGTTTTTACTGGTGGAAGTTAGGCACGGTACCATACTGTCTTTCAATGGCACTGGAAGGAGGTTGTTTAGGTAGTCCCTATATGGCGGAAACGCTGGGTTGATTGCGCTTGAGGTAGACTTCCGCCTGTAAAAATGACTATCCACTTTTTGATCAAATATGACTGAAATTAGGCAAAAAACTGTATTCTATTATTCTGTTGGAAATTTGTTATGCCGGTAAATATTTGCTGCGAAACTAATTACAATTGCAGCATCTTAATTTTGAGAACATGTCTATTCCTCTTTATTCATATTTTCATTCAGGGTTCTAAGGATGATCTTTATTCAGGGTTCTAAGTATGATTTTTATTCAGAATTCTAAGGGGGAAATCCGACTATATTTTCCATGAAAAATTATAAATTTGTTTAATATTTTCATAATAACTGTATTTTCTAATGAGTATTTTACCATTTCTGTTATTGTCTGTAATAGTCTCGCATCTTTCTCTATACTTGGTGATTAAAACATCATCATGCTCTTTTTCTAGGTCTTGATAAAAGTATAAAAAAGCCTGTTTATTTTTACTGATGATACATTTTTATCTATAATCCATAGGCAAAATAAACACCCTTGAATAGAAATTTTGCTTAATGAAAAGTAATCTAATCCTGTTTGTTACGCATATGATATCATATATTAATACTAATTCTTATACGAAACATATTTATGTGATCTGCAACATATTTGAGGAAAAATTCGTTATTCTATTATATATGAATAGACTCACTCTAAAACTGGGAGGAGTGAAAAGTCCACTCTTTGTAAGAGTGACAGGCCTTTGCACTCATTTTGGAGTGAATTTTGTAAAAATACACTCCTTAAAGAGTGGAATTTCCCACTCTCTAGAAAGGAGTGCAATATCTCACTCCGTTACCGAGAGTGAAGTTGTCACTCCCGAAAGAGTGGCTTACGTATGCATTGCTTATTAGCCAATCAGAACAGCAAGGCGACAGCGCCCTCGTAAGATAAGTAAAATGATCACATTTTCGTCTGGTCCGCCATCTTAGGATTAACAGATTAGGATATCATTAAAATTATTCTTAATGGAATACATAAAATAAAGGTAAGTCTTATTTAATTTTAACCTTTATTAGTGTAGATATGTTAAGATTATGCACTAAATAGTTGTATGTTGTATAGAAAAAGATTGATCGTTAGAGTGTTCAAAAGTGATTGCCTGTTATATTTCTTCATGTAGCGGTTTGATATATAATTCTTTTAACAATGGAATACGCACTAGAGATCTGCATGGGCCGGCTCGTGCTCGGGCCGATTTACACGCACGGAACTCGAGCCGGTCCCGGGCCATACTTTTTCTGAAGGATCGGGCCGAGCCTACCTTTTTTTCTGTACAAAGCCGGGACTGGTTCATTCCGAGTCTTCACGACCCAAAATTTTCAGTCCTAATTTTGACCCATCCCGTATGAAAATCATTGTCTCAGTGTGGCCTGGTCTATTCAAAGGTCAGTAAAATTAGGTCTGGCCCAAAAATGTTTGCAAAAAATGCGTACATTTTTAAATCGTCATTATTCTACCCTTAAACATTAAAATTTATTATTTTTTAAGAACACTAGATTTCTGCGCTTATTAAAATATAGATAAATTAAAACATAGCAAAACGTGTGTAAAGAACCTGCGTATTACGGAACCCAGTTTTAAACTCACTAACGTATTGATCCATGCATATAATTAATATACTAATACATAAGAAAAGAATATATAATAAATTTACACTCGCTAAGAAGAGAACTTGTCTATAACGCATTTTTTTTCTATACAATTCCATCTTACTGTATAGCCTTTTCCAGATTTTTAACACTTAAAAAAAATAGAAAATCAATGTTTTGTTGAAATTCAGTCGGATCGGGCCGAGATTTTAACTTTTTTCCGGGCCGGGCTCGGGCAGAACTTTTAAGTTTTTTACCGGGTCGGACCAATTTTTTTCTCCGGACCGGGCCGAATTTTTTTTCTATGTGTCGGACCGGGTCCTTGGAAATTTCGGCCCGTGCAGACCTCTAAGCGCACAATGTTTAGCAAAAAAAAAAAAAATAAAAATAATCCAAACTTCATTAGTTCGGGAAATGTGAATAAAAAAAGAAATGAGTGAAAATATTTTTTATTCCCTTTCAATTCTGTGTTTGCAAATTATAAAACTTTTGCCAACGACCAAAACAAAGAAGTTTTATCTCTTTCATTTGAAAGGATGACTGACTCATAAGTGAAAATAGATTTTCTCAATCGTAGCAGACACATTCGAAAACATTAATTTGCCGTTCTATGAGATTTTTTTTTTTTTTTTTGGTTTAATTTTGATTTCGGATTATATACAGTTAAAAGTATTTAATATTGTTTCGGATTTAAATATGATATTTGATGTTTATGATATTACGAAAAGGTTCGCACAGTGAAACCTCCCTGTGCGACCAACTCTATTAGCGACCACCTCTCTCAACGTTCATTTTTTCATGGAACGAAATTTATTCCAATTGCCTCGATACTAATTTGACCTCCATTCAGAGACCATCCAGTTGAACCCCCTCCATGTGAGACCGATTTCTTTGAAGAAAATGAAAAACTTTCTGTTTTTCCTGGTCGCTTGAAGAAGGTTTTATTAAAAAAAAATAATTCCGGAGAGTGCATTATTCATCAAACTTCTAAACTAAGTTTAGATTTTTTTTTTTTTTTAATCCCGGTAACTTTTAAGTGTTTAAACCCCTTTGTGCCTTTTTAGGCAATGAATTTATTTCTGATTACAAATTAAGACTGACGGTTAATAAACTCCTCTGACCTGTTGTGTCGGAAAACTCTCAAAGAAATAGATAAAGTAATGAAATCGTCATTATTTGTTCCCGTCCACAAGAAAAAAAAATGCAAATATTTACTGAACTTCGAAAGGACTTGGAAATAAAAATTATAAAATATAAAACTGTAAAATTAAAGCAAAGCTCAATGTGTTCATTTTTTAAACTCTGCAGTAATTAACTTATGTAATTAACTTTTATTTTGATACTTAAATTTTTATATTTTTTCCTAGTGTGAGAAATAAATTTAAGTAACATTGTTACCATTTTTCAACAATTAAAATCTAGATTTAAACATGACCTCCATTAAGAGACCACCTCTCGGAGAGACCAATTTTTATTGGAACAGTACGTGGTCGTTTTAGGAAGGTATTACTGTATATTAATTTTTTTAAATTGTATCTAAACATTTTTCTGCGGGTTATGATTTTAAAATTTCGAGACTGAGTAATATAAAGAAAAATAATTATAGACTTTCTGCATCAGTTATTAAATTTCCTTCAATCTAAAAGCATTTGCTACGTTTTTGATGCACGTAATTTTTGGACCTAAAAATAAAACATGATATTTAAGCATTGAAATAAAATGTTTTTTATGCCTGTTTTGAAGTTTATGGATAAGACAGCTTTAGTATATTTTTTTAAAAGTTCCTATTTTCTTACATAATTTAGGACTGAATATTTTTTTAAAGAGATTAATAACTACTTTTTTACATTAAAATGTTTTTCAAACAGTAAGAACTTTTATTTTTAAGTCATTAAGAAGTCATTTACTTTATTTTTATTAAAATTCATACAGATACAAATAAATGTAATGTGTTTATTTTTATTTTTTTTTTTCTATTTCATAGGTCAATCTTTTCCTATAAAACATATCAAATCTATTTTGCTCATATTCCCAAAATACAATATCTACGGGAATAAAAAAATTAAACTAAATATGGCTTACCGTGTCGTTTCATTAATAAGTATTGTTTTCAACAATAATGGGCCAAAATTAGAAATCTTGATTAAGTTAAGGAATATGTTTAAAAGAAATATATATACATATTCCAGAGAACTTAAAATTTAGACTACATGATCATATTAAATAAAACAAAAGCAAATCACAGCTGAAAAAAATACACATTCTTAATATTTAAATCATACTTAGAACTCATTTTTAAAAAAATATGTAAGTTTATAAGCGTTGTTTTTAAGTAAAAAAATGAAAAATATTTTAGAACAATAGGACTTTGCAAAAAAGCAATAATTTACGGAAAAAGTACCGTTTTATATTTAAAACCAAAATTTAAATGACATCAAACATTGTTAAACATACAATATCCACCTATTAAAAAGTTATCTATAAAACATTAAAAGTAATATTTTTATAGGGTATGCAATAAAAGCAAACACAAGGGATAAAATTGTAATAAAATATATTAGTTTATTTCTGTCAGTAATCTAAATGAAATTCATATGTAACTTTAACTGATTTTCTCCTTAAAAGTTCAATTAGTGTTACAAACTATGAATTAAATAAATTTTGCTGATAAAGTATTTTATTCTAATCTTTACCACGCTTGTATCTTTTTTCATTGCATGCTGTAAAAGATGTGATTCTTTTAAAATGCCCATAAAAGCAAAATAAAAAAAGAATTGACTCCATAAAAAATGAACATTCACTTCTATGAAAGAGTCACTATTCACTCCTACCAGGGGTGTAAAACCGCACTCTTTAGCAAGAGTGAATAGTCACTCCTCCGAAAGAGTGATTATCCACACCTGTTTAGAGTGAATATTCACTTCCCAGGAGTGACTATTCACTCTTTCAGAGAGTTAAAAATTTCACTTTTGCTCAGAGTGAATAGTCACTCTAAAGAGGTTGGGCATATTTTGACTCTGCGATAGAGTGACTATTCACTCCTCTGGAGTGAATAGTCACTCCTTTTTATTTAGAGTGTAGTCAATTCATATATAATAGAATAACGAATTCTTCCTCAAATATCTTGCAGATCACATAAATATGTTTCTTATAAGAATTAGTATTAATATTTGATGTCATATGCGTAACAAACAGGATTAGATTACTTTTCATTAAGCAAATTTCTATTCTAAGGTGTTTTTTTTTTTGCCTATGGATTATAGATAAAAATGTATCATCAGTAAAAATAAACAGGCTTTTTTATACTTTTATCAAGACCTAGAAAAAGAGCATGATGACGTTTTAATTACCAAATATAGAGAAAGATGCGAGACTATTACAGAAAATAACAGAAATGTAAAATACTCATTAGAAAATACAGTTATTATGAAAATATTAAACAAATTTATAATTTTTCATGGAAAATATAGTCAGATTTCCTCCTTAGAATTCTGAATAAAAATCATACTTAGAACTCTGAATAAAGATCATCCTTAGAACTTTGAATGAAAATATGAATAAAGAGGAATAGACATGTTCTCAAAATTAAGATGCTGCAATTGTAATTGGTTTCGCAGCAAATATTTACCGGCCTAACAAATTTCCAACAGAATAATAGAATACAGTTTTTTTTCCTAATTTCAGTCATATTTTGATCAAAAAGTGGATAGTCATTTTTACAGGCGGAAGTCTACCTTAACCGCAATCAGCCCAGCGTTTCCGCCATATTGGGACTACCTAAACAACCTCCCTCCTGTGTTAATTTACGCCCGATTCCAGCATTAAGTTTGCACGCATACTGATATCGCTTTGCCCATATACCCTCCACTACGCCCCTGCTTTGAACCATAAAATAATTATAAAATTCTATTAAAAAATTGTTGTGAATCCGTACTCTCCCCGTATATCGTTTTTAAACTATTATATTTAATTCAACATTGTTTTTGAATGCCTTTATTCTGTTTTTCAAACATTGTTAAATATTGTTGGTTTTTTTTTTTATTGTGTAAGTGTTTTTTTTTTTTTTTTTTTTTTTTTTTTTGATATCATTATGTTACTACAAGAAAAAATTAATTTGAACTTAACTTAAATAATTTAAATTTTCACAATTTCACACTTTAATTTTTGTCAAATCTTCAAATATGGATTCAATACTTAATGCCATATTAAAATAGCAATTAAAGTCTTTGTGCAGGAATATTAAAAAGTAGTAAACCAACGTTTAAAATGCACAAATAATGCGTGAAAAGCAGCAAACAGCTGTTTTGAATCTACAGCGAGATTCTTCTTCAGTGCAAGATAGGGAAAAAAAGGAACAGCGTGCTAGAAAAAGCAAGGCTGAGCAAAATGATAGACAGAGACTAATGTCATATTCATTTATTTGACCGCCTCAATTAATTATTGTTTAACATAACTGAGCAATTAAATAAAACTTATTTACTCATCAGCAGCAGTTTCTCTACCTTAAAATATCTTTTAAAGTAGGCATGTTTTATTTTTATTTATTTCTTGTTTTTGTTTTTTGTTTTTTGCTTTTTTCTTTCGAGGGATGGACACACGCTTGTCACTACCACAATTTATATAAATCTTCAATAGTCTAAACTCTTCGGCATTAAATTTCATTAAAAATCCTAACATACAGTACCCATCATTTTTTTTTTTTCACCTTGGGATCCGATGTGCTATAAATTATATGTCCCGATCAGGTGGTGAAACTAACACGGAATCCTGGATGTTTAGATCGCACTAGAGAAAATGGTACTAATTTTACCGAACCCGAACGGATGAAAGTTTGAGTGAACCTTGTCTATATCTTGAGTCAAGCCCTCTACATTTAGCGTGGTAGCGTTACGCCCTGACCTTTAATCAGTCAAGCTTTTGTACCTTCAATAATTGAATATAAGAGTTCAATAAATCCATTCATTCAAATTATATATTATTGCTTCAATACAAGTTTTAGTATTTTAGTTAGATTAATGTAATTATTTTTCAAGAATATCACTTCATTTATAGCCTTGTAGTATATAAAGTAGAAATAGAAAATAAATGAAATTCTATTCCATTTAGATGAATATAACTTAAAAAAAAATCAAGTAATATAAAAATTTTGTTTATAAAGTCAATTCCTACTTAAATCGAAAGATCCTCAATTTATACACCAAAACAGGTGGGTGTTGCTGAAAATTTTTATAAAGTAGCAATGACTGCGTTAGAGCAATGCTACTCGATAGCGGATTAAAACCGTCATTCTGGGGGGAAGCTCTTTTGGGGTTTGTTCACACAACAAGTAATATTAAAATTTTGTTTTTAAAGTCAATTCCTACTTAGGTCATCAAAGAAAAAATTTAATATAATCCCTTAAGCTAATATTAGTTTTGGTTGCATTAAAGTATCTCAATTTGTTGATTTTCTATAAGCAAGTAGGTTTACAATGGAAGTCTGTGGGAATTTGGCGAAATATTAGAGGCATCGCCAAGTTGGCGTCACTTTGGCGACTCATTTTGGTCGCCAAATTTGACAATATATCGCCAAGTTGGCGACAAACTTGGCGGTATATGGTGACAGAACAGGGGCCCCCTATGGTAACCCTCCTTACAGGAGGATGCTTTAAAAGCTTCAATAATCAATGGCCTGCATTTTGTCTCCCATGTAAAACTAAAATTAATTAATTAAAATTTAACTAATGAATTAATTTTTGAAAAAACTGTATTAACATCAATTGTCATCCAGTACAAGTTTTAAAAAAATATTTTAACTTGATAAGATGAATAATAAGTATTTTATTAACGATTCAAAATCTGAACAAGATATATATATATAAATAAATAAAGAAAGAAATATAGGGAGAGTGTGAACTAATAGTAGGAATTGAAAAAAAAAAAAAAAAAACTCAGTGGATATTCCCAAGATTACATTTCTGATAGAATTGCTGTGTTCAATAATATCATTGTTCCATGCATTATTTTTATTTCGGAAATAGAACGAGTTTAGGCAGATGAAATAACATATTCCTTATCGAATGTCTTCTGTAGGCAGTACTACTATTCCCAAGATAGATCGTAAACTTTAAAAATATTTTAGATATCGGATCACATGATGGACATCGGAAACTTATATGGATCGACTGGAAATTTATTGTTTCTGAATAAAAGTTTTAGATGCTGCTTTGTACATTTATTTTAAATCTTTAGTGTACCCGAGTTGAGTACTTAACTTTGAATTTTCAAGGAATCTAGGCATTATAATGTCGAATAAGGTTTTTTTTTTTATATATATATATATATATATATATATTTAAATCGCAAAATTTGTAATAGCCTTCTTTAATCGAAGGATTGTACTGGAATCGACTGAATTTTTTTTCCCTTAAATAAGGTGAAAAATTCTTATTAAAAATTTTGGTAAAACTGTACGAATGCTGTGTACAGTTTATTTGTAGTAATTATAAAATATCTTATTTATTTTATTCTTTATATTTTGTCTAAAAAGCATAACTGCCAACATTTACGATATTTTTTTCAAGTCAAATAAATATGATGTCTGGCACAGAATGTTTATATTTTTATTTATTCGTTTATTTATTGCGTTATCTTTTTTTTTGTGTGTGTGTTACTTATTGGATTTTAACATTTTATTTTTAAGATAAGATTATTTGAGTTTAAAAACAATAAGGAAAAATCATGCGCCGGCATTAATTTTGAAACTCTTTCCATCACTTCCAGAATACTTTAACACAACTTCGCCAATTACTAAGGTAAAGCACATTCATAAATATACATTTTTTAAAAGTATAAAACCTTAAATAACTAGATTTGAACAATTACCGTTCATTTCGGGAAGATATTTCAGTTCTATATATGATCCATAGATTTGTTGAGATTCTACATAGTATGCTAAAATTTAGTGTAGTAATAAAACGAATAACATGGTTGAAATTCACTTTCTGTAATTTCTACCAATATACATACACCTTGAAAAAAAAAAAAAATCTGATTTTACAGTATAATACTGGCAGCTGGGGCGCCAGTTTTTAACTATAAAATTAACAGTAATGAACAGTAAAATTAGCAAGTTGTATGCCGTTAAGCAGAAATATACGGTTTGATTCATTTATACGACTTCATATTACTGTTTATTTTACGGTTATAAACTGACGCCCCAACTGCCAAGATTATACTGTAAAATCAACATTTTTTTTTTTTTTTTTTTTTTTTTTTTTTCAGTGCAGAAACGTACTTGAACACTAATTTTACACACAGATTTTTACAAACACCATAAACATTTTTATAAACCTCTAAAATTTAATTCAGGCAAAAACATGCGTAAAACTCCTGAAATCACACTTTCAGGAATTACTATCCATAGAGACCTACGTATCCATCTCTGTGCATAGATCTTATTTAAATGCTATATGTAAGTGCCTATATATGATCTTATTTAAATGCTACAAACATATCTTAGTATATTAAATGTAGTTGCGCTTGAAAATGCATAACTCGAATTAAAAAACACCTTTTAGCAATTCACGCTCATTCTCAATAATAGTTATGAATATTCTTGCGCAACACCGTATATGGTCTGTAGAAATTAAACATTCTGCGTAGTATGCATAAATTTAAATAAATTTAAAAACGTTTACCATAGCCGAAACTTCACTTTCAGCAATCATCCCTAATATGTAGACAAAATTTAGTATACAATATTGTATCCGAAGTCTTTTGTGTGCCCGAAGCTCCTGCAAATGAACGATATACGCAATGTACACTGTAAAAAAAATAATGCCAGTCTTCCGGTAGGAATCGGAAAAATAGTTGCCCTTATCGTACCGGAATAATTTCCAACCCAGCTCAGAATAAAATCCCTAAAATACCGTTTTACTGACTATTTCCTAATTTTTACGGATTTTATTCCGAGCTGAGTCGGAAATTATTCCGGTACGATAAGGGCAACTATTTTTCCGATTCCTACCGGAAAACTGGCAGGACTTTTTTTACAGTGTACATCATATTCTACTACAGGCATCTATAACGGCTTTCCCGTTATATAATCATTTATCCTCCTCTCCCCTCAAAAATCAACTTTTATCCTTACTGATTCATTATAAATTGTCGTTGTTCTTCCATCCAACCCCTTCAAATAATATATTTAGTTTAAATTTGATATTTTATACTTAATTTCATATGGCTTTAGTCTTTCTCTCCCCCCCTCCCCCGCCCCTCTCATAAATACAAGTGAACCCCGCCCCATAAAATGCAAGTGAATGTCTTTCCCATCGCTGCCGACAATATGTAATGCATATTTTCTAAGCCTCCTGGTTTGCATTAATAATCAATTCTCACCCTTCTGTTTGTCGGATAAAAGCCATATGCCCCTTGCTGATTAATTCAGTTGTCGTTAAATCTGTAACGTGCATGTAATATCACGTGTTTGCTATTTCTTTAAGCCACTCTACCTTACGGCAAGAATTTTGTTTCTTGTAAACCTAAAGAGCCCGTCAGGGCATAGTTTTTAGCTCAATGTAAAACATCTTGATTGTTTTGTCCACCCAATTTGTTTTTCGCCAAATATCTTACATGTGGTTATCTAATGTTTTCCAACCTGTAAGTAAGTGTAACAAAATCTGACTCACTTTTGCTCCAGAACTCGAGCTATGTAGTCTGCAATTAAGCCCCGCTGTGGGCGTCTGCCATTGGGCAGTTATTGAAACCCTCCCCGTCTCTCTGCACTTTTTCACAGCCCTCTTTTAATAAGTTCTTTACAATAAATCTTTAAGTCTCTTAAAGTATTGTGTTGGAGTTTCTTTTTGTTCATTTAAGAACCTGGGTATACGAATTCAACTTTACAGCATCTTGTAGTAAATCTCAGTAGTATCTATAAGTTTCATCCTGACTGAAATAGTGCAACTTTATTCAAATACTCTACGAACAGTTTTCCCCTAGATCATTACAAAATCGAACTCTCCTGTGTGATCCTGCACTGTAAAAAAAAAATACGACCAGTTTTTCTGTAGGAATCGAAAAAATAGTTGCCCTTATCGTACCGGAAAAATTTCCGACCCAGCTCGGAATAAAAACAGCAAATTCGGAATAAAACCCGTAAAATACCGTTTTATTGACTATTTCTATTTTTTTACGGATTTTATTCGGAGCTGGGTCGGAAAATTTTCCGATAAGATAAGGGCAGCAATTTTTCCGATTCCTACAGTAAAACTGGTCGGATTTTTTTTTTACAGTGTGTAAATGAGAAATAAATGCTTTGCACTGCCAAAATCTATAGAAATCATACATTAGTGCAGCTCAGAAATTGATATGAATTTCATTATTTTGTTATTTTATTTTATTTTGTTTGTTTAAACTATATTGGAAAGTGTTAAAAGGGTTAATTTTAGAAGGTATACACAAATGCATTTTTTAAAGTACATGATAATAAAAGTATAATTATTCTAATTAAATCTAGAAAATATAACTAATGAATTGTGGATAATTGTTTAGTTATGGTTAATATTTAATCAGTTTCAAATGATAATTTATTAAAATGAATGACAAGTTTCATTTTAATGTAATATTAAATACTTTAATAATAATTTAATACTTTTCATATCGGACCACATTATGGATATCAGAACACATTATGGATCATCTGGAAATTTAATGTTTTTCTAAGAAATGTTTTAGATACTGAATCATCGTCTACCCCAGTTACGTACAGTCGTGGGGAAAAAAAAAAAAAAGTAAACATCCCTTACTAACTCTGCAAAAAATGATCGTAGAAGAAAGTTACTCGTATCAGACGATTGGTAATAAAGTCTACTTTTAAATGATGTATATAAAATTTGCTTAGGGGGCATCTTTATATTAAAATGAACCACAACTTTGTTTTATTTTTCAGTAGCAGTATACAATTCTGTCACCATAAATGAATTCTATATCCTTCAATTAGCCTAAAAACAAAATTTTTATGCACTTTGTACGATAAGTTTCCGAGAAATTAATTATTTTAAAACGAGAGTATTCTATGGGCTATATCCAAATTGAAGTTCGGTACTCGATTGTTGAAAAAGAGAGCCACCTTCTTGATCAACGCATCTTAAGCGCCACCCAAGCAGCCATTGAATTCTGCTAGATTACAGAATAACAGTAAAAATTTCAAAATATGTAGTCACTTCTATCATAGACGGTCCCTTAACACTAGAACCGCCGGAAATTTTACGGAAGTGTTATAAAAATATCTTACACCGGAATTTTTATTTGAAACTATTTAACTTATTTATTTAATTTATTCCTCTGGGGTTACATTTTAAGCTTATTTTAGAAAGAAATTTCTGGTGATAATCAAAATATTTTTATCTGGCACCGATCAAAGTGATCGCTACGGCGGTTCTAGTGTTAAACCATCATATTGTCATTTTTTATAGCATAATTTGAAAACGTAATGGAAGAAAAATGTGAAATTTGGGATTTCCATAAAGCAAGACCTAATAAATCTAAATCTATTAAAAAAATTGTAGGTTGCAATTCATAATTTTTTTCGAATATTAATTTAATAATTCATAATTCACATCATAAAATTATAAAAATTGCAAATTCAATGTATTTATGTCTGGGTATATAAGTATAATTGCTACACAAAAAATTAGCACATTAGGAGTATAATTTCGGGAGATATAAATAAAAATATGAAAATGTAATTTAACAGTAGAAGCACGAAATTTTGAATGTTTATAATTCAAAAAAGTATAATTCAAATGACTTGAAATTCGGCGTCTTGGCATAGTTTGATCCGAAGATTTGAAATATCTTGTTAAAATTGGGTATTGCCATTGAAAAAAAATGAATTTTGGGTTTGTTTTAATAAGTAGATGACCCCCTAAGGAAATTTTACATACATCATTTAAAGTAGATTTTATTTCCAACCGTTCGGTACCAGTAACTATCTTCTACGATAATTTGTTGAGAGGGGGTGTTTATTTTTTTGTCCCACGACTGCACCTTTGGAATTTCCATGGTGTCTATTAACATTATTTCAGATTGGAATTTTTTTTAATATTCATATCGCAGCATTGTAATAAACTTCTTTAATTGCGTGTTTTGTAATATGTTTCAGTCATTAAAGAAGTCGAAAAATTTTATTAAAAAGTTGTGGTAAAACGGTAATCATCTTGCGTACAGTTTTTATACTTTTTTTTTCTTTTTTTTTTTACCCCAACTTGGTTTTCGAATGTTTATTTCTATTTTTCAAAAAATTATTAAATATTTTTGATTCATTCTTTTACTGTGTACGCTTCTATATCTTTATATCATTAAGTTGCAAAAATTATAAGAAATAGAAGAAAGTTAATTTGAGTTTAAAATAAGTAAATTAAGTTTTAATTACTTTTCTCTATAATTTTTAAGACTTTTAAATGTGGGTTCTATATTACATATCATATTCATATGTCTGGCTCAATTTCCAACCATTCATTTATGTAAGTGCGTGGTTAACTTAAACATTTACACTTTTAAGTAAATAACATAATTAATCATTGTTTAACGTAAGTGATTAAGTTAATTGATCTTATTTGCTTATCAGCAACAGGTGCTGTATCTTTAGATATCGTAAAAAGTAGAGATGATTTTATGTTTCTGGGTGGGTTGGAGACACCATTGAAGCCTAAATAAATCTTCATTAATCTTAACTCTTCACGGTGTTGCATTTAAGTAAGGATCCTAATCAAAAATGAAAAACTCTGTTTTATTCACCTTGTGTTCTAATGAGCGATAAACATATATCGCAGAAAGATGGTGAATGTAACACAGAGCACTCAATGCTTATACATACGAAACAAACAGATCGAAACTCGATATGTTTGTTTGGAGACGAAATCTGGATCTTTAGCGCGCCAGTCCGACTCTCTGACTATAAAACTACCGAACTGATATTTTTAGTACTTTAACATAAAATTTCACATTATTCAAAATGTATCCGTAATTTTTACTTCCGTACAAGTTTTTGAATTTTATTTAGATTAAAGTAATTATTTTCAAAGAATGTTAGTTCATTTCATAAGTTAGAAAAAATACATAGAGGGAAATTAAAAAAAAAGAATGAAGATGCAATTCTTCCAGATCAATATAACATGGGAAAATATGAATATGGGGCATTCTCACAATCTTTTGACTTTTATATCCCTGAATAATAACTTTTTTTTTAGTACGTATTCTTCTGTTTTTTTTTTTTTTTTTTAATTTCATATACTGGGGATCATCCCATTGCATGATTGCATAACAATATTAACGATATAAATAAGTTTTGGACGATATTGGGGGTCCAAATACCAGGAAAACTCCTATACCGTCCTGTGTCCCTGATGCTGATTTTTAAGTTTGGGGCTGTCTGTATAAAATTGTTTCAATAAAAGTAATTCAATGTAATTTTTTTCCGAAACTGAAACAATTGTTTTATATAAATATGTAGCAAAAAATTAACCTGCAAACATTTTTATGGTTGATATTATTTTTTGAACTATGTCCCTGGGTTTTAGTATCTTTACCATTCCTCTTCTAAAATTATGCAGAAAATCATTTCACATGCAGCGACAAAATTTTTTTCAAGTTTTTTCTAATGTAAAAGTATTCTAGATAAAGAACGTCTAAAATTCTTTGACAGGAAATTTACTGCAGAATTTAAATCAGCATTTAAATATCAATTTCAAGCATCGTGGCTTTATTGGTAGTCTTACTGTCCCCAAGGTTTATTCCTGCACTGTTCGAGGTAAATTAATTTTTTCTTTTAATTTAATCCAATGTAAATAACTGTTTCAAAATATCAATGAACATTGTGGCTATCACTTAATCTTAATATGATTTGCCTTAAAATAGTGGTAATTTTCCTTACCGTCCCATCCTTACCATCCTAAATTTTTCTTTTAATTTAATCCAATGTAAATAACTGTTTCAAAATATCAATGAACATTGTGGCTATCACTTAATTTTAATATGATTTGCTTTAAAATAGTGATAATTTTCCTTACCGTCCCATCCTTACCATCCTTTTTATTTTTTCCATTACCGTTTCATTTTTCCTAGACCATCCCCTTTTTTTTCTTTCCTTCCCTTCTTTAACAACCCCTTTAAGACAATGTTATACCAAAATTTTGTACTTAAAATATTACATTGTTATTATTTCTTATTTGAATGTCCTGTGGGTACTACGCAAGTTCATTATAAGTAAAAAATTTGAAGAAAATAAAATGTTATAGTGGTAAAATTGTAAGGAAAATTAAACTCGTAAATTTAACTTAAACGTTAGTAAAATATAAAAATTTTCACCGCTGACCATTTTTCTTTATTTTGAATCATTAAGGCAATCGTCTATGAGATTAAAATGTTATTTCAGCAAGTTTAATTTCACAAGATTTTTATTCCCGAAAGTCAAAAGATTGAGAGAATGCCCACATATTCCCACGTACACAATTCTGATAGAATTTCAGTATGCACAATTTTGTTGTCGGAGGCTGTATTTTTTTGGAAACGGAACACGTTTAGCCAAATGAAATTTCTTAGCGGATATGTTTTTATGAAGTTTTGCTATTTACAAGATAAACCGAAAACTTTAAAAATATTTTCATATCGGATCATACTATGAATATCGAAACACAGTATGAATCAAGTTTTAGATACTCATTCATAGATATATTTTGAATTTTAGTAGTATAGCTAAGTTGACTATTTTCCTTGAAACTTTCAAAAAGTCTTGCACCTCTGTTTCAGATTTAAAAAATTCTTTTAATTATTCAAATCTCAGAATTTGTAATAACCTTCTTTATTCGTGGGATTTGTAATAACTTTCTGATATAAAAAAAAAAAATGGAAAAATTCTATTAAAAAGTTGTTGTAAAACGGTGTTCATCCTGTGTACCGTTTTTATACTATTATAATTTAACCAACATTTTTTTTTTTAGATTTTTTTTTTTTTTTCAAATACTGTTAAGTATTTTTGATTTTGTTTTTCATTGTGTAAGTTTCTGTATCTTGATATCATTTTTCAAAAATTAAAATAAAAACTAGAATAACTTTATTTCAGCTTAAATTAAATAAATTAAGTTATTTTCATTTCACACTATAATTTTTATCACTTTTTTTAACCCTTTGAGGGGATATACCACCTACGATTAATGAAAGTTCGCACGAGCAAAATTTTGTTCAATTTTACTTTTCTAACTTTGGTGGAAAAAAATCAGCTAATTGCTTTTCTTTAATTTGAAATAATTTTTTTGAAGATTCCAATGCGAATTCGACATTACAAAAACACAATTACTTGCACCCGTAAGAATTAAATATAGTTTGAATACTAAATATCATATTCATATATATCACTGGCTCAATTAACCGTTCATTGAAATAATGTGCTAATTCATTTAAACGTTTATACTTTTAAGACAATAACCTAATTAATCGGCCTTTAGCAGAGGTGAATAATTTAATTAATTTTATCTGTTTACCATCAGCAGTTGCTGCACCTTAAGCCATGGTAAAAAGTGCAGATTTTTCCTTTTTATTTGGGTAATATGAGAAGACCATCCAAACTATAACAAACTATACAGAGTGTCCACTCTCATTGGTGTACAATAACTAATTCCTAAATCGTTAGTCATAGATATATAGTTGCAGACATAAAAAAATGTTTTAAATGAGGTAAAGAAGTATTTTAAAAGCGAACAGGATCAATAAATACATTGCTCAAAAAATTATGAAATTAAAATTTTTATACAGTCCCCATGTCCTATAAGTTATATTTAGTAAAAATATCCTATTACACTTAAAAGTGAGACAAAAACAATCCCATTCTTCTACGATTAAACCGATCTGACCGAGTAATAGCTGTTTAAAGATGAAATATATTTTATGTTGCAAAATAGTGTTCATTCACGAAAATTACTAGAAATATAAATAATCATCAGATATAAAAAAGAAACAATAGTTGTTATTGAAATTAATATTACAATATAAATTTGAAAGTTATTTTCATAATGACATATTAAAGCAAAATATACAACTTGCATTAAAAACAAAAGTGAAAAAAATAACACAATTTTTGTTAAAAGAAATCATGAAATGAAACAGCCGCATTTCCTTAAAAAATAAAACATACGTGAAAATGCAATTTTTTAAGCTATCTGAAACTTAATTAATAAAAGTTAACATTATCGTAATACTTGTTCCATGTGACTATTTTCAGTTAAATTACAAATACACGCGAAATAAATCCTTGTGATACTTTAATCACTTTGTGTACGACTTCTCGAAACATGATCAATCTCATCTGCGTTCAGATGCAGACAATAGATATGTCATACAATTCAAAGTTTCATAACTCGGTCAATTTTGGTACTAGATGAATGGGGCTATTTTTGTCTTACTTACTTGTAATAGAAATTTTTCTTTTACAAAATGTTACTTATAGGACAGGAAAACCGCATAAAAAATTAAATTTCGTAAATTTTTAAGAAAATATTTCGATTGTTCAAAATGGCATTTAAAATAATTGTTTAAGGAATTGTAATAGGAATTATATGTCTATGACTAACGTTTTAAGAATTAGTCGCTGAAAGTAAATCATCATTGAAAGTAAACACCCTGTATAAATCTGCAATAATCTAAAATCTTCCAAGTTACATTCAATTAAGGGGACTCTTCACTGGCTTGAAAACATCCGTCCGCTAATGTTAAACCTATCACAGATTGTTTTTGAATCTCTCGTTTAAATTTAAATATTTTTATACGATTTTTTTGCATAGGATAGTTGAACTTCATCTCTAATAGGGGTATTCTTAACTTTTTCGATTTCGGTTGTAGTTTTGTTTTTTTTAAATGTACTTTTACTTTCGGAACCGGTTTCGAAAGTGAAAGTACTTTATTTAAAAAATCTTCAACCAAAATCAAAAAAGTATAAAATGGTCCTGTTTGAGATTGAGCTCAGCAATCCTATGCAAAAAAAAAAGGTCGTTTAAAAATTTTCAAATTTAAACAGAAATTCGAAAGCAACCTCACCATATGTTTTACATAAGCAAACGGGTGTACAGAATTGATCATAACTTGTTTTGATCCTTAAGGGAACTCTTCGCTCACTTGAAAACTCCCGTTCGCTAATGTAAAACCTATGGGCAGGTTGTTTTCGAATTTCTCATTAAAATTTAAATATTTTTAAACAATATTTTTGCATAGGATAGTTGAGCTCGATCTCAAACAGGGCCATTTTGTACTTTTTTGATTTTGGTTTCAGATTTTTTAAAAAGTACTTTCACTTTCGAAGCCGGTTCCGAAAGTAAAAGTACCTTTTTAAAAATAAAATTGCAACCAAAATCGAAAAAGTAAGGAATAGCCCTGTTACAGATTGATCTCATCTATCCAACGCAAAAAAAGCATTTAAAAATATTCAAATTTAAACGAAAAATTCGAAAACAACCTGCCCATAGGTTTTACATTAGCGAAGGGCGTTTTCAAGTGATTGAAGAGTCACCTTAACTTTTTAGTGCGCAGCTTTTCATATATGCAAACAACAGTGTTTTAGATTTAGTAGATTTTTTTTACTTGTATATACCTAATTAACACCATAAAATTAAAATTGCAATATCTGCTTTTAACAGACATTCCGTATTTTAATAATGCGAAATGATTATAATATGCCATTGAAACTTTCGGGTGTAAAGTCAAATTCTCTGAACTACGTAATTTCTAGAACGTATTCTATCATGGGAATTAACGGATTAAAGGTAAAGTTTTATAAAATAAATAATTATATAAAATAGGGTATTTGGAGACATACTTCATAAAATACGTACTAATTTGCAATATTTTAGCATAAAACAGCCAGGCGACACTAGTTTTTACTTATATTGCAGGTGTGTAACAGAAGAAAAGTTTGGCGTATTATATGAAAAATGTATCTCTGATTTTTTACTTTATTTTTCATCTGTAATAAACCTTTCAGAGAATCATATATAATTTTTTCGAAAGAAAATAAAAAATTGCGCTTTTAAGGGTTACGGATCGAAACAAGCTGTAATCAACTCTATTTTCTTGATATTGGGCACTGAGGTACTATAAAGCATATGTTAGTTGCCAGCCTAACAACCAATCTCAGTGTTTAGTTCCCAAGCAATCATGGTGCACATTTTATCGACCTCGAAGGGATGAATAGTTGTGAGAACATTGCCTATGTATGGAATCGAACTTTGGACCTTTAGTTTGGTAGCTAGATGCGCTAACTATTAAGCTACCAAGCTTATACCTTCAATAAAGTAATATAACAGTTCAATAAATTCATTTATTCTAAATTTATCAGTATTTTAATTTTTATTCAAAGTTTGGTATTGTAGTTAGATTGAAAAAATCTTTTTTTAAAATATCATTTTATGGAATACAGTTAAATTACATAGACAACTATTCATAAAAGAAATGCAAATGCATTCCATCAAGATCAATACAGCGTTTTAAAAACCTCATTGAATATTCCCACGTACGCTATTCTGATAACATTGCAGTGTGCACAATCTTGTTGTTATATGCTGAACTTTTTCGGAAACTGAACAAGTTTAGACAGATGAAATAAGATATTTCTTATCGGATATCTTTTTTAGCCAGTTTTTTTATTCCCAGGATAGTCAGAAAACTTTTGTAATATTTTTCATATCGGATCGTATTTTGGATATCGGAACACACTATGGATCATCTGGAAATTTTATGTTTCTCAAGAAAAGTTATAGATACTCATTCGTATATTTATTTGAATCTTTAGTGCATCCAGGTTGTCTACTTTCCTTGGAATTTCCAAGGACACTGGCATCAATGTTTTAGACTGGAAATTTTCTTTTTTTATATTTAAATCGCAGAATTTGTAATAACCTTCTTCAATCATAGGTTTTGCAAATATTTTTTCTACCGTGCAGAAATTTTATTAACTCTTTGAGGGGCGGCCGGATATACAGAGTGCCGATAAAAGAATGACCCAGTTTCGACGGTATAATTTAACCCTTAAATGCCTGGTGTTGCTTTTCGGCAACATACCCAATTTAGGCTCTAAAATACTATTAGTATAATATCTATATTATAAAGGACAAACATATCTGTGCGTAACGCATACGTCATTCTGCGAATGGCAACACTTTCAAATTTGAAATGAATTTTCGTTTTGCAATTTTTGCTACTGAAAAATTTTAAACTTCTACACATCTAACATTTTCAGTTTTTATACCGTCGTATAAGGAAAAAAATGTTCTTTTAAATGTAATTTGTTTGAAAGTTTTATCTCAATTTATTTTTGAGTTATTAATTTTTTTATAGTTTTTACTACCAATTTTGTAATTGTGGCAACAAAAGTACCCCATAAAAATTGAAATTAAAATGCATGCTATGTCAAAAATACCATCTGTCATAAAAAATACGGTGAATTTTGATTTTATTTCGTTTCTATTCATCAATTAAATGTTTCAAAGTTTACAGACAAAAATATTTTACAAACGATATGGCATCTCTCTGACATCTCAAACTCTTTACGAAAACGTATTTGAAATAATTGTGTTACTCTCCTTCATAATTACTCATTTCGTATCAGAAAGCAGAAAGAATTAATTTTAATTATCCGCGTATAATAATATTTTCCGAATTTTGAAAAAATGATTTCTGATAATGAATTTAAAATGATCAAATTAAAATACCATTTTTTATAGCATGGTGAATACGGATATGAGAAGTACATATGTAAATTATAAGAAGGTGAAAATGATATCGAGTTTAGATTTTACAGGGAAAAAAAACTGATTGTATCAAACTAGAACAAATTTTATCGTTTTGATTCGGGAAAACGAAGCATAAGAAACTTAATTGACAACTTCATCATAATAACCGTTTTTAATTATATTTTACTGATTACTTATGCGATTAAAGATTAATTTTAATAATTCAGATAAACAATTGAGTTTTATAGAAATAGCATTTTGTTAATTTTAGGATAAAATAATATTTGTTTGAGAGTTAGACTAGCCAATTTACGAATCATTTTCTATTGTAACTAATTTTGTAAATTTATTATAAATCAATGAAACAGTTCCTTCTTAAACATTTTTCTTCGTCGAAGTTCGGCGGGTTCCACCTCGTTAGTATAATATTGAAGCTATAATGCCTAATGTTGCCAATAAAATACATTCTGAAAATATTTTTAAATCGATTTTTAACATGTAGATGGCAACACTTGTTCGGTTTAAGAATAAAAATAAATTTATTTTTTCAAATGTTGCTACTTGCTCGTTTTGTTTTGTTTGGAAGCTTGCGAAATAAACTATTTTGACCTGCAGTGAGCACGTAAAATTTATTTCTTATTATAGTTCCTAAAATTCTTGTGTGTTTAATATTATAGAATTTTATCAAGGGAAATTATTTTTTCAATTAAACACCAGTATTGTCGATTAGTAACAAACTGTTTTTTAGCCGTAAACTATAGTTAAAACATAATATGATTTTTTAAAGTATTTTTCCCATGATTTACCATGATTTACCATGATTTTCCCATGATGAAAACATTTTTACAATGATTTTCGAAAAGTCAGGCATTTAAGGGTTAACAGTTTTATTCAGACCATTTACAACAAATCATACATCAAATAGAAAGTATGTTGGTTGTTTGTATGAGGTTTTATTGCGCAAAAAATCCTTTAAGGGACTTTCTGCGGCAATCAAATACAATGTAATATAACCTAATTTTTCTGATAAATGTTCAATATTTGCAACTTTAGTTATGCAGTACACATCCAGCCTAAAGTCCAATTCTTCCCAGACTTCGGTTAACAAGTCCGTAATAATGGAAGCAATGGCCTCTTCAATACTATGTCTCAGCTATGGCAAATCATTAGGTAGCGGCGGAACGTTGACGCGATCTTTTATAAAACCCCAAAGGGGGAAAAAATCGCATAGCTCTAACGGCTTTTAAATATTCAGCTAAAAATAGCGCTTTACGGTCAGGAGTCCCCATTTTGCATATGCGGCTCTTAAAGCCAGTCAATAACAAATCAGTACTTGCGCATGCGTTTATCTAAAACTGTTTGAATTACTCTTTATTTGTGACCTTGATTCAAAACTCTACGGCGCTTTCAGTTGATACTATTAAAATTTATAAATGGGGCATTCTTTTGCAGACATGCTGTATTATATTACACTTAATTTTAATCAACATTTGCACCAGAAAGTTTTAACTAATTTTACTTTTATAACTTTGGTAAAAATATCTTGTAAAATTGCTTTTCGTTATTTCGAAATAATTTTGTTTCAGGAATTCCGATGTGAATTCACCGTTATATAAAGACAATCACTTGATCCTGAAAGGGTTAAAAATTTGTAATAAAGCTGTACAAACCCTGTGTACCACTTTTATACTGTTTTTTTATAACTCAGCCTGTTTTATGCGTGTAAATATGGAATTTTTCAATAGAGATATAACTCACTTCCTGATATGATACAATTATACATGTGCAGTAGTGGGGAAAAAAAAGTAAACACTCCCCCGCTAACTCCTCAACAAATTATCGTAGAAGAAAGTTACTGGTACCGAACGATTGGAAATAAAGTCTACTTCTAAATGATGTATATAAAATTTGCTTAGGGAGCCACCTACATATTAAAATGAACCATAACTTTGTTTTTTTCAATAGCAGTACCCAATTCTGACAGCATAAATGAACTCTACACCCTTCAATTATCCTAACAACGAATTTTTATGCAATTCGTACCATAAGTTTCCGAGAAATTAATTATTTTAAAACGAGCGTATTTTAAGGACTGTATCCAAATTGAAGTTCCGTACTGGATTGTTAACCCAGAGAGCCGCTTCCTTGATCAAGGCACCTTAAGCGCCACTCAAGAAGTCAATGAAGCGTGTTAGATTACAGTACGGCAGAATAAATTTCAAAATGTCTACTCACTTCCATCATAGACGGCCGCTTAAATCATTATTTTGCCGTTTTTTAAGCATAATTTGAAAACTACTTGGAAGAAAAATGTGAAATTTTTGAATTTCCATGAAGCAGGACTTAATAAATTTAAATCCATCAAAAAAATTGTAGGTTGCAATTCATAATTTTTTCGAATATTAATTTCATAATTCATAATTCATATCATAAAATTATAAAAATTGCAAATTCAGCTTATTTATGTTTGGGTATATTAGTATTATTACCACAAAAAAAAAAAAAAAAAGAAAAAAAATTAGCACATTAGGAGCATAATTTCGGGATTTATAAATAAAAATATGAAAATATAATTTAACATTAGAAGCACTAAATTTTGAATGTTTATAATTCAAAAACTTATCATACAAATGATTTGAAATTTGGTGTCTAGGCATAGTTTGAACCGAAGATTTGAAACATCTCGTTAAAATTGGGTATTGCTATTGAAAAAAATGAAGTTTGGATTCGTTTTAATATGTAGATGACTCCTAAGAAAATTTTATATACATCATTTAAAAGTAGACTTTATTTCCAATCGTTCGTTACCAGTAACTTTCTTCTATGATGATTTGTTGAGGACTTAGTAGGGGTGTTTACTTTTTTTTTCCACGACTGTACAGTAAGGGGAAAAAAAAAAAAAAAAAGTAAACATCCCCCGCTAACTCTGCAACAAATTATCGCTGAAGAAAGTTACAGGTACTAAATGATTGGAAATAAAGTTTACTTTTAAATGATGTACACAAAAGTTGCTTAAGGGGCCATCTACATATCAAAACTAATCCAAACTTAGATTTTTTCAATAGCAATACCCACGTTTGACGCCATAAATAAATTCTACACCCTTCAATTAGCCTAAATTCACATTTTCATGAAATTCATACGATTTGTTTCCGAGAAATTAATTATTTTAAAATAGCCTATTTTAGGGGCAGTATCCAAACTGAAGTTCGATACTCGATTGTTGAAACGCTACAGAATAAGTATGTCACTTCTATTAAGGTGTTGCTTTTTGCCAGTAGCACCATTTTACTCGCTTAATATGTTTCGACTATTGCCAGTCCAAATGTTTCAATAAAAATTAGTAAAATATATTTTTTCAAATTATGCTTTTCTGTACACCATAGACGTCCACTTAAACCAACAAATTGACGTTTTTTAACGATAATTCGAAAATTTCTCGGAAGGGAAATTTGAAATTTAGAATTGGAGTAAAGCAGGACATAATAAATATAAATCTATCAAAAAAAAAAAAATTGTAGGTTGCAATTCATATTTTTTTCGAATGTTGATTTCATAATTCATAATTATAAATTTTTTAAAATTACAAATTCAATGTATTTATGTTTGGGTTTTTTTATGATTATAAACACACACAAAATTATCATATTAGGATTATAAGTTCAGGCTATATTAATGAAAATATGAAATTTTAATTTAAAATTAGAAGCTCTAAATTTTGAATGTTTATAGTTCAAAAGCTTATCTTTTAAATGGCTAGAAATTTCGTTTTTAGACATAGTTTGAACCGAAGATTTAAAATATATTGTCAAAATTGGGTGTTGCTATTGAAAATAACAAAGTTTTGGTCTGGTTTTGATTTGTTGATGGCCCCCTAAACACATTTTATATTCCTCATTAAAAACTTGACTTTATTTCCAATCGATTTGTACCAGTAGCTTTCTTTTATTATAATTAGTTGCAGATCCCACGATTATACAAAGGTGTGTTTCCGAATAAAATACAATATTTTAATAATTTTACAACTTAATTATAAATTAATACACGAATTTTGAGGCATTTTTCAATCAGCCCGCCAGATGTGATAAAAAATCCAAATAGTCTCTGTAACTGGTGCAGTTGCATGGGAGAAATGAAAAAAGTATTGATTTCTGATGCGCCAAAAAGCGCTCCCCAAATCGCCAAATCACTTTGAAATTGTAATAATGAAACATTTCAAAACTAAAAAGTAGGAAATAGATTAAAGATAAAAAATGGAGTGTAATATTTTTTAAATATACGCTTTTATTAGTACATAGGTTAATATTGATTCTTTTAACAAATATGTATTTATAATTCATTATTAATTATTAACCTTTTATTATTTATTTCACGTTGAGAAACTAATATAGAATTCTAAAACGTTATTTTAAATAATATTTAATTTTTCTTCAATGTTGCCCAATATTAACAAGTTGGAAATTGCTCGTCAAACGTGGCAAATGAGTTGCGTTCGTACTATAACTAGTTTTATAATTATTTTTTACACCCCATATTGTACTGAATGTATAATTTTTTTGCACTTTATAAAGTGCATAGTCTGTAGCATCATTAAAATGCACTTGCAATAACATTTTTCCCATTCCCCGTAATGTAACGGAACACTTTTGACTGTCCCTGTAATTAAACTATACATCCGATTTTTCTAAAATTGGAAATGGCTCGACAAAATTTTGCAACAATTATATATTTAAAATTTCAGACCATTCGGAAAGCTGTAACATCATTAAAATGCACTTGCAGTAATTTTTCCCATTGGCCGTAATGTAAAGAAAAACTTTTGACTGTCCCTGTAATTAAACTATACATCCGATTTTCATAAAATTTGAAATGGCTCGACAAAATTTTGCAACACTCATATATTTCAAATTACAGACCAATCGGTTGGGTAGTTTTAGCTCTGTTATATGCGGACAGACAGACAGACAGACAGACAGACAGACGGACGGACTGAACGACGACTATAGGTGCTACGTATTTATATAACTACTAACGCACCTAAAAAGAAACAGATCAAAAGTTATATATTTTTCAATAAATTCCTTTTTTAGCGCTTTGTACAAAGCTTAAGAAAACATTAAATATTTCATAATCGAGTTTAATAAAAACGCCCCCCCCCCTCCCAAAAAAAAGAAGCAAAAACATAATAAACAAGTTGGAAATTGCTCGTCAAACGTGGCAAATGAGGTGCGTTCGTACTATAACAAGTTTTATAATTATTTTTTGCACCCCATATTGTACTGAATGTATAATTTTTTGCACTTCATAAAGTGCATAGTCTTTAACATCATTAAAATGCACTCCCAATAATTTTTTTCCCATTCCCCGAACACTTTTGACTGTCCCTGTAATTAAACTATACATCCGATTTTCCTAAAATTTGAAATGGCTCGACAAAATTTTGCAACAATTATATCTTTAAAATTTCAGACCATTCGGAAGGCGGTAACATCATTAAAATGCACTTGCAATAATTTTTCCCATTGGCCGTAATGTAAAGAAAAACTTTTGACTGTCCCTGTAATTAAACTATGCATCCGATTTTCATAAAATTTGAAATGGCTCGACAAAATTTTGCAACAATCTTATATTTCAAATTTCCGACCATTCGGTTGGGTAGTTTTTGCTCTGTTATATGCGGACAGACGGACGGACTGAACGACGACTATAGGTGCTACGTATTTATATAATTACGAACGCACCTAAAAATGAATAGCAGACAAAAAATTAGATGTGATTTTAAAGATAAGAATTGAAATCTTTTAGAAAAGGTTTTTTTTTTTTTTTTTTTTTTTAACTCTTATACTTATTAAACTCTTCGGTCCCTGGGTCCCCATACGGGGACCTCTGTTCTTTTCGTTAAAAAAAACTAAAATGTCCTTTCTTTTTTACATTTTCACATCACTTCTTAATAGCTGAATGTTTTTTACGTTCAAAGCAAACGAATAAATGGCAGCATCTAAGCTGATTCCCACATAAAATAAATGTTATTTTCATCTGACTCTGCAAAATTCCTAAAAATGCCCAAAAAACAGTATGACCAAGAAAGTGAGAAATTTTCATAAGTATTTTACTTAAATCTTTTTCAATAAATATTTTTGAGGATTTGTAGACTATTTTCTTGTTTAAAGCTCTTAAATTTGTGATTGCGTTAATTTTGGTTAGTAGTTATTAAATTATTGTTTTTAAGTGGGGTTGTAGTTTTAGGTCCATATTTTTTAACCTAAATTACTAAGCGCCTAAAGGATAAATTTCAGAAAAGATATTTTTTCTGTCATTTACGATGTCATTTTGTTTGGAAAAAACCAATGAATAAGCATTTGTATTATTGTTTTAGCTTCGGAACTGAAGAGGTTAAGGTATCCTTGTGATTTTTAAAACATCATTTTTTATCAAAATATTATTTTTTCATTTTTGCAATACAATTAAAATCGAATCTTTTATCTGTCGAATTCTGCTTAAATTCTCTATCGTAATAAAAACTAGAGTTACAGTCGTTTAAAGTTACTGCTATTACAGATTTTGAATTGAGTTTACAAGTTACTTTTAGCTTTTTCTCAAAATTATTTTTTCTAATTTTTACAACAAGCAAAACATCCTACAGCAAAAAAATTATGCATAAAATACCCTGAAATTTTGTAGACTTCTTTTACATATGTTCATTTAGGTAACAGACTACACGATAATATAATAATTAGTTTTATGTTTACACTGGTATAAGTGTCAAAGTTGCAACAAATTTGACGAATTTTTTATTGCATTAGTACTTTAGCTAGAGGTTTGCACGGGTCCGGGCTTGGCCCTAGGCCCGTACCCGGCCCGGCGGAATGAAGGCGAATTTTTCAACGGGCCGGGTCGTGCCGACAGAATTAGGACAATTTTTTCAGCGGGCCGGTCCCGCAAAATAATTGAACGGGCCTGCAGGGCCAGGCCTATAAAATAATTAATCGGGCCTATCGGCCCGATATAAGAATTCAAGCGAAGCATATAAAATACGAGCCATTTTCAATTAATATGATTTTCTCGAGAAGTATAAATGGGCGTCACAACATTTAACAACATTAATACAGATATGTAACATGTCCATCGTAGAGATCGGCTTCGTACAGTTACAAGATGTCTGATTCCGGGTTTAAGTTTTTTCAGCAGACTCGTGCCGGGACGGAACTGGTCTTGGTTGAACTCAGGATGTGTAGGACAGGCATTATGTTTTGTAAAAGTATTAATAGTGATAATGAACTTCTGTTAACAGTATCTTTGGAAATATACCTTAACCCTTTGTAACTCAACAACCCAGATTTGAAAAATTCTTACACAGATATTAAAATGCATCATTCTAAGCATGGAAAAAATAATAAAAAAAAATTCAGAACAGAAAAATAAAATTTTATTTGGAAAAATGGGTTTGTTGCACATCTGCAACATCTTGCCAAATGGCACAGAAAGTGAAGATATTTAAAATTTTAATTTGCACGAAAATTTTTGAAACAACTGATAGTTTTGTTGTAACAAAGTCCCCTACCACATTTCTCACAAACAGTTTTATTAAAGTTTTTAAATTGGGGCATTTACAACGTATTCTTTTTTCTGGCCAATATGGCCAGTGCCCAATTTCGTCTAGGCGCACTTGTTTTGGTGGAATATGTTGAGTAGGCACTCTATGCTTTTTCTGTTGAATTCTTTTTTCTACGAGACCTTTCCCTATTTTGCTAACTTTGGTCTTGGTGTTAATTTTACAGAGGGGAGTGGGGGAGATCCCTAACTTACCCTATAGCAATTAAATATAAAAACAGACTAATGTTTCCCCTTTTCAATAAGTTTGCTCTTCTGAAAGAAATGCAACTTAAATAACCATTAGAAGATATTTTCGATGCTCTTTCGATATTTTTAAAAAATCCATTACAAGAGAAGATATGACGCGTTGTTGCAGATCTGCAACAAACAAAAGTTTATGTTTATCTTATACATATTATAAATTTCCTAGCTCGAAAATGGTCTTTAAATAAGGAATTTAAACACACCTTCGAAAACAATATACTTGCAGACGTCTGCAGACTTTTTTAACCCCTGTATTTTAAAGCTTAATTCAACAAAAATCATGCGTAACTGATCAAGCGATAAATCCAACTTTGGCGCGAAAAAAAATCAGTAGCGACATTTGTTGCGGATTTAATGAAATAATTATGTTAATAGTAGTGCAATAGAATAACAACAATCAACAAAATTGTCTTTTGATATTTACTGTTGAAATTGTTGGGGTATGTTTCAGATCTGCAACACGGTGATACAAAGGGTTAAGGTGATTTTCATATTCACTGCTCAACAATGCGAAACTTTCAGACACATTTTCTGACTCATTTTTAACTATAAAGGCATAAAATTGACAGGCCTGACTATTGAAGGCATTTGGAAACGAATAGCTTTCTCCATATTTGATAAATTACTTACAGAGATAACAGAGATTCTTGTAAACGTGACTGTACGTTTTTCTCCTTTTCTGTGCTATCGCTTCCGGAAATTCGATTCAAAACGCTAACTTTGGCAGTATTTTCAGAGAAAGATATATTGCTTTTATATATGAAAAAGACGGCATTTACATAGTTTCTGAATAAGAATACCTGCCAGTCTTACGCGTTTCTGAAAAGAAATGGATTTATAAATATATCAAAATGTAGCTCCTTTGTATTTGAGAAAAGCCTTAAAAATGAGGGAAATGTTTTCACAAATCTACTTTTTATTATACAGCTTCAAAAGTTATCATGTTTTTAATCCTTTATTCTGAACTACAGGGTTAGCGAAATTAAACTTCCGCTACTCAAAGGGCCCTGTAGGCCGTTCTACTACTCCGAAGAGAAAAATATTTGGACAACAGACATTTCGGGGGATGCGCTCGATATTTCCGAAATTAAAAAAATTAGTTTAAAAAATCGCTATCAGATGGCGCAGCGGAGCAACACATTGCAGCAACATATGCAAATGTCACGCACAATAAAAGGAAGAAGTTCGTGCCCCAATCAGACGAACATTCCAAAATGCCGACATTGCCGGAGAGATCACTGCTAGTCAAACTGTACTACCGCAACGGTGAGAATGCCGAGGCAGTCGTGAGAGAGTTCTACCGTCTTAAGAAGTCTAATGGCGATTTTTTAAACTAATTTTTTATTTCAGAAATTTCGAGCGCATAATCCGAAGTATTTGTTGGCCAAATATTTTTCTCTTCGGGCTAGTAGAACGGCCTCCAGGGTCCTTTGAGTAGCAGAAGTTTAATTTCGCTAACCCTGTACATTAACCTTTTAATTAATCCTTATTGGAATTTTGAAATGTCTGTAGAGACGATGACTAAAACACTGTGTAATCGTTAATGTTTACTATTGTGTGTTTTCTGTTTTGCGAACACATAGTAATCTAAAATATACTGTAAAATGTTCCCATAAATATGTATGTAGTATTCATTAAAAGAATCTTAATTGTATGTCGAGAAAAAAACAGATTTTTTTTGTAGAAATTGAGTCGGGCCGGGCCGGAACTGTTTTCACTAATTTTTGTATTAGCAATTTTTGTATTACAAGATAGCTTTTGTTCGGCCCGGGCCCGGAACTTCCGGCCCGTGCAGACCTCTAATTTTAACTGCCTCAGCATCTTAGATAAAGATGGTATTATAAATCGAATAGTCTGTATATCAGAGAAAATTATTCTCTATATTATACAAGTTACAAAATGACAATATATTGTTTTGTTTTTGGGTTATCATGTTTTGCGGAAATGTCAATTTTTCACATATTTTTGACTATTTTTCACTTTAAAAAATATATACCTGTTTAATTAATAAAAGTTTTAAATATTTTTCAAAGTTTTAACTTAAATGTCATTAAAAAATGGTATAGAGAGAAAATTCAAAAATTGTAAAAAAACACCTCTGAAGGTGTACAGATAACTTTAATTCTTTTACTTAACCCAACTAGTTTTTTGAGAGTAAAGATGGAATGTTGTAATGGAGTTTTAACTCCGTGATATACTTGAATTACAAAATATATTCTCAAAGATGTATTTCTGGTGACAATACAACATTTCAAGATTTTTAGGGCATAATTATAATAAAAAAAAATGATTTTAACACATTTTCCGTTATGCCGCAACAGGTGATAAACCGCTAAATAAGCCTTAGGGTTGCAACTATATCATGGAAGTCGGTAGTATTCCGAGTGACGCAGCCTTAAGCCTAAAATCGTATTGTAGAACTCGTAGATGGCGGAACTCATATATACGGCTAACTCGACATCAAAGAAAACGCGAAAAGCCGGCTTTTAATAACTCAGCAGATATAGGTCCTATTGTTCTGATTTTCCTAGAACAGTCTTACATCTGCAGTTAATCGTATACCGAAATTTTTACATTTCTACGTGCAGTATATTTTGAGATCTAAATAGCCATTTTTAAAGCGAAAGCCTTGGTATGGTATGTAAGAAGTTCCTAATTTCAAAATCTCGAAAACGGTACTAACGATTTTCTTCAAATTGATACATTATATAAATGTGAATAAGGCGAGGTGAATAACACTTTTCTTTTTTCTGGGAAAACTCTCGTTCGTTAAATAATTCGATTTTTTTTCTCGAAAATGACACGGGCGATTTTTTAAAAATCAAATAAATATGTTTCAGATGAACCAAATAACAATTTACTTGTTTCCAGCAAGACTCTTGTTCGTTTTATAATGCGCATGAAAATTCAGACTATATTTCTTCGCCATTCTATGGAAATTTCACCGAAAATGCATGACACTGTTTACAAAATTACATAAATTAAACTTACTATCTAGTATAATATTAATGAAAGAAAGGCATTAATGGTTCATTATAAGAAAAATGCTTCAGCATTCATTGAATGCAGCATTTATTGCGAGCTCAGTCATTTAAAATACATTATTCACTGGCCATAATTTATTTAAAATGGTTATTTAAAAACAAAAAAAGCATTTAAATTTGCATAAGATATCCTCACTCGGATCCTTTGTACGTTTTCTGCTTGCACATTTTCTGCCAAAAACCTTTATTCAGCATTCAATTCGTCTTAACAGTACTGAAAACTGAATTTTGTTTACTACTATTTTACACTCAAAATAACGAGATACTTTTAGATGAACTGAGTTCGTCTTCATATATGCACGTGTGTTACGATTCGTATTAAAAAAATCATATAAGATAAATTTTCTACCTAGAAAAATTTATTTCTAGATTGAAATTATTTCTAGAAAAATAAAATAAAGGTATGAAAGACAATAAGTGCTCATCATAAGAAAAAAAAAACAGAAACCCGTTAACTGATGTATTTATTATAAATAAAAAAAAAAAACATAGAATGAATTATTCACTGGCCATTATTCAGTTAAAGTGACTATTTAAAAACAAAGAAAGCATTTAAATTATGCATAATATTTCCTCTTTCGCATTCCTTGTAATATTGTGCATTTTCTACGAAAAATCTTTATTCATTATTGAGTTTCTGTAATAGTACAGGAAACAGAATTGTTTTTAGTACTATACTCTCAGGATAACTTGAGATAAATGATTAAAGTTTGAAGTAAACCGATAAAAGTAGTTTTCAAGAAAACAAAGAAAAAAGCCGCTGAAAGAGAGAAAATAACGCATGTCTTGCGCCTTTTAGCGGAATCTTCACCATGCGGCATTATTTTAAATAAAATAACACATCCATAAAGTCGAAGAGCTTGTGGGTGTTCTTGCTAGAGGCTTTAAAAAAACAGGATAAAGTCTTTGAATATTAAAAGCGCATCCATCAATTTTGGAAATGAAACACATTTTGTGCGTGAAAATGAATTAACTTTTCCTTTCTAAAAATGCTAGCATGAGTTTAAGAGTAGAGTTTTAAGTTGAGTTTTAAGTATCTGTTAAGATTAAACATAGCATGTGACTAAAACACAGGGAAGGGACATTTTTTCAGTCTATTATTTACTTGTAATATTTTCTTTGCATGAAAAAACTGTAATGAAAAGCATTTTTATTGTAAACATTTTTGGCGAAAAATTATTTGGAAAATTTTCCTTTTAATTTGTTATAAAAAAAAAAAAACTTAATTGTCCATATAAATGCAAGAAAATGAAAAAAATTAAAGCGATTAATATTTTAGTATTTGTTATTATTATAGTTAGGAATAAATTGGCACATCTGCATATGTATTTTCATAGTTTGTCTGTATTTTTCTTTAATGCTGATAATTTATAAATGCTAGAAAAAAGATTATTACACCATATTTCTGAATTGTTTCTTATTTACATTTAAGCTAGAATTTACGCTAATAATTAATTCAAATGTTACATAAAAATACAGTAAATAATAATAAAAAAAAGCTCTTTTGGTTATAATAAACATGGAAATAACAGCGATATTTTTTATCTTGGGACTTTACTAAGACTTCACATTAATCCTTAGCTCTGCAGCGGGCGTTACTATCTAACATTACGCCATTCAAGAATTTGTATATGGTACGTTCCAGAATTTGACATTAAATAGGGACCAACTGGATTACTTTTTAATACAACTTTTTCTAAATAATAATCTTCTTGGTATATTTCTAACAAAAATGTTGTTTTATAATTCGCTTATTTTTACCGCCTTCATCAACCGAATCCCGTGGTGTCCACGTTATGATATTCATGTTTACAAAATTATATCAAATAAATATAATACCTAGAGTATTATTAGTTAAAGAAAGAAAGGCATTGAGAGTTCATTATAAGAAAAATGATTTAGATTTCCATTGAATAATGCATTCGTTGTGAGTTCTAACTTTTAAAATAAATTGTTCATCGGTCATTATTTAATTAAAAAGGATATTTAAAAACAAAGAAAGCGTTTAAATGTTGCATAATATATTCCATCATTATATTGGGATTCCCTGTACATTTTCTGCCAAAAATTTTTATTCATCATTCAGGATTTATTTATTTATTTTTTTTTTTTTTTTTTTTTTTTATGTATTGCGCAGAAAAGAAAATTCTCTTTACTATACCATCAAGCTAACGTAAGATAAATGACTAAAGTTTGAAGTAAACCGATAAAAGTAGTTTTCGAGAAAGTAAAGTAAAAAGCTGTTGAAAGGGAGAAAATAACGCATGTCTTGCGTCTTTTAGTGGAATCTGCAGCATGCGGTATCATTTTAAATAAAATAACACATCCATAAAGTCAAAAAGCTTGTGGATGTTCTTGCTAGCGGCTTTAAAAAACAGGATAAAGTCTTCGAATATTAAAAGCGCATACATCAATTTTGGATATGAAACACATTTTGTGCGGGGAATAAAGGAACTTTTATTTTCGTTAAAGTATAAGATAGAACATAAGCATGAGTTAAGAGCAGAGATTTAAGTTGAGAATTAAGCTTGAGTAAAGACTGAAAGTGGAAGGGACTTTTTTCAATTATTTCCTTGAAATATTTACTTTGCATCAAAAACGGTAATGTAAAGCATTTTTATTGTTAAAAAGTTTTGGCGGAAAATTTTATTTTTTTCAAAAGTTTTACTTTTAATCTCTCTATTCTAAAGAAAGGTAACTACCGCTGTCGCCGCCGCCGCCGCCGCCGCCGGTTTTGAATTTTTTGTGACCGGAGGTCTTTGTTCATTAATATTAAGAAAAATATTGCATACAAAAATATGAAAACCGGTGGTATTATACAGAAAATATTGTGGCAGACAAGATTCTTAAATTTTATAAACGCCTTATCAAGAATATAGTTTCATATGCTGACGACTCCGCTGTGGTCGAGGGTATTGATACCCGTGCCGCCTTGGAAGACAAAATAAATAATTGTATTAATTATTTTTAAAATGCTTGTAATGCAGTTGGCAGTGCTGAGAAGTCTTCAGCTATGCTCTTTGGAAAGAACACTCTCAGAAAACGTCGACCTATTTTTAAACTGTCTAATGTCAGTGTTTCTGTGAAAGATAATGTTTTATACCTGGGTTCTTGCCTTGAGATTCGTTTTCGTTGGTTGGATCATTTAGATTTATTTCGGGATAAAGTCAAGTACTTCTCTTGTTCAATGAGGAAAGCTCGTATTAGAGACAGTGCTTTGCAGATTGATTTTATGAAGATATGGTATCACTCTGTTATGAAAAAACAAATTTCATATGGTTTTGAAATCTGATACAGAGACTTGCGGTATCACAGTATCAGACGACTCTCTTCTTGTCAGCGTCTCTGTAATTTATCAATCATTCGAGTCTATCGCACTGTATCCACTGAAGCCCTATGTGTCTTATCTAGAATCCCTCCTATTGAGCTGGAGCTCGATCAATTATGTACCTTCTATAATATTTTGCATCGTGATGAGTTTACTTGGATCGATGGTATTTATATTTCTGGAGATAAGATTGCGACTCGTATTTGTATTTATGATTACCCATTTTTTGCATCGCATAACTTTGTTCAGTTTGCATATCCTGCTACCAAAAATGTGCCTAATTTTAATCATCCCATCATTTACACTGACGGTACGAAGATAGAACATGGTGTGGGGTGTGCTTTTGTTGTCTATTTAAATGATGTGACTTTGGGCGAGATACGTTTTAAACTAAACAGCTACAATACATAAATAACGCCTGCGTACAGTTTACAATACAGTTTATCAAGCTGAACTCTCAGCATTGGATAATGCCATCGAATGGTGCAGCACATCTTCTTTCTCTGAATTTCACACCTATTCAGACAGTCTTTCGTCAATTTAGGCTTTAATGAATCTCTTTCCTGCTGATAAGCTTCTTTGTAATATTTACTGGAATCTTAGGCTTTTAAATAACAAAAGTATTGATATTGGATGGATAAAATCACACATTGACTTGGTTGGTAATGAAAGAGCTGATTACCTTGCTAAATCGGTCATTTTGGAAAATACGTATGATGATGTTTTGGACATCCCTAAACCAGTTTCTTATGTTAAGAGTTACTTTAAGAGTAACATAGTTAATATTTGGCAAAATGAATGGGAGGTCAGCTTAAAGGGAAGAGACACCTTTTCCGTCCTCCGTAAACCGGATTATACTTTTCTTGGCTATTCACAAGTTGTGGATTACTTTTTATCATCTCATGGTGCTTTCTAAATCTATCCCAATCTATCTTCACAAAACTTGTAAACGTTCTACTGAAAAATGGGACTGCGGCAGTGTTGATGATGTCAAACATTACATCTTCGGCAAATGTCCTTTAATGTCTTTTTGTTTTAATTTTGTCCGCAATAGAACATTGAACTGGAATCTCAGAACGTTTTGTTATCCAAATCAAATTATAAAAAACTCTGCATCCTATACAACGAACTTAATAAACCGTACTCTTTCATGAAATATCGCTTTTAAAGACTCTTTTTTTCTACGGTGTTTCTGCCTGTTTATCGTCGTGAACTTTTATTGACTTTATTATTATCCTCATTCCTTAGCCATTTGTATTTGTCAATGACTTTAAACACTGTTTTCATTTTGTTTTTATTTTAATTTTTGTGTTTACATAGAAGTCATATGTTATTTTTGTATATGTCTATACTTTCTGTTTTTTTCCGTCTTCTTTATGATTTTGTGTTTACTCATAAATCACATGTTATGCTTTGTAAATGACTATAATTGCTATTTCTTATGCTTTTATCTATAGTACTTGGGTGCCATAGTTTTCGTAATACTTTGTTTCAATATATGTGTCGCTGTTTTCTGAGTCAGTTTTCTTGGCAGTGGCTTGCTGATTGGCGGAGGGGTTTTTTCTGCCAGGGGTTCATGCCTTTGCATTTTTTTTTTTTTTTTTTGGTTGGCTCCCTGGTAAAGTGATTGATTGTAGTATACAGAAATGTTTGATAAACAGGCTGATGCAGACAGTTTTCAAATCGAAGAATTATTTTAATAGATATTTGATGCTAAAGTTGGGCAAAATTGCTCCACTAAAAAAGTTTTATAGGATCAAAAACTATACATGGGAATTTAATCATTTTTAGATTATTTTATACGTTTGAAGTTCCCAATAGGCAGAATGTATTTCTTTTTTTAATTTGACTCATTTTTTTGAGGTTTTATTTCTATTTTAAATTCAAATTTTCAGCATTTCGAGAGATATTTTTTACATATTTTAGAAAATGGTATTAATTTAAACTGTTGCCACCTGTATAAACAGCGCAAACAATAATGTTTGCTTGAAATTAAAAATTTATTTACACGTGACTATTATAAAAAGAAAAAAAAACATTTGCAATTAGAATTAAATAATTATGTATAAAAGCAAGAACTTATAACAAATTACATCATAAAAACTATATTTACACGTGAATTTTAAAAGAGAAAGGATATTTTAAAATAATAAATTCATTAACATGCGTTAGAAGTCTTAAATAGGAGAAATTACGTGACATTTTCGTCACATTGCAGTTATTAAATAAAATTAACACAAAATAATATTGCAAAACAGTTTAAACTTAGAAATTGCGCTAGACAATTATTTGATATTTCGAGGGGATCTTTTCAACTATTTTTGTTACGACAGCGCAAATAATATTTCATTTCTAACAAAAGTATTTTCTCTTGAGTATTAAAAAGAGAAAGAATAGTTTGGTCAAAATTACGTCAGATTAAAAACGATTAATTTAAAATGTCTTATTTAAAAGAACTTTCTTTTCGCTTTGTTAAAAAATACCGGGAGACAAAGACTCTGTATACTTAATTCCTTTTATATTAGCTCATTTTGAAATGTTTAACTGATTTTACTTAATCAAAGACGAAAACAGCGATTGTATCTTTGGTACTACTTAGTTATCCCGTCGACCAAAAATCTATCGCCAAACTATAAGATTAAATGCCAATAATGGTTGATCGTAAATGTCACATTAACTTGACTTTCAGCATGTTACACGTGTCTACGTCATCAAGTTATTTTTATTTCGACGTTTTATTTGTATTTTTATTAATGTTATACTAATTTATTTGTTCTTTCGTTATTTAAAATAAAAATTATGTCAATTTGTATAATTTGGCGGGTGGTTTGGCGATTTATATAATTTGGCGAAATTGGTCTATGGGATAATCAAGTAGTACAGCAGCGGATTTGGCCTTAAAATTCCCCAATCAAAGAGAAATGAATAGAAATCCGTTTATAGGGAGATCGCCACTGTTTTTTAAATTACAATTCAATCTTCCGAAATCTTTTTCAAGCCGATCAAATTAGCGTGCTTTTAGAGTCTACGGTGTCTGAACGGGTGTTGACGAGCGTAGCTCATAGGGGGCAGAGCCCTCTAGTTTCTTATGAAAAAAACTTAATTGTACATATAAAGGCAAGCAAATGAAAAAATAAAGTGATTAATATTTTAGTATTTGTTATTATTAGAGTTCCAAATACATGCATTCGCATATGTGCATATGTATTTGCATAGTTTGTCTACATTTTACGTAAATGCTGATGAATTATAAATACTAAAGAAAAAAAAGTTAGAGAATATTTCTTGATTGTTTTTCATTTAAATTTAAGTTATAATTTACTTTAATATTTAGTTTAAATCTTACATAAAAATACAGTGAATAATAAAAAAAAAAATGCTCTTTTGTTTTTGATAAATATGGAAATAACAATGCTATTGTTTATCTTGAACTTTACTAAGATTTCTCCTGAATGCTCATCTTTGCATCGTGCATTATGCCATTGAAGAATTTGTAAGTGATACTTTCCAGAATTTTACATTAAACAGGGGTCGTACTGGATTATTTTTTTAATACAAATTTTTCTAAATAATAAATTTCTTGGTATATTTGTATGAAAATGCTGTTTTATAATTCCATTCTTCTTGCCTCCTCCATCAACAGAATCCCGTGGTATATATCCACCTGTTATAGTATTCATGTTTAGAAAATTATATAAAACAAATTTAATGTTTATAATATAATATAATATTTATTAAAGACAGAAAGTCATTGAGAGTTCATCATAAGTAAAAATACTTCAGAATTACATTGAATGATGCATTTATGGCGAGTTTAAACATTCAAGGGGACAAGGGACCTTAAAAACCTTCAAAATCATTTTTTTTATTTTTTTGTAAATTTCACTTTAAATATTATTCAAGCGTACATTATATGCATTATGGCATGCATTTATCACAAAAAAAAATTTTTTTGAGAAAAAAATGGAATTTTAATTCTTAGAAATCTTTGAAATGCCCCCTGTGCGTTCCATATCAATGAAAATCCCCAATATTTTTTATAAAAGTTTGATTTATATATATAAATAAAACTCTGCATCGAATTTTATATATCTGAATATAAAGGTAAAAAAATTAAAAAAATAAAAAAAAAAAAAGAAAGAAAGAAAAATTTTTTTGAAAAATTTTTGAATTTTTTCTTTTTACCTTCATATTTAATTATACAAAATTCGACGCACAGTTTTATTTATATATATATAAACCAAACTTTTATAAAAAGTATTGGGGGTTTTCATTCATATGGAACGCGCAGGGGGCATTTCGAAGATTTCTAAAACGGCGGAACAACGCGTAAAATTCCATTTTTTTCTGAAAAATATACATTTTTTTGTGATAAATGCATGACATAATGCATGTAATGCACCCATAAATAATATTTAAAGTGAAATTTACAAAAAATAAAAAAATTGATTTTTAAGTTTTTAAGGTCCCCTCTTGTCTTCTTAAAATGAATTATTCATTGTCTGCTATCTATTTAAAATGGCTATTTAAAGACTAAGAAAGGATTTAAATAGTGCATAATATATTCTCATTTGGATTCCTTCTGCATTTTCTGCTTGCACATTTGATTGCACATTTTCTGCCAAAAATCTTTATTCATAATTTTGTTTTGTTTTTCTTTTTTTATGGCACAGAAAACGGAATTCTCTTTACTATACTCTCAAGATAACTTAAGATAAATGACTAAAGTTTGATGTAAACCAATAAAAGTAGTTTTCGAGAAAATAAAGTAAAAAGCCGTTGAAAGGGGAAAAAATAACGCAAATCTTGCGTCTTTTAGTGGAATCTGCAGCATAAGGTATTATTTTAAATAAAATAACGCATGCATAAAGTCGAAATTCTTGTGGATGTTCTTGCTAGGCGCTTTAAAAAACAGGATAAAATCTTTAATATTAAAAGTGCATCCATCAATTTTGGATATGAAACACATTTTGTGCGGGAAAATGAAGGAACTTTTCCTTTCTTAAAAACGTATTTTGCTTTTAAAAAGAGTTAATATAGAACATACCAGGTGAGTAAAAGACATAGAAGGAACATTTTTTAAATGTATTTTTTTCACGTAAAATTCTTATCATAAATCACTAATTTATAAATTAATAATTCATAAACCATGAAATAGTAATGCAAAACTTTTCACTTTGTAGAAACTGCGATAAATCATGGTATTCAGGTTTTTTCTTTTTACGTTGTTATTTATTTTAACATAATTTTCGTATAAACACAAGCAAAAGCAAAAAGTAAGCAATTAATGATTTTAAAAAAAGTTACTAAATAATTGAACTGCTTTTGAATAATTTCAATTAATTGTAAATTTACTAAACAACAATGAAATTTTTCGCAAAAATATTTTAAAATAGATTAAAATATTCCAAAAATCCTCTATACTTTTGACCAATAAACACTTCTTCATATTCTGATTGCCTTAAAATGATTTGAAAAGGAAAAAACAAGACTAATGCGAGAAATTTTATTACGTATATTCCAAAACTTTGCTGGAAATTATACACTATTAGAGAGAACAAAATAACAAAGGATTTATTTTTTGAAACCATCCTACTTTTTACGTAATTTACATACGAAAATTACAGGGTAAGCGTTATAAAGTTCTCATCTTAATTTTGCTTTATTAGTTCTTTTGTATTAACATAGAATTTTCTTATTTTATTATAGTAGTCATATACTCCATTTATATTAATCTAATTATAAAGCATAAGTGTCCGTGGATAACGCTGGAGTCATATCGACGAGGTGTGATAGATATTACTCCATTTTCAATCCACACACGAGAAGATATATACAACGTGATTCAAAATTAATATAATAGACGATTACAAACGGCTATAACTATTTAATCGATAAGAATTACACAGAATGTAAAAGGAAGTTCAAAGTTTTGTTTGCATGGCTTTATAAACGTTCTATGCGACTCCCCTTGCAAACTCGGACAACATCTAAACATCTTTTTTGCTCAAACATCCGATACCATCTGCGTATGTAGTTAGCATTTGGAGGTGCTTGACTGTACCGCTGACGAAATCTTCTCTGCACTGTGATGATAGAACGACAATTGTGAAATTCTAACACACAGAATGCTCCAAAATGCTAACAACATGCACAGAAAGTAAGTATAGATGTTGTTCGTGTGACCAAGGAGGGTCACATAGAGCATTTATATAGTACATAGAACAAGAATTTAAACACATAGAACAAGAATCTTTTACATTCTGTGGAATTCTTATAGATACATTCTTTCAGATTAAATAGTTACAGCCGTTTCTAATTGCTATATTTATTTTGAATCACACTGTATACACAGTATATTCTTAATATTGTCGTTCGATATGCTGTCACCAATGGAATGAACGTGTGATACCAGGCACGATGTAAGTTCGCGAATAACTTCATTAGGATAATTCATATAAATATTAAATTGAACATTTATTTAAGATACACTTCGACATTTACAAGTTATGTCAAATGCAACATTTACGTTTACAGGCAAGTATATAGCTGATTTTACACTATGTTAAATTACATTTTGTGATACTATCTACGTACTAGGTTAGAACACTATAACACACTATCCCCGTCTCTCTTAAACTTATATTTAAGATTTATCTAATAGTATGACCAGTCAGGTTAAACCGTAATCTCGCCACACACTTAGGCTTCTCCTACAAGATACTTCTCTATGAAACACAATGTGCACACACTACGACTACTGATCTATCGTAATATCATTCTTCTATCTCTCCATGCAGTCTTTACCCAGTCATCTTCCTTCAATTCTCTTGGGTCTCCCATTTATTTTCACGCGCAACCGAAAGACTCGCTGTTGCTCCGCAACAGGTAATCAATCAGGATTATCTTCTGGTCATAAACTCTTCCTTTTACTGCTACATGCCTTCCTCTTGCACCATTCATATTCCAGCGCATAATAACTCTTTTTTTTAATTTCCTTTCTTACCTTTCATACATTTCACTCCTTTTATTCTAATAGATAAGAAAATGTTTCTGTAACTCAAGTACGTTGATAATAATACTCAAAAAATATAACTAATAAACAAAATAAAATAAATTTAAAAATATTTTACATTAAACCTACGTCTCGGTAACGTCAGAAACCTGACAGGTGGCAATGGTGTAAGCTCCCTATTTCCCTTTGTTCGGAAATGTAAATTACATCTAAAAATCGCATAATTTAAATTTTTATACCGATGATTATTTAAAAAAAGAAGAAATTTCAAATGCAATTGGCATGAAATCTGTATTTCAATTAACGTTCTTTTTTTTATGTTTTTCCAAATATTTTTCAAGCATGTTTTCTTTACTGGACACCCATTTGCAAAAATCCAATATACAGGATGTTGCATAAAAGATGGGCAAAATTTTAAGACGTGATAGTATACCTCCAAACGAACAACTTTAATCAAATAACACATGGTCGGAAATAAAATGTAAAGGTGATGGCGCATTTCGAAACTTGGCCCATGCAAACGTTAAAGTTCCTATCCGGTTTTTGAGTTATCGGAAGAAGACTGACAATAATAGCATGCAAATGTGATATGACGAAGAAGAACTTGTATGTAAAATTTATCCTCGATTAACCCTTTCGGAACTCGCTCCTTTTACACAAATTTTATTCGTTTGACACCACTTATTGTTAGATGTCACCTTTACTTGCATAATCATGAAAGGGCTTAAATTAAATACAGCAAATATTACTTTATAATAGGACAGCTATAATAGGACAGCTAAATAGAACAGCTAATAGAACAATTTTTAAAATAAAATTGGTAAGGATTTTCTAGATGCATTTTGTTATGACGTCTTTAAAATACATAAAAGTATAACATATAAACAAAAAAACAAGTAACCAATTAAAATTTTATTGAAAAAACCTATTTAAAAAATCCTTTAAAAATTGTGATCCTATAATCTAGACTTTTAGCGTTATTATTATATTTTTATTGGAGAAATCATAGAGTATTTTTGTACAACATAAACAGTATTTTTAAAGTAAAGTAAAATATTTGCTCATAAAACTAGTTTATATATGCATTTTATATGTCCTTACTATGTGTCCTACTAATATGTCCTGTTTATAGGACAGCTAGTTACTTAAAAAGTTAAAAACTTTTTTTCAAAATTTTTCTAGTATCTACTTAATTACATCATATTAATGATATAATCGAAGTTTTAAATTTTTTCAAAAATATTTAATCGGTGTGGTCCAATATGGATTAATAATGGTGCAAATATAAATTCTGGACATACATTTGAAGGTGCATCCATGGTCCTGAACGGGATAATACATAAAAGCTGCTGATCCGAATGTGCAACTGTTGATCGCGGTAGAAACGTACATGATGTTTTTTACTGATGTGGAAAAGATGTTATGCATTTTATCTACAGAACTGCACATGGAAATGGCTCAGAGGCTCAACGATTGTACGGAGATCGGTTTCCCAACAGGCGGTTGTTACTTAATCGTTCTTTGTATGTTTTTGCTTCATATAACAAAATCTCCTTCGGCACACTCTAGCGCATTTGCGGGTTTTTGTTCCGATCATGCATTCTTTGATGAAAGTTGTTTGTTTGGATGTGTACTGTCACCTCTTAAAGTTTTTCCCATCTTTTATGAAACACCCTGTATATAGCTCAGCGTTTGGTTTTTGTTTTCCGGTCAATATCTCTTAACCAAATAAACACTTCAGCAATAAATAAATACGCAAATAAAACACATATTTAAGGAATTTGTAATAGAATTGCATGCCTAAGGACTAAAATAATCTGAAAATTCAAGGCTGCTGTATCAAGATATTTGGCAGTTTCATCGGCAACTACGCTAATACAGTAGTGCTCAAAAATATTTTGAAAAACATATTAATTGACTTAATTAAAAATAATAATAAAATACAAAACTTTAGCATTTATTTTATTTAACCATATTCAATGTTATACAGAATTTTATTAAATTAACTATCATTTGATAGAAAATAACGTGAAACCCATGAAAAATCGGAAAAATGATAAATCAAAAGTATTTTGACATTATAATAAAAAATCGTTTTAACACAATAATTATCAAGTACAGTAATGTGTCAGTCAATATTTGGTAGCATATCCTCTGGCCTTTATGACAGCCTCACAACGCGCGGACAGCGAATCGACTAACTTTTGTATTCGATCCAAAAGAATTCGGCCCCTGTCATTTTTAAGACCTTCGTACAAAGCCTCCTTATTTGAATAATTTTGGCATCTTACTCTACGTTCTAACTCCTTCCACAGATGCTCTATGGGGTTCTAATACGGATTTTGACTTGGTCACAATAGAACCTGGACTTTTCTGCGTTTCATAAAATCACTTACGTAACTGCATTTGTGTTTCGAGTCATTATGTTTCTAAAAATGCCACTTAGCAGGCATGTTTTGTTTAGCATATGGTAGCATATGAGTCTTTAATATACCAGCATACATGAACCGATCCATACTCCCCTCAATTCGAACTAAGGGTCCAACTCCACAGCGAAAAAAACAACTCCAAACTCCACCACATTGCCCCTTCATGTTTGACGGTGGATATTTGGTGTCGAACATGATATTTTTAGTTTTTAGGACATCGAATGCACACTGGTGTCCAAAATTAAGGACCAGTCACAAAATTCTAATTTTTAGGTAAGCGAATATTCAAAAGGAAATAATATAATTCAAATAATTACTATCCCTACAGCACAGCTAGTCCATATAGCATCTCATTCATGTCATACAAGGTCACAAGTGTCACAGTCACTACGGTAAAACAAAAAATAGGAAATTCCACACGTCTCATTATGAGTCTTATATTATCACTACATGTGACTCCACTGAGACGTCAATATGACTGCTGCTTTGTGATGCGTCACCAGGCGACTTTACAATGTAGTTACATTGTGACTTTCATGTGACTGTCTTTTTTAGACTCAATTTCAAAGTCCTCAAGAACGTTGCATTATGGTAAGTCCCCAAATAATATCACATTATAATCACATGGCGACTTTTCACAAAAGAGAACAATGGTGACTTCACAGTAGTCTCTTTGTCACCTGAAAGCCATCATGTGACTTTAATGTGATATTATTTGGTAACTTATCACAATGCAGCGTTCACGATGACTTTGAAATTGAATCTACAGATGACAGTCACATGAGAGTTACAATGTAACTATATTGTAAATTCACATCGTGACTCGACACAAAGCAGCAGTCACAGTGACGTTTCAGTGGAGTCACATATAGTGATCATTTCAAACTCATAATGAGATTTATTGAATTTTCTATTTTTTTTGCTTCAACGTAGTGACTGTGACACTTGTGACCATGTGTGACATGAATGAGATGTTATATGGATTATCTGTGCTGTAGAGATAGTAATTATTCGAATTATATTATTTCCTTTTGAGTATTCGCGTACTTGAAAATTGGCGTTGTGTGATTGGTCCTTAATTTTGACCAGTGTGCTTGATTCTACCAGAAGACACTAAATTAAACTTGCTTTCATCGCTCCACATTAGATCACCCTACACTTCTCCACATTTTATGCCGTTTTGCGAATGAAAGTCTGGCCTTCCTATTTTTAGCAGGTATCAAAGTCTTTTTTGCTGATCTTCGGCCATGTAAACCATAGAGGTTCAGGCTTCGTTTGACAATTGAAACGTGTATGTCTATGCCGTAATTTTTTTTCAATTCATTTTTTATTATTACACACCACTTACGACAATCACTTGCAGATAGGTTTTTTTTTTTTTTTCAACATTGCAAGTTGTTTTTTTCGACGGCCACTTCGAGACGTATTTTCGATAGATTTCCGTTTATTAAAAATTTTATTCCATGTACTAACAAGCTACCGAGACACGTTAAAAAACGAGCAACTTCTGCTTGCGTCCTTCCTTGCTTAAGTTCATTTACAACGGCTTTTCTAAAATCACTAGAATATTCTTGCACTTCGGCATTTAAAAGTTCGAAGCTGTAGAGCAACTGACCCCTTCAATAATTAAATTCAAACTAATTGTCAAAATACTTTTGAGCTAAGGAGAAGTCATTTTTCTTCGGTGGCACCGAATGCAAACAAACAAGTTGAAATTTGATACCTTTGAATAATTGCAGTCATAATGTTTATAATGATAGAGAATACATTTCCTTTTATATTTTTATATTAAACAAAATAAGAGCGAATACGATGGTGTCAAAATATTTTTGAGCGCTACTGTATAATCATAAAAATCAAGGCTGATGTAAGAAGTAAAATCTTTCGCAATTTAATTGGCAAATAAATTTTAGCATTTCGTTTATTAAATTTGAAAATTTCATTTTAATACATAATTGATAATTCTCATATAAACATGCTTTTGTATGCTGTTAGTTGGAAAATTGAATGAAAAATTTTATTAAATGTAAAATATCCATTAGATTTTATAATAAAAAAAATGTTTTTCACCTATGTTCATTTAATCAGCAATGCCTTGGTCGGATCCTCTCGTATTTTTGAAATAAATCATAATTTTCAAAAATCTCCAATATTTAATAATCAATACTAATAAAAGAACAGACCACTCTGTATGTGTGTTCGTGTCTGTCGGCGATAGCTAACGAAATCTACGGTACGTACGAAGTTGAAATTTTTTGTGAAGGCAGTCGAAGGTCTCTCCTAATATACCTGGTTCTCAGAATTTTAAAATTCTTGTTAATACCTGAGTTATTAATTAACAACTTTAAATCACTCTCATAAAAAAAAAAAACTATCTCTGCCTTTGGGAGAGGGGAAGATCTCTGACACATGCGTTGAAGGTGCTGATACGCAAATGAAGAACGAAAAAAAAAATATTTCGGAGTATTTTGTCATTATTTATTAACTAACATGTTGTTTAACTGCTTAGTAAAGTTCAAAACGGAAGACATGTTCTGAAAGATCGTACTCTTATGTCTCAAATGCTGCAATCAATTAAAAAATATATCGCAATTAACCCCTTGAAAAAAAAAATCAAAAAGGATCATTTTTCCGAAAACGTTTTTTTCCCTTATTGAAACACCTCCCCTAGATGCAATTTTCAAGGCACTGACAAACCAAATATAGTGGAACTCCACTTATACGTTACCTGACTTTTACTTTTCTCTTAGTTGCACGTTTCAACTTAGCGGTTCCAGTCGTTTGCCATTAAAAATTAGCTGAGTTATACATTTTTGAGTCATATGATTCCCTCAGTTATACGTTAGGTTTTTGCGTTTCCGGGTGGAATTTTGTGTCACTTTTACGTTTTGCTGAAAATAATTTCAGAATTTCTGCTAAACCTTGCTTTACGTCTTTGCCGACTGATGATGTGTCTGATTGTGATGATCCCACTCAGAACAATCATTCGATGCAGAGCTGATCTGAGGATTTTTGACATTGGAAAGCGGTTCGTCAGGAGTACAAGCAATGACTATAGACCTGTATTATTAACAGAAATGAAAAGTTAACAGTTCAGTGTTGGTTCTGGAGAAAAGAAGCAATACAAGATTAGTGATTATTTTAATATAATTTAGGAAACTGCTGAAATGTCTTTTTATAAAGGATTTACATGCCAAGGCGATTCCGGTGATTTCTTTTGAGTACTCTACATGTGTAAAAAATACTTTTAATAAGGCTTTTATGATAAAATAAATTCATGTGTACTTTTCTTATGTACCTTTGTTTTTTGCTCTGTTACATTTCCGCGAATTTATGTCATGGGTGCAGTAATACATACAAAATTCAGTTTTCGATATAAAAGGTACATTTTCATGATATACTTTAAAAAAGGGTTCCGGTAGATCATTAGTTAAGTTGTACGTTTTACTGAGTTCTACGTTTTGTTGTCCGGTCCCGAGTAAAACGTATAACTGGAGTTCCACTGTAAATGCTTATAAAGCTGAAACCTTCTTCCAATCGATGGTGTAATTGGTTTTTAAAAATATAAGATTTAACCCTTTCAAATGCACCGTCAAACGGACATCACTTTACGCCTCATAAAGAGGATTTACATTTCGGCGCGAATTCTCTCCATTTCGGTTAAACGTTTTCCCTCTAAAATATGCATATGTTTTTATGAAAATTGAAAAAGGATTTGGTTTTAGTTATATTTACGATCCATTAAAATTTCAGAGAATTCAGTGAACACTAACCATCTATTTTGTTATGCTAATGAAACCGACACGAAAAAAAAAAAGAAAATAAACGATGTGCGAATAGGGAAGCTGAAAAATAGCAAATAAAGTCTTTGTGCAACAATATTAAAATGTTTGTTCCACTCCTCAGTTACTTAGTGCTGAACTTCATCACCTTAAAGCTATTGCTGTTGATCGTGGTTATTCCTCTAATATTATAGATTCTATTTATAAGAAACTAGCCGCCTTCGACCGCTACGCTGGTCGGTTTTTCTAAAGAAATCTTGAATGAAACAAAATATATCTGTGAATTTGATCATGCGTTTTAAAGCAATATGGACATTTACCTGGTGTATCCAACCGAATTGCTGAATGCAATGTGAATGAATGTCATTACATCTTTTTTTTTTGAGTCATACAAAATTTAGACTGTTAAGGAACAATTTCTTTAGTTGATCTGTATGTGTAAGATTCGATAAAGAACAATAGAACAATATGTAATATACTGTAAGCGTTGATGAAAATTATCAATGCAAGTCTCATTAGAATCTGTTAATTAGACTTACTGAAAATGCTGATCGTTCATAATAATTGGGTTCGCCTGATTCTAGAACTTCCATCTATAATTCTACAATCAAGCAACCTAACAACCAAGCAATAGCAAATTATATGTGCATTATACTAAAACATTTACTGAAAAATTAACTAACCGATCAAGTTGCATCGAAATCCAGAATCTTTTAAACTGGAAAACATACTCGAAACCTTTCCTAAATATGATCTAATTAAGAGTTTAAATCCCATAAAAATTTATTAAGTGGAACCTTTAAAAAAAGCAAATCTTTCAAAATTGGGTTCATCTGATTTAGAACATTCCCCATAATTATTTAACTAAGCAACGTAGAACGTTATGTTTTATACTAACATCTATCCTGAAAAATTATCTAACTAACAATGTAAGTCCCGTCAAAATCTATTCAGCAGAACTCAAGATATAAGCGGCCGGAATGAAATTTCTCTTTGCATTAAATATATATTGAGATAGTTAAATATAACTTTCATAATCGCATTAACCCGATTATAGAACTCTCTGGGAGGTAGGGGTAGGTATATACTGCATCACTTCTGAATTTTTTAAGGAACTCGGCTCAACTTTCATAACTATAGCATATATACTCTCTAGTATACCCTATCTCAGTAGCGTATATAATACAATTTTCTTTACTGTACCAGTGAGAACTTTTTCCACATAGCTCCGTAACTAAACAACACAGAATGATATGATAAATATTGAAAAAATCCCTGAAATATTATCTTTAATTAGTTGACTTGAAATCTTTCATAATCGAGTTCACCTAATTTTAGAACTCCCGTAGCAACTTAGAATGATGGTTTTTACATTAAACCATTTATAATCCAAATTTACTGTTTAACAGTGTAAGTTCTACAAAATTCTGTTCAGTAGAATCTGAGTTACAGTCATATTTACAATATTTATTGCTCATTAAACCTTTTTTCTTTACATTTGAAATAAAATCAGTAACTGTTTTGGTATTCCCCTGTTATGCCAACACCATTGTCACCAAGCGTAATTGTTGGCACAAAAATGAAATGATACATTTGAAAAAAAAAATAATAATAATTTTGTTGATAAAAAAAAATGAGCATTTAAAAAATATAACTTTTGAAAATTACAGACTTTGACCTACCATTTTTTTAAATCAATAAAAATAATGGTACTACTTGGTTATCCCGCCGACCAAAAATCTATTGCCAAACTATAAGATTAAATGCCAATGATGGTTTATCGTAAATGTCACATTCAATTGACTTTAAGCAAGTTACACGTATTTACGTCATCAGGTGATTTTTATTTCGACATTTTAAATGTATTTTTATTAATGTTATACTAATTTATTTGTTCTTTCGTTATTTAAAATAAAAATTATGTCAATTTGTATAATTTGGTGAGTGATTTGGCGATTTATATAATTTGGCGAAATTGGTCGGCGGGTACCAAAATAAATACTTAAATAAGAAAGAATAAATAAATATTTTGCAAGTAATAAAATATAGTCAATTTAAACTGCAGTCTTGAAATTGTAAATGTCTTTTACTACTGAAGCATGGCGTACGTAATACGTATGTCTCACATTGCAGTAAACATTTCATTCTTTCAATGAAGACATTCATGGTTTTTTGAACAAAACATTTTTATATGTATAATTCCTAACTTCTGAAATAATTTTATTGTAGCTTCCTCATCATCAGATAACTGCGAAATGGTAAAATCTATATCAGTATCAGTATTAAATATTTTCTATTCAAAAAATAACAAATTAAAAATTTTTGCGAGATTATGATGGAATAAAATAAATTCCACCATTAAACATTTCTGCATAAAAATATTCACGTTCAATAATTAGCAAATGTTAATGTGTGGCACGGTTTGCAATAAAAATCGTTTGCACGATTAGGGTTGAAATAAATGGCGCGATACCATAAATTTTTGCATGGTATCGCGACGAAAATTAGAACGAAAAAGTACCACAGTTTTTTTTTTATTATTTAGTTTTAGTTTTCCAGGCGTTTGAATTTTTTTTTTTTTTCTAATTGACGAAGTTGTTTTTATTTAACCAAAAGGATTGGTTAAAAAATTATTCAATTTGAATTTTTTCCCTTGCTATAGTAACAGAATGAAAAGAATGAGTTTTTAGAAATCATCGCTTGAAAAATTCAGGTTTTGGCGCCAAAGATAGTGCCAAATTAGAGAAATGTCAAATATATCTCGAACTATTGGGCTTAAAAGAATTTAGTTAGTACCATTCGATTCAGCATACAAAAATACACCAAAATATGTCATCAGTTGAAAAATAACTATAAAATCAGATTTTTAAGGAATTTTTTTTAAAGTTCGTTCTCTTCCCCCCCCCCCCCCCCTTGGCGGTGGAATTTTGGAAAATCCTTTCTTAGCGGCACTCTATATCATAAGAAGTATTTTTACCCCGATTTTCAAGATTTTAGGTTCAGTAGTTTTGGCTGCGCGTTGATTAATACAAAATCCATACTTTCTTTTATATATATAGACTAGCCGCCTTCGCCCGCTACGCTGGTCGGTTTTTCTAAAAAAATCTTGAATGAAACAAAATATATCTGTGAATTTGATCGTGCGTTTGAAAGCAATACGGACATTTACCTGGTGTATCCAACCGAATTGCTGAAAACAATATGAATGTCATTACGCTATTATATCTTTTATGGAGTCATACAAAATTTAGACTGCTAAGGACCAATTTCTTTAGTTGATCTGTATGTGTAGGATTCGGTAAAGAACAATAGAACAATATGTAATATACTAAAAGCGTTCATGAAAAATTGTCAATGCAAGTCTCATCAGAATCTGTTAATTGGACTTATTGAAAAGGCTGATCGTTCATAATAATTGGGTACGCCTGATTCTATAACTTCCATCTACAATGCTACAATCAAGCAACCTAACAACCAAGTAACAGCAAATGATATATGTTTTATACTAAAACATTCCCTGAAAAATTAACTAACCGATCAAGTTGCATCGAAATCCACTTAGTAGAATCTTTTAAACTGGAAAATATACCGAAACCTTCACTAAAAATGATCTAATTAACAGTTTAAATCCCATAAAAATTTATTCAGTGGAACCTTTAATAAAAGCAAAACTTTCAAAATTGGGTTCATCGATTTAGAACTTTCCCCATAATTATTTAACTAAGCAACATAGAACGTTATGTTTTATAGTTACATCTTTCCTGAAAAATTATCTAACTAACAATGTAAGTCCCGTCAAAATCTATTCAGCAGTACTCAAGATATAAGCAGCCGGAATGAAATTTCTCTTTGCATTATATATATATATTGAGATAGTTAAATATAACTTTCATAATTGCGATAACCTGATTATAGTAACTGTGGGAGGTATGGGTAGGTAGGTATATTTCTGCATCACTTCTGAATTTTTTAAGGAAGTCAGCTCAACTTCCATAACTACAGCATATATACTCTCTAGTATACACCATCTCTGTAGCGTATTATCTTCCAGTTTTCTTTACTGTACCACTGAGAACTTTTTCCGCATAGCTCCGTAACTAAACAACACAGAATGATATGATAAATATAGAAAAAATCCCTGAAAGATTATCGAACTTACTGTGCATTTAATTAGTTGACTTGAAATATTTCATAATCGAGTTCACCTAATTTTAGAACTCCCGTAGCAACTTAGAATGATGGTTTTTACATTAATCCACTTATAAACCAAATTTACTATTTAACAGTGTAAGTTCTACAAAATTCTGTTCAGTAGAATCTGAGTTATAGTCATATTTGCAATATTTATTGCTCATTAAACCTTTTTTCTTTACATTTGAAATAAAATCAGTAACTGTTTTGGTATTTCCCTGTTATGCTATCACCATTGTCACCAAGCGTAATTGTTGGCACAAAAATTAAATGATACATTTGAAAAAAAAATTGTTCATAAAAAAATGAGCATTTAAAAATATAACTTTTGAAAATTACAGACTTTGACCTACCATTTTTTTAAATCCATAAAAATAATGGTACTACTTGGTTATACCGCCGACCAAAAATGTATTGCCGAACTATCTATCTATATTATAAAGGACAAACATATCTGTGCGTAACGCATACGTCATTTTGCAAATGGCAACACTTTGAAATTTGAAATAAATTTTGGTTTTGCAATTTTCTCTACTGCAAATTTTTAAACTTCTAAACATCGCACATTTTAAATTTTCACACCGTCGTGTGACGAAAAAAAATGCTCTTTTAAATGCAATTTGTTTAAAAGCTGTATCTCAATTTAATTTTGAGATATTAATTTTTTTGTAGTTTTTAATACATTTTTTATAATTGTGGCAACTGAAGAACTCCATTTCTGTTGAAAGTCGTGGAGGGTTGAAAGTAAAGGGAAACTAATCACAGAAGAAAGAAAATAATATATTATTGTACCTTTTTGTTGCTATTTTCTCATAAAAACTGAAAAAATAAATTGAAATCAAAATACGTGCTATGTCAGCGATTTTTTAAATTTCTAAATATCGCACATTTTCAATTTTTAAACCGTCAAATTGAGAAAAAAATGTACTTCAAATTCAATTTGTTTCAAAATCGTATCTTAATTGACTGAGTTATTATGGTTTTTAAAATAACTAGCCGCCCGTGGCGGCCAACTTGATCTCCCTTAAATGTATGCTAGGCATTGTATCATGTTACTTTTATTCATAATTTAATTTACTTGCTCAATCCTTCGTCAAATTTGAAGATTCTGATAGAGAAATCGAGAACTCCCTACAGTTATGTTAGTCGGGCACAGGTGATAAATCTCCAAACATTGTACCCGTCGCATTTTTTTTTCATATTTCGTTAATTCAGATTAAAATATAATACTTTCACCCATTTTATTTAGAATGGATGACTTTAATTTAGAAATAAAACCTTTAAAATTCATGACTTTCACTTTAAAAAAAAAAAGAAAAAGAATAAATAATACCATAAACCATTTAATTTCAACATCAAAGCATTGTTTTAATTTACCCCTCAAAAAATGCTGGCGAGTTAAAAAATGCTATTGGCGAGAATTGCATCAAGCTAACATAAAAGTAAAGGGATCATGGCAACTTTTATGTAGTTTTATTTGAAAAAAATATTTTGATTAAATCGGTTGCCAGAAAAAAAATTTCTTTTCTCGCCATGGACCTTTTCCCTATTTCGCCAAGTACCTATACTGGAAAAGCACCTTCATTTATTTTTTTATTTATTCGATTTTAAATTAGATGAATAAAAGACGGCACAGGTGTCATATACGCACTATGTTGGCAGGACTTTTTTCTGACGCCAATGTCATATACGCACCGGGGTACTTAACTGGCGCCAAAGTGTCGTTATTTTGCTTGATATGGTAACCCGGATGTTGTTGTTTATTTGTTAATAAATTGTTTATTTACTTTTATTTTATTTTTTAAAATTATATAAATTGTTTTGTTCTATAGTTATTAATTAAACTTTTTATTTATTTATTGTTATTCTTTTTTTTTAATATTACACAATAACCAATGAGATGCGTTTCATTCGGGCGTTGCCATTAAACAATTAACCGCCAATTGTTTACAATTAACCAATTGAACAATTAACCAACAATTAATCGCGATTTCTGTGCCACGTAAGATAGCGTAATATATATATAGATTTTCAAGCATAAATTATTTTTTAATTTAGCTCTATCACGTGTAGCTCGATTACGGAAGGTTAATCCGCTTGCCCTTAAAACAATGTAAAAAGTTCAGCATATGTTTCCGTCTAATGTTCATAACAAAGTTAAAACTTCCTCTATAGAAAAATAAATAAATTAATATAAATAAGAAACAAATTTAACAGACATGTGATTGAACCACGCGCTTATGCACCGAAATGATCGAAAAGACTGATGTAAGGCGCAAAATCTTGGGTTAATAACTCCTGGCATGTGGTGACATGTGAAAGTATCGATTTTAATAAATTTCAAAACTTTATTTGATTGCATAAATGATATTTTTCATATAAAAATTCCTTTTGATGTTAGTGGGCAATCTAAAATATATATTACATGTAAAAAAATAAATTAGATTAAAAAAAAAAAATTGGTTTTCACCTATATTCTGTAACCCGAGGAGCTCGGGTTCGATCCCCTAGTAAGATTAAATGCCAATAATGGTTGATCGTAAATGTCACATTCACTTGACTTTAAGCAAATTACACGTATTCACGTCATCAGGCGATTTTTATTTCGACGTTTTAAATGTATTTTTATATATGTTATACTAATTTATTTGTTCTTTCGTTATTTAAAATAAAAATTACGTCAATTTGAATAATTTAGCGAGTGGTTTGGCGATTTATATAATTTGGCAAAATTGGTCGACGGGTATCAGAATAATTACTTAAAATATAACAATAAATAAATATTTTGCAAGTAATAAGATATAGTCAATTTAAACTGCAGTCTTGAAATTCTAAATGTCTTTTACTACTGAAGCATGGCGTACGTAATACGTATGTCTCACATTGCAGAAAACATTTCATTCTTTCAATGAAGACATTCATGGTTTTTTAAACAAAACATTTTTATATGTAAATTCCTAACTTCTGAAATAATTTTATTGTAGCTTCCTCGTCATCAGATAACTGCGAAATGGTAAAATCTATATCAGTATCAATAATAAATATTTTCTATTAAAAAAATAACAAATTAAAAAGTTTTGCGAGATTATGATGGAATAAAATAAATTCCATCATTAAAAATTCCTGCATAAAAATATTCACGTTCAATAATTAGCAAATCTTAATGTGTGGCACGGTTTGCAATAAAAATCGTTGCACGATTAGGGTTGAAATAAATGGCGCAATACCATACATTTTGGCATGGTATCGCGACGAAAATTAGAACGAAAATGTACCACAGGTTTTTTTATTTAGTTTTAGTTTTTGGGGCGTTTGAATTATTTTTTCTAATTGACGAAGTTGTTTCTATTTATCTAAAAGGATTGGTTAAAAAATTATTCAATTAGAATTTTTTTCCCTTGCTATAGTAACAGAATGAAAAGAATGAGTTTTCAGAAATTGTCACTTGAAAAATTCAGGTTTTGGCGGCAAAGATATTGCCAAAATAGAAAAATATGAAATATCTCTCGAACTGTTGCGCTTAAAGGAATTTAGTTAGTACCATTCGATTCAGCATACAAAAATACACCAAAATATGTCACTAGTTTAAAAATAACTATAAAATCAGATTTTTTAAGGAATTTTTTTACCGTTCGTTCTCTTTTTTACCCCCCTTAGGGGTGGAATTTTGGAAAATCCTTTCTTAGCGGCACTCTATATCATAAGAAGTATTTTTACTCCGATTTTCAAGATTTTAGGTTCAGTAGTTTTGGCTGCGAGTTGATTAATACAAAATCCAGACTTTCTTTTATATATATAGATTGACGAAACCAGTCCATTCTGAAAAGCATTTTGATTCCAACTTTAATACTTTACTTGCGTTGAATTTTTTTCCTAAAATCAGTCAGTAAGTTGCTAAAATCTTAAGAAAGTTTCATTTTACTGCCATTGTTTCTCTTGTTAATAAAATCCCTTTTTCAAATCTCAAAGACCCCATTGATCTCCTAGATAACTGGGGTAGTTACCAAATCTCTTGCCAGTGTGGTCTTTCTTATATTGGCCAGACTAAACGTACTCTTAGATTTCGTTTAAAAGAGCATGAAGGTTATGTTAAAAATCAGGAGCTTAAACGTTTCTCTATTGCTCAACATTGTTGGTCTTTTCAACTAAGACTCAATTTTTCTTCAGCCATTATTATCCAAAATTGTTCTTCTAACCTTGATCTTGATTTTCGGGCAGCTTACCACATCATTGAAAATTTTCACTCTTTAGTCAATGACTTATCTAGTACTCCTGATTTTCCAAGTGCTTGGAAAGCATTAATTTAATTTCCCCGTTTTGGTTTCTTTTTCTCTCCTTCTCCGGTAGATGTCGCTACTTGTCCACTTAGTCGTTTCCTCTGCTTCTCTCTCATTGGTTGTTTTTGGCGCATTCTCTACATGCATCGTTATATAAGCCCTCTGCCGATCTCTGCCATTTTGCTCAGCCTTGCTTTTTCTAGCACGCTGTGCCTCGCACTGAAGAAGAATCTTGCTAGTAGATTCAAAACAGCTGCTGTTTTCTGCTTTTCATGTATTATTTGTGCACTTTTAAATGTTGGTTTCTGCTTTTTAATAGGAAAGCTTAGTTGATCGAAGCACCTTTGGTGCAATCGTTTAACGCCTTAGTTTTCTCTACGAAGGTACTATGGTTCGAAGTTCGATACGATTGGAGTGTAAATTTGAATTAGTAGATTCTTGCTATATTAAGGATTTCAATTTTCTTTACCACTGACTTTACACAACTTTCCAACTGAACAAATGTCGGGCCCTGGTAATTTGCAAAATCTCTACTCCCCACACCTCCCCTCTGTACCGATCTGTGATGCAAATTTCAGGTTTATTTACGAATATAATTAAGGGCCTGGATACGCAGGGCGGGGCAGCTAGTTTGTAATATTTTGTTTGCAGGAATTTCACCCATGACTATGATATGCAATACATTCATTAGGGTTAAAGTTTCTCTGGAAAAAAACATAGAACTATGCATAAAGAGGAATTGACACATCCTCAAAATGGTGAAGCATAAACTGTACCGGTTTCAGATTAGCTTATTACCTCCAGGGAAACTTCCACCAGTAAATTTGAAAGGAAAATTTCTCCTTTTCTAAATAGCTTATTCATGCAGAATTTCAGTCATAGTTATGGCCAAAAGCAGATATTTATTTTTACTAATGGAAATTTACTTCAGCGGTAGTCTAGCTCTGAGATTCGCTATATTGTGACAACCTAAACAACCTCCTGTCAGTGCCCGTGAAAGAGATATTATTACCACGACCAACTTGTACCAAGAAAAACGAATGAGAATTTTTGAAACAATTTTGAGAGAGATTTTGAATGAATAAGCCTCTGAAATAAGGTGTAATTTTCTATTTAAAATTTACTGGTGGAAGTTTGTTCCGGCGGTACTCAGAAACTATTGATCTGATGTAACACATCAGCCACTATCTTCTAACAACCTCCACAGTTACAAATGGTACACTCTATACTACATATCTCCTCCTTATTATTCATAACTGCATTAGAAAAAATGAATAATACGACATCTGCGACAGCGAGAACTTGCAGGTGGTCGTCGTGAACTTCCAACAGGGTGACCATTTTTCTCCGGTCACAATAACCGGACGTGAATGGGGTTGCCAAATTATGAAAGAACATTCAATTCTCTTTTTTGACAAAATGTAAGTCATTAGAACAAAAATGTCTTTTTTTTTTTTTTTTTTTTTTTTTTTTTTTTGCATATTTTTAAATATTTTTTGAGCTTGAAAAAATAATTAATCAATGAAAGTTTTACATTTTTGTGGCTTAAACTGCAACAAAACGATTACCCATCTTTTTATAAATAAATGAAGTTTAATTGCCCGAATAGTTCTCTAGAAAAATAGTCGTCCAGTTTGAAAAAAACATAATTTCGAGAAAAGTTTATAATTTTATAATAGGGTTACGTTAAATGAGCGAAGGTATTGTGTGGAACAAGCAGCGTTACGTTCTAAAGAGATTATAAAATATGTCGCTTAACCTATTTAGTGCAACAACCTATATGCTTAAATTAAAAAAAAAAAAAAATCTAAACTATTTATCCAAGCAGTGGAATCTCCCCTTAAACGGTTAAAATGATTGGCAAGAAGTCTTTTCATCCCGCTTTTAATAATAGTTGTATAACGTTAATAAAATTTTTATAATTATAAAAATGCATCTGATAATGTCCTTCCGATTATCCAATGTTTTTTTATTTTCCAACATAACCCTGATGTTGTGATTGACGATAATACAGAGTCTACATTATCCAAAATTTTTAAACCAAAGTGTAGAATCTCTCCTTAATCGATTTAAAAAATGCTATTGATCTTCGCGGTTTAATAATACTTTAATAAATAATAACTATAATAAAGTTTGTATAATTTTTAGTATTACAAAAATGCATCTGATGATACCCCGATTATTTGATGACTTCGATTTTCCAACATATCCCTCATGTCGTAAGCGACGATCAATTGTGGGTCTGCATAATCTAAATATTTCACCCTAAAAAGTAGGATATCCCCTTAATCGATTCAAAAGAATTGCAAGGAGTCTTTTCATACCGCTTTTAATAATAGTTGTATAACGTTAATAAATTTTTTAGAATTATAAAAAGGCATCTGATGATGTTCTTCCGATTATCCGATGTTTTCTATTTTCCAACATAATCCTGCTCTCGTGATTGACGATTAATAGTGAGTCTGCATTATCTACATTTTTTAAACCAAAGTGTAGAATATCTCCTTAATCGATTAAAAAATGGTATGGATTATCACCATCCCGGTTTTAATAATAGCTGTATAAAGTTTGTATAATTTTTAGTATAAGAAAAATTCATCTGATGATGTCCCGATTATCTGATGACTTCGATTTTCCAACATACCACTTATGTCGTGAACGGCGATCAATCGTGGGTCTACATTATCTACATTTTTTACTCTAAAAAGTCGAACATCCCCTTAATCGAATAAAAAGAATGGCATGGAATCCTTCATCCCGTTTTTAATAAAAGTTGTATAAAATCTGAATAATTATTAGAATAAAAAAAATCGCATCTGATGATGTCCTCCCGATTATCCAATGGCTTGATTTTCAAACATACCCCTGATCTCTTGTGTGACGATTAATCTGAGACTGCATTATTATGTTATTTTGAAATAACACTAGGAAAATATTATAATACATTCCATTTTATCCTTGCTTCTTTCCTTGCATTATAAACTACAGTATTTATTCATTTTTCTTTCTTCAAGAAACAGCACACAGAATATTACCTTGTTTAAGAAATACATAAAATAAATGGCTAAAGTTTGAAGTAAACTGATAAAAATAAGTTCAGTAAAAGTACCGTTAGCTAAAAAGAGATTGAAAATAAGAAATAAAACACTCATTCTTGTGGCTTTCAGTGTGTTGCGTGAGGCATTATCTTAAATAAAAAACGCATTCACAAATCCGTAAACTGGAATGTTTTTGCTGAGTTTGAAAAAAGGATGAAATCTTTGAATATTAAAAGCGCATCCATCAAATTTGAAAATGAAACTTATTTTGTACTTCGAAGAAAAGAAATCTCCTTTTGAACACAGGAATTTTTTTTAAGGAAAAAAGGTAAAATTGAAGAAAGCATGAGGTATTTACAGAACTTACAAAATAACACTTTATTTAAAAAATATGTTGCATATAGATGTCCCTTTCATATAAGAAAATAAAACCTGATTTTTGGTTAAAAATAAACGCTGTTACTGCAAGGAAAATATTGAATTTTACCAAACATTATGTTTATTAAAGCAACATACAAACTTTTTTGAAAATAAATTATCCAGTTCCACTTTTCCTGCTAAAATTGACATAGCTATAGCGTTTATATCTATTCAGCTGATTAAAATCATGAATTTCAAATATGAACTTATATTAGTTTTTCGGCATACTTCATACTCGAAAATAAAATTTACAAAAAAAAAAAAAAAAAAAAAAAAAAGTAAGTAAAAAATTCAAAATATCAAAAATTTTACCATTATTAATTTTTTCTTTACAAAAAAGCATTAATGAGTGAAACAAATAAAATATATCAAGGTGGAAATTTGCTGTCTTCTTAATTGTAGCATGGGCTGTTATTTAAAACCAAGACTTCAGAGATTGTAAGTTTTATAAAAATGAATTAAATTTATTTGCATTAACAATAGCAATATTTTTTCATTTTTCTTTCTCCAAAAAAAACAGCAAACAGAATAAAACTTTATACAAGAATCCATAAAATAAATGGCTAAAGTTTGAAACAAACTGTTAAAACTAAGTTCAGTAAAAGTACTGTAGCTAAAATGAGATTGAAAGTCAGAAGTAAAACATGCATTCTTGAGCATTTTAGCGTGCACAACGTGAGGCATTATCATAAATAAAAAACGTATTCGCAAATCCGAAAACTGGAATGTTTTTGCTGAGTTTGAAGAAAGGATAAAATCTTTGAATATTAAAAGCGCATCCATCAAATTTGAAAATGAAGCCTATTTTGTGCTTCGTAAAAACGAAATCTTCTTTTGAATAAAGGAATTTTTCTTGGGTAAAAAAGTAAAATTGAAGAAAGCACGATGTATTTAAAGAACATACGAAAAAAAAACGCTTTTTTAAACATATGTTACAAATAGATGTTCTTTGCGTATAAGAAATAAAAAAAGGCCTTATTTTTGATTTAAGAACAACCCTGCTACTGCAAGGACAAAAAGTTGGATTTGACTAAACATTGGGTATATTATAAATACATACAAACATTTTTGAAAATCAGTTATCCAATTCCACTTATACTACATAAAGGACATAGCTATAATGTTAATATCTATTCAGCTAATTAAAATCATGAATCTCACGTGTGAACTTATATTAGTTATTCGGCATATTTTGTACTCGAAAATAAAATCTAAAAAAAAAAATCTTGGAGGTAAAAAAAACAAAATATCTAAAGTTTTACTATTATTAAATTTTTCTTTACAAAACAGCATTAATTGATGAAAGAAATAAAATATATCAAGGCGGAAATTAGCTGTCTTCTTAATTATAATATTTGTTATTTTTTAATACTTGAGGGAATGAACATTTTAGAATAATGAATAAAATTTCATTGCGTTAACAACAGTTACATTTTTTCATTTTTCTATCTCCAAAAAACAGCAAACAGAATACAATCTTGTATAAGAATCCACAAAATAAATGGCTAAAGTTTGAAACAAACTGACAAAAATAAATTCAGTAAAAGTACCATAACTAAAAAGAGATTGAAAGTAAGAAATAAAACACGCATTCTTGTGCCTTTTAGCGTGCACAGCATGAGGCATTTTCATAAATAAAAAACGCATTCACAAATCCGAAAACTGGAATGTTTTTTTCTGAGTTTGAAGAAAAGATAAAATCTTTGAATATTAAAAGCGCATCCATCAAATTTGAAAATGAAGCTTATTTTGTACTTCTAAGAAAAGGAGTCTGCTTTAGAATAAAGGAATTTCTTTTGAGATGGAAAAAAGTAAAACTGAAGAAACTATGATGCATTTAAAGAATATATAAAAAACACTTTATTTAAAAAAATATGTTGCATACATGTACTTATCATATAAAAAGCTACATGTCTAAAATATTGTTATTTTTTGTTGTTGTTGTTTAAATGAATATAGGCTAATTCTAGGATAGATGGCCATAGAAAAGAGATGACCACTCTAAATATTTCAAAAACTACATCATAGATTGCAGCATAATCTTTTTCGTAAGAAATAGTTCAACGTGTTCATTCGTTTTGACGTACAGCTGTGTTTTCTATTAAAAAAAAGAAAGTGCAACTTCAATGTTTATTTAATTTAATGGTTGGATATTTTTAATGAGTTAGGTATCTGAATGTTTTGCATTACGTATGTTACATTTTTTTTTTTACTATAAGGACTTTTAAGGTACGTATATAATCCGAAATCGGTCCGAATTTGGAGCATTTATTCTTTTTATATTTTCATTAAAGTTTAGTTTATTTGGGAAAATTAAATATAATTTTAAAATTAATGGGTTTTACATATTTTCTTTCTTTTCTTCACGGGATCATTATAACAAGATGAAATAAAACAACATGAAATATGTTATTTTTTTTATACATTATATATGCGTGTAGGATAAATAAAAGATGTTATTAGAGAAATAAATGTTTTAACAAAACATACATTTATATTTTATATAAAATTCTAACAGTGATAAACAGAAAAATTCTCAAAAATGACCTATATATATTTATTTTTAAAAAAATTGTCTTTGAATTCATTTAAAAAGGACCTACAATTATTTGAATCACCAAAAGAATTTTTTTAATCGTCCCTTAAAATTATTATTCATTATAAACTTAATCGTAGAAAGAAAAGAAATACTTCATACGTTAATTCAAATTATTTTTTAATTATATATTCATTTTAAAAGCAATAGCTAAGTTTTTATTTTATTTAAAAATCAAATTATTAAAAAGTTTTTAAAATTATTTTACAAGCTATAAAAATATCAAAAATCTACCCATCTTTTTAGCATTAAAGTTTTTCGCTGATATGTTGACCTTTTTATTTAAATATTAAATTATCTTTTAAATGTATGCGCATAAGACAATTATATAAAAAATCTTTATAAACACTCAAAATTCCAATTTTCGCATCTACCATTTACCTACAACAAAAAACCATCACTTATCGAAATGCCTACCTCTTAGCTCAGAGTGGCCAAATGGTTGAGATGTTTACCTTCTGTTCTTGGGGTCGTCAGATCGAACACAGCCAATTCCAGCTCCCAAATATGCTCATTTGAAATATTAACAAATATACATAGCAAGACGGCTCATAGATGGCGCCATCAAAACGGAAATATTGTTTTTCAATATGTGCAAGTTTGCGGCTGTACCGCCATTCGTTTGCTTTCGGCATAGTGTGTTCTGCCAATATCAGTCCGACTGTGTGTCTCATGAATCGGGCCGCATACGCGCGGCGTGTCAAAAGAGTTATGGAACCGGCAGCCGGTATCGTGCCAATACTGCCGGTAGTTCCAAGTGGCTGTCGGCTGATTGCTTACCGAGAGCAATGTGTTTTCTGGGTTGGCTCATATAACAAAAATTTTTGTAGTATAAACAAAACAAGTTCGTAATATAATGTATTTTATTATTTAAACGAACAAACTATATTTGTTGAGAAAAGAAATAGATTGTTAAAATAACAGATTATTATATTAATTTTGAAAAACCTTTAAACAAAAGAATTTTGTAAATTTGGACTATCTTATTTGAATTAACAAAATATTTTTTTGTCGACGATTTTTTTTTTTTTTTTAATTGCAAAGAAAAAAAAATTGTTGATTGAAACAAATTTCCATTGACCCATATTTAAAAGAAAACTTTATTTGGGCCAACCAAATTTTTGTTGTTTCAACAGAACTTTTTTCTGCGTGCATACGATCAAAAATTAGGCCAATTGTAAGTACATGAAGTAAATAGCAACAACGCTTTTTTCTTAAAAGCGCGTTTTAATAAAAAAAAATCCTGCAAATATAAAAATTAATTGAAATCTGTACACACAATAAATTAAAATTGATCCGTTTCTAATTTGAATATTTCTATCCGATTTGTTTTGTTCGATTCAGAATTGAATAATTAAAAAACAAATAAATAAAAAATAAATAGAATTTGGAAAGTTGAAAACCCACGACTCCTCTTAATTTGATGCGCTATTTTCTCAACCTTAAATCACCCTTTTTAAAACTTACCGCAATTTAAAATGTTTTCCTTAAACCTTTGAATATGCTCTAATGACATCTTTAATAACTTGCGTTTTCCGAGCATATTTTGCGTTGGAGAACTAAGGAGTTTAATCTTCTCAAAATATTTAATTCAATCTCCCAAGAAAATAATGAGATTTCGCAGAAACTGCATTATCTCTCCCTCATTCTAATGTAAATCAGGTGAATGAGGTTGTGTTTGCGCCCATTCAAGTAAAATGTTTCGAAGAAAACATTCTATTTTACACTTCTTTTTCTCTATCTCATTATACTTATTTCGTATAAATTGTACCATTATCCATTTAATCATTAAGCTATACCATTATCCCTAATAATCATTATCTATTATACATTAAGTTAAAAACGTAGTTAACAATTTTGCAGCTAACACAATTTTGACAAAAATACATTTAAAATGGACATTATTCTTTAAAATAAAATTTTTAATTTCTAAAATAACAATTCAATGGATATGAATTTTTTTTTTATTTAAATTTTTCATTTTGACAAAAATTAATTTTTAAGAGGGTTATTAGATTTCCAGAATCTTATTATAATACTTAAGACAAAAGAAATAGTGGAAAGTAGTACACAGTGAGACAGCAGCCTCTTTGACATATAGTTGTAACTTTTTCTCCAAGCTGGCACACACACATAACGATCTCATCTTATGCAACACGTGGATGTAGTTTCGGCGCTTCAGTTACTCGTCCTACAAAATATTAAATAATTCTTCATTTTATAGTGGTTAAAGTTACATAAACATGTATTTTAGAGTTTTTCCTTCAATATGACATATATTCACCTAACCAAACCTAGCTATATCTAATAATAGCCCCACCAGTGGCTGAGAGGTTCTGCTCTCGAAGCTGGTAGACGGGAGGTGCTGGGTTCGAACCCAATCGCGCCCGTCGGCCTAACCGTTTCGGAGTTTTCGTGGTTTTCTTCGAAGCCTTGGATTTTCCATGCGTAAATACGGGTTAGGTTCCCTTAGAAAGACCCCCACGAAGGGCGCTCCCCCTAGGGCCTATATCCCTCGAGTAGATAATCGGCCGTCAACACTCAACCCAACCCAACCCTATATCTAATAATAGACTATTTCGACAATACGACATAAATATTTTAAAGCGATGAAATTGATGTAACAGATGTGGCAACCATTTTGTTACAACGTAACAAAAGTAGACAGTGAGACACACAGTTGTGGTACACAGTGAGACGTGTCTCAATGTGCACCTACTATGTGGTTCTGATGTTAAAAAAAGTTATTTATCAATAAAAGAAGGGTTTTTTTTTCTCTCTCTCTCTTTCTGTGTGTGTGTGGGCGTGCGATGGCTAGGGAAATCTACTAAACATAAGAGGCTGGAAATTTGCATTAAGGTAGCCCAAGGTCTGATATTGTCCAACCGAGGCTCATATTTTTAATATTTTGAAAATCTAGAAATATAAATTAGAAATCATAAACTGCAGAAAATTATTGATAGAGTATAAAAATGTATGATTTATGAAAATATATACATTGTCTCACTGTGTACCACTTGTGGTACACAGTGAGACAATTTCCAATACACCGTTATGCTGCTTCGGTGCTTTTATAATAAAAAAACTTTTTTTAAACGATTTATATATTAATGTGTAGCGTATCTGTGTAGCTTAAAGATATAGAATTTTTCTTTTTTTACAAAGGAATAAAAATCGTCGCCTTTCGTTAAGTAATAAAAATTTTCGTCTCACTGTATACTACCCTCCCCTATTCAACATTTCCCGAAATCGTAAAAGGGTATCATCAAAGTAGCTTTGTTATAAAGGATTTTCCACAATTTTTCAATCAATTCACTGTATGAAATCTTCTTCATCAAATGCCCATATCTCGTCAAATATTCTGTATATTTATATTTTAATTACAGTATACCGTTTCGAATGATCGTTTTTAACCCATTTATACCTGAATTTTTGTTTTCTCAAATTTGATGGTAAAATCACTTTAAAATGTTGCAAAATGAAATGGAAAAATATTTTTTGAAAATTATGCCAAAATATTTTTGTATTTATTTGATAAAATGTAAACGTACTAAATATGGGAATAACAATATGCGGAAAATGCTTAATAATATGTTTTGTCTAAATTTATGTAAATTAAGCTTTTAAATTGTACATTATGTACTATAATAAGTATTTTTATGATCTGTTAGAAAAATATATTTATTTCTTACACAGACTAATAGCATTATAAGTATTATTATTAATAAATTAGGAATAATCGTATTTGAAGCTAAAAAAACAATTTATTTCAAAATCATCTTAAAAAGGACTTTACATAAATAATTTTCCCCTGAGTGGCTAATAGAAATATCTACCCATTTGCACTTAGCGCCCTATATTTTGCACGTCACAAACATGCATAAAGCATAAGCTTGAACATATAATTTCGCAATTTAAAAAAATACGTATTTCAAAGAAATCTACAAGCTAAAATTATAACTTATTTATTTGGAACCCCGATACAAAAACTACTTTTTACATTTCACTATCTTGAAAAATGAAAAATCTATAAACACTGAAAAAAGGCCTTCATTTAAGCAAATAACTATCAATCTTATGCTGTCATGTCTCGGTAATAGATAAAGACATTCATAATTACTTCATACAATTTTCATGTTGTAAAGAAGAAGAAAATTATAAAAAATTATTAAAATTAGAAACGTCCCAAAAATGGGACGCTAGGCATAAATGGGTTATTAATACATGGAAATTATTCCAGAGGGAAACATTCGCCTTGGATACAATATTTCAAATGAAAATCAAATTTCAAACCTGGAACCTGGGTATCGTTCCAAGTGATTTAGTCGGTAGAACGTCAGTGCGCTATACGGATGGCCCGGGTTCGAGTCCCCGCTTGGAATCTTTTTCACTATGTTGGTCTTTGCGCCTTTTAAGCAATTACTTTGAAATTTGATTTTCATTTGAAGTATTGTATCCAAGGCGAATGTTTCCCTCTGGAATAATTTCCATGTATTAATATAGTTTCTATCGATGCTGGGTTTAATTATATTTCGTGTTTTCCCCAGGTTGGTGGCTCACGGTAAAATATTCCATCTTGTGCTGCGTTTGCGGCCTTGCCAACATATAATAGTGAGAAATTTTCCTTGCTGGGTATCGTTCCAAGTGGTTTAATCGTAGAACGTCAGTGCGCTATACTGATGGCCCGGGTTCGAGTCCCGGCTTGGAATCTTTTTCACTATGTTGGCCTTTGCGCCTTTTAAGCAATTACTTTGAAATTTGATTTTCATTTGAAATATAAATGGGTTAAGTTTGCAGAAAGTGGTGTTAAATTTAATTGAAAACTGTGGCGCATGCAGAGTTTTTAATTAAATTTAACACTACTTTAACACCACACTAACTTTTGCTATAAACAAAAAACATTTGAATTTTACACAGAAATGTTAACACGTTCACGAAAATGCGTGCTACGCTTACAAAAATGCACACTAACGTTAACCCTTTATATCCTGAATTTTGAATTTTAAAAAATTCTCCACCTGAATAATTATTTACGTTAATGTCTGCGATATCCAGAACAACATAGATAATAATAATTTGATTTTTAGATATTGTTTCTAATTAAAACAGATTTAATAAATCGGTAGTTTGAACTGTTTTGCAAAATATTTACAAGACTATTTACATTAATTAACGAAAAATACTCTTATAGAAATTTCACATTTCTTAAAAGAACAGCGTAAATAAATATATTGTTATCCTGTCGGTAACAGAAAAGTGTTTTGTAGTTGCAAATTTTTCGTATGATATTTTTTAATAGGATAAAAGCTACACCTAGGTAAATGATAGAGAAAATAACCACATTAAAAATTATTTAGCTTCAACTGCTTCACAGTGATTTCTTTTACCAGGATCTACTTTTACCGGGTGTCCCAATATAATGATTGATGGATTTTAAAATTCAATAATTTCCAAACGGTGACAGATATTTAAAAAATCCTTGCAGGAGGGTTATGTATTATGTCAAGAGCTTTTGTACTGTGATTCTTGATTTTAGTTCGACATTCAAACAATAGTTGGCGCTGAGAGCAATAGGCGCTCAGTCCAGGCCCAATTTTTGGTACTTCGGGATCCATTCAATACATTTTAATCTACTTTTTTAACATGGAAGAAGAGTGAGGCCGAAAAATCGAGCCTGGATATAGCGGTTATTGCTTGCAGCGTCATCCATCGATGCTATTTGTAACTGAAGCTTAGAATCGCAGCATAAAAACCCCTGATGCCTTACATAACAATCCTGCAAGGATTTTTTTTAATATCTGTCATCGTTAGCAAGTTATGTAATTTTAAAATCCATCAGTCATTTTTGAGACATCCGGTATTAGTAGACGAATTAAATAAATTTTACATTGAACTTTCTTTAATGGCACTTAAAAGTACCGTCAGAATATAAAGGGTTAAACAGGATCCATATAGTCTCTTGATACAGTTGCAGACAATTTTGAGCATTTTCTGTTCCATGGGGGATTACACACATTATTTTATTATTAAACGATCAGGGTCCATAAGCCGCGTTTTTGGCCCTTGAAATAGACTAACAATCGATTATGTTATAGTGACTTAATTATTTCAATTTTTAATATTAAAAGGTATATATTGTACGATTTTAACAATAGTTTTTGTATTTTCTTCGGATTTATATGACTTACACAAACGCAAAATTCGTATGATTCGCAGTTTGGATGATAAATACACAATTTCTGCTATTTTTACCTCAATTTTTTATATGAGCGCTATCGTGCAACACTTTCTTCTTGACATACGTTATAAAAGACATCAAAATATACAAATTAAGATAAAATAAAAGTATTGCAAAGCTGCGCTCATAGTAAAATATTAAAAATAGAGAGTAAACTGATAGTGAAAATAGTAGAAATTGCGTATTTTTTATAAAAACTACGAATTATATGAACACTGAGTTTGTGTAAGTCTTACAAATCCGAACAAAATAAAAAAAAAACTATTGTTAAAATCGTACAATATAGACCTTCCAATGTTAAAAAGTGAAATAATTAAGTCAGCATAATATAATCGAATTTTAGTCATATTTCATGGGCCAAAAACGCGTCTTATGGACCCTGATCCTTTATTATTGGCGCTCGCGAGTAAACTGTTAATGAAAAAAAAAATTAAGTCAAATATATTCTTCCCTTCCTAGAAGTTCAAGGAAAATTCTTGAACAATTTCAGTAAATTTTTGACAAAACATGTCAAATTGACAGCGTCCGGTCACTTACATTTAATGTTTGGGCATGAGTGTAGCAAAAGCTGAATTTTAGTTTGACTACAAAATTTCTTTTTTTTTTTTTAAATCTATGAATTGACTGCAAGAAAAAAAACTTTTTAATAAAACAAAGTGCAATAAAACTTTAAAGGGGAAGAAATGTTTTTTATTAAAATTTTATAATTAGAATTTCAAAACAAAAATTCTATTTATACAAAATTTAAAATTATAATTTTCCTCTTTTTGAAGTTAAATTGAATTTAAGTAATTTGCGTCTTGAGGACTTTTACTCATTTTAATAAAAATGCTTATAAAAACAATCTTAATTTAAATTTCCTTTCCTTTTTTTTTTTTTTTCGAAAATACACTTTACGCCTCTTTATATGACATGCATATTAAAATACAATTCTGCTTAAAATATTTTTTTCTACAACAGATTTAAGTTGTTTTGGGGAAACTGAAAAATACGGACAAGCCAGTCAATGGGTAAAATAGTTTTCATTTTTGCAGTTTTGTGTTTCTATTTAGTTAATTTAATTTTGCAATCATTAGAAAATATGCGTCTTACAACTTGAATTATTTTTCGGAAAATTTGTTTAAAGCTTAAAGTGGAAATTATATAATTTTAATAGCCAAATTGTTTTCTATTAAGATATATTCAGAATCTCTCAGTTAAAAAAATATTTGTTATGCAAAAATAAAAATTGAGTGTATTCTAGGTAAAATTTCGAATACAAAGTAAGTTTAAATGAGTTCTGGAAAAAAAGATTTCAAATTTTGATTATTTTTATAAACGGTTTTTCAAAAAATGTCCCATATTTTTAAAGCACGAAAGAACTTTTACAAGCAACATTCATAAAGTGCTAAACATCAATTTTATCGAGATTTTGCTGGAAGGTAAATGTTATCAAAAAGCAGGGTGTTCGGGCAAAAGGTATTCAAAAGCCATGACTTTTTTTTCGGACTACTCATTAAAAATTTTCTAAATATATTTAAATAGAAAGACCATCTCACCAAGTTTTAATATCAATACATTTTGATGTGTGGAGATGTTAGATTGTTAGATTTGGATATTTACCAGTTTCAGATACCAACGTTACGTCTCCCTCCCTCCTCTGCCTATTCCATTGTTAGATGGTTTTTGACATTTCTTTTTCAATTAAAATGTCCTTTATGTAATATCAGCGTTTTCCAATTAAAATAATTATTAAATTCTTTAAAATTCTTTAATTTACAAAAAAAAAAGATGACCTGTTTGTTAAATTTGTAATTCTGTAGTAATAATAGGTAAATAATTCATCACCTAAATTTCATTTTCCTCGAAATTTCACCTTTATCCCCCCCCCTCCCCCTACCCTTTGGCCTTCTAACACACAAAGTTAAACTTCTTAATTAATTTCTTTATTTTTATGTCCTATTTTTTACTTTGTATTCGCAATAAAAAAAGAAAAAAATTGAATTAATGATATTAAATATAAACAAAACCATGTCAAAGATTGAAAACAGCTAAATTATTAATTAAATATATACATATTTATCTAAATAAAAGTTTCATAATTTCTGTTATTTATTTATTACTGATGAGCCATTCTTTGAATGATAAAGAAAACATTAGGATAAATATCCAGTGTACATCCAGATTTCTTTTACCTGATTTGTATATCTATCAACTCTCAAATTTCTAAATCACAGCATAAAAATACTGCACTCCTGCCAAGAGCTGCGATAAAGCGACAAAACTAGCGTTACTACTAGTAACCTTTCATCGCCAAATGCCAACTGTCACGTGGGTCATCCTGGCCCCACTTTTTACCGGCGAAGGTAACGCGGTTGAGCTCTCTGTATGATATTTACTCTGAGGTTTTTGATGTCGTAGGATCTACATTCCATTGTGCTTGCACCCGTCGCCTGTGATCCGTGTTCAGCGACGAATGCAAACGGGTTCTGCGTCTTCATCATCGAATAAACCTCTTTTAACCCCATAACAGTCGAATTAAGTTACTGTTTAAAAATTCAAATTGCTTATTGGCACCACTTTTTTGAAAACGAAATATTCACCTTATATAATGACAAGTAAAATGATACCATAATAAAGTCTATTGCACTATTTTATAAAACTGGTGTGAATCAAACGATCTGCATAAAAGACACAGCCCGTGATTATCAGGGGTCGAAGATTAAGGGGTTAAATTGCCTGAACCACCTTCTACACTATCAGAAAAATGTTCACCTTAAGCTTCTACAAGTAAACGATGAGTTTCAGGATATATTTTCTTTAAATTACAAAGTATAAAGAAAACTTACCGCAAATGACGATTATTGGGCACAAAATTATCCGTTTTAACCCTTAAATGCTCGTGTTGCTTTTCGGCAACTTACCCAATTTAGGCTCTAAAATACTATTAGAACAATATTAAAGCTATAATGCTTAATGTTGCCAATAAAATACATTCTGAAAATATTATCAAATCGATTTTCGACATGTAGATGGCAACACTTATGCTGCTTAAGAATAAAGATAGCTTTATTTGTTCAATTGTTGCTACTTTTTCTTTTTGTTTTGTTTGGAAGCTTGCGAAATACCATATTTTGACCTGCAGTGAGCAAGTAAAATTTATTTCTTATTATAGTTGCTAAAATTCTTGTTGTGTTTAATATTATAGAATTTTATCAAGGGAAATTATTTTTTCAATTAAACACCAGTATTGCCGATTAGTGACAAACTGTTTTTAGATGTAAACTATACTTAAAACAAAATATGATTTTTTAAAGGTTTTTTTCCATGATTTATTTAAAAAATGAAAGCCGAAAAACATTATTGCAATGATTTTTGAAAAATCGGTCATCTAAGGGTTAAATCGAATAAAAAACTATGTTTTTTACACAATCAAATGTCATATATTATGTTTCGAAGATTATGAGGATACTTTTCAGAAGCATGTATTGTCAGATTCACACAATACATGTAAGTACTCTTACGTCATCAATTGGGAAAACGCAACTTACTTTTGCATTTACCCAATGAATACAGTTTAATAACTGGGGATTCATAAACATGTTATTGAAAAGTTTTATGTTGACAGCATTACAGAATTAAAAAAAAAAAAAATGACAATAGTCGCTATACTTGCTACCAAGACTGGAATGTGACAACCTTTAAATCCATATTTTTTTCCTAATGTATAAAATTACGGTCGCAAATTTCAGATTACTTTTCCTGCATTCTCAGATTATTTACTTCGTTCATATACAACTTCATAAATGGAACGAAATCTGCAAGCTACATTTAGTGATTCACGACATGTTTTCGTCTCCACGTTCTAGGGAAACTTGGTAGTTCTTCAAATTGATGGCTGGCAAAGGCAACGTAAAGTTTAAACTTTATTAATCTCTTAACTGTTTTGCCCGAAAGCTGCTCGGGCAAGAAGAGTTTGCTTATTTCGTTACTAAAAGTTTCTGATACCACTAATTTTTAACTATAATTTTTGCTTTATTTTTTGCCGGACATCTTTGATTGTACAAGGCAGATGTTTTAATACGGAAAAAGTGGTGTTTCGCCATTATTTTAACTTTATTCTATTTATACGAGAAGAAAGTATAGGATTCGTGAAAAAATTGGACTTCCGGTTTTTGGTGGATTTATACGTTTAGTTTCCTGAATACGATTTGACGCTTTTTAGAAAATGGGCGCTCTATCTCAAGAACTAATGCATAAAATTTAATAAAACTTTAGATGACAAAAGTTCATGCTGATTAGGTGTTCGTGTAAATCATATAAAATACGGCGTTGCTATGATGCATTTTTTTACGATTTTCGCGATAGCTGTATCTCCAAAACTAATGCACGGAATTTAATCAAACTTCTGTTACACTTTCAACTAACTATATACTTATTAGTGTTGGGTGTATATAGCGCAACAGGTGTCGCTTTTATTCTCTTTGGGTTGGTAATATTAGTAGCAAACATCTAATAGGGTGGATGCCGAAATTTGATGATTTATAGATAACATATGATACATAACTTTTCCTGTTCGAAATATCTTTATTTTGACTTAAAAAATCCCGAATGTTGGAAGCTATAACCAACGAATAAAAATAATGCAGTTAATATGGTTTTAAAAAGAAAGCCCCCACTCTCTCTCAAAAAAAAGAAAAAAAAACGCACTTATTCTCTAACTTTATAAATATCTTTGAATTGCATATCCGGTGATGAAATTTTTTTCTTTAATTAAAGTTTTTTTTTTATCAATGAACGCCACTGTAAATTTACAGATATGTGAATGGATCTTTAATTAGATTCTGCTACGCTGACGTGAGCCTTATAATATCTGAAGAAGAAGAATTTATTATGGAATTTCTAATTAAGTCACTGTACCTTTTTTTTAGAAAATTCCAATAATTTTTTATAAGTTTAAGTTAACTTTAATAGTCTTAGCATCATCTTTTAATGTAAAATTACCGCTTCGAACTTACAATTTAAATATAAAACGAAAAAGTATATTTAGACATACTGTTTAAGCTACGCATAGTTATTTTTATTTTTACAATTATCTTTATTCATCATTTTCATTTAATATTAAGGAAGAATTTGTGAAAAAATTTGATACTGAAATTTATATGCGAAAAGTAGTGATACTCTTCTTTGAACAAAAAAAGAATAAAAAAATCAACAAAAAATTTTAAAAAGGAAGCTTTCTAAAAATATGAATTACCGCAAACATTTTTTAGCTTCAAATATACTCGACTTTTAAATCTTGTATATTTTAGTGAAAGAAAAACGCTAATTTAATTAAAATGTATTTTTAAATGAATTCCAACAAAGGAACTTATACAATTCGCTGGAATATTACAAAATTAAAAATTTCTTCGCCAAGGTTAACATTATTCTATATAATTTTCCCTTTTAATAATATTCCATATTATTAAAGCTTATTATTCGAGCTTATTAAATTAAAACTCTATACCTAAACTAACCTATTAATCTCCATATGTAAAGGTATAAGATCTTAATCGATCTAATAATATTATTCCAAATTGCGTAAATCTAAAAATGGCGCTTCCTACTTATATTCCTTTAATAATTTAATTCCTTTTTTCCTTTTGCTACTTAAATTCCTATTAAAATTCGCTACCATTTCCTGATATAACAAACCACTCTCAATTCTTTATTTAATTGCTAAAATATCATAATTTATAATTTATCCTGTCTAAAAAGCCTATTTATTTATAATCATTCTTTTATTAAAAAAATCAAGGTGTCTACTAGAATATTTCAACGCTTTAAAACTTATTCCGCGGCAATAAATTAATTTTTCTTTTCTGTTAAAATTATCGTCTGACGGGAAAAATCTAATTTTAGCTGCAATCTCGATGGCAGGGATTAATTTTTGTTTACACCTTCTTTTGAGGTTAGAGAAGAATATTTTCGCTCGAGGAAGTTGATTTACTTCGATATCATGCTCCAGGAAATAATAAGTCCCTTAAAAGCGTTATGATTGGAAAAGAGGAATCAGCTATCCTATATTGTAACGTTGAGCCGATGTAGTTTAAATACAGACGAACAGCCAGATACAGTTTGTAGAAGTGTTTAAAAAGATGTAGTGTAAAAGACAGAGAGAATAAGTGTGGGAGATTGGCAGAAAGACATAATGTTTATTTAGACTTCGAAAGTAGATGCGAGTTCCTTTTTTATTCAGAAACTAGGGCCTGGAGATGATGAAGCAATAATCATTTTTACCTTTGATTACTCCGAGCATTTTCCCAAATGAGTACTCATGAAAAATGTAAATAAAGTGTGGATAATATCACATTGATTGCGACATTTATGAGTTTTGTCTAAGTTCTTCTTCGCATGACCATTGACCAATCGGCCAAAACCTGTGCGAATTAATTCGAAAACACAGGTAAACATGATTTTCCCCAACCTCTGTTGTCATTATACCACATATATATATGTAGGAAGGTGACACGCATAACGTTAATTTACTGAAATATTCAAATAATAATATAATGCTGAAATCATACAAACTTTGATTTAATTTCTGAAAGACTATTTTACTATGCGTTATAACTAGCTTCTTCAGAAATATTAGGATTAAAATATGAAATATATAATCTGTAGAGTATTCTAATTAGTCCTAATATAACGAATTGCTTTATTGATATCTCGTGCGTCAATGCTCTATGAATGATGTAAAATTAATACACTTACAGAATTCTGATTTTCAAAGTCCAAAGACCTTGTGCTAGTGATCCGTGAATTTTGCTTTTACATCTCATGCCGTCAAATCATAGACAATAATAAATATGAAAGAGTCAGTTCTTTCTGTCACGTACGTCATAATTGAGACAAATGATACTACCTAAATTGTATATGTTGCCACGAAAATGCAATTTGAATAATTAAAATTAGTGTTATCTAAGCTAATTAATATTAACTAGTTTTATATATTCAAAACAAGTTTTAAGGGGACGAGGGACCTTAAAAAACCTTAAAAATCAATTCTTTATTTTTTGAAAATTTCACTTTAAATAATATTCAGGGGTACATTATATGCATTATAGCATGCATTTATCAAAAAAAATTAAAAAAAAAATTATTTTTGAGAAAAAAATGGAGTTTTATGTGTCGTCTTAGAAATCTTCGAAATGTCCGAAGCGCATTCCATATCAATGAAAATCCCCAATATTTTTTATAAAAGTTTGGTTTATATGTATAAATAATTCTGTGCATCGAATTTTATATATTTGAATATAAAGGTTAAAAAAAAAATTAAAAATTTAAAAAAAATTTCGAAAAAATTTCAAAAAATTGTTTTTTTTAATACTTTTATATTCAAATATATAAAATTCGATGCACAGAATTATTTATATATATAAAACAAACTTTTATAAAAAATATTGGGGATTTTCATTGATATGGAATGCGCAGGGGGCTTTTCGAAGATTTCTGCGACAACGCGTAAAATGCCATTTTTTTTTTTCAAAAATAATTTTTTTTTAATTTTTTTTTTGTGATAAATGCATGCCATAATGCATATAAAGTACCCTTGAGTAATATTTAAATTGAAATTTACAAAAAAAAAGAAAAAAATTGAAAATTTTTGAAATTTAGAAATTTTTTCGAAAATTTTCATTTTTTTTTTTTTACCTTTATATTGAAATATATAAAATTCGATGCACAGTGTTATATATATATAAATCAAACTTTTATAAAAAATATTGGGGATTTTCATTGATATGGAATGCGCAGGGGGCATTTCGAAGATTTCTACGACGACACGTAAAATGCTATTTTTTTCTCAAAAATAATTTTTTTTTTAATTTTTTTTTGTGAGAAATGCATGCCATAATGCATATAATGTACCATTGTACCATAATAATGTTTAATAATGTACCATATTTAAAGTGAAATTTACAAAAAAAAAGAAAAAAAATTTTTAGAAAAAATTCAAAAATTTTCAATTTTTTTTTTAAACCTTTATATTCAAATATATAAAATTCGATGCACAGTTTTATTTATATATATAAACCAAACTTTTATAAAAAATATTGGGGATTTTCATTGATATGGAACACGCATGGGGCATTTCGGAGATTTCTAAAACGACGCGTAAAATTCCACTTTTTTCTCAAAAATGACACTAAAAAAAATTTTTTTTGTAATAAATGCATGCCATAATGCATATAATGTATCTTTGAGTAATATTTAAGGTGAAATTTACAAAAAATAAAAAAAATTATTTTTAAGGTCCCTCGTCCCCTTAACCCTCTGTCTACCAGAAGGGTCCAATGGACCCGACATGTATATTCAAAATATCTATTCAAACCAGAAATTTCTTCAAAACAAACTAAATGTATAAATCAGACAATAATAAGTTAAATAAACAAATTAAATAGTTTTAAGTAAAAATTCTGGTGTAGAATGTTTTTATAAAACTTGAGTAAAATTTCCGGTTGTTCTAGGGTTAACTGATCAAAAGTAGTTTTAATTGAAGCGCTTAGTAAAGATTCGTTTTATTTGAATTCCGCTTAGTTAAAACTAGAAATAACGAAGAATAGTCGAAATTACGTCTTAATAAAAAAATTCGTGTGATAAGTTTTTTTGTTCTAGTAGAGCTCCTGGTTTGAAACTACACAATTTAAACACACTTTCCACAAAGAATATCGCTCATATCTTCCGAATATGCTTCTTCTATGATTAAATTTATGTTTTGCTGAAAGGTTTTACGTTATAGGTGGTTTTATGTTTGTAGCGATCCTGGCGGGAAATTGCAAAAATTCACAATTAAAATTTTCTACCCTCGAAGGGATTTACCTTAATTCTTCAGAATAAACTACAGCCATGGTCAGATTTATATTGCTACAAAAAATTCATATAATAGATTAATATATGCTAGTATCGCCCCTGGTGGGAAATTGCATAACTTCGCAATTTAAACTCTTTTCTCAGAATTTAATTTCGCTGAAAATCTGCATAAGAGAATCGGAATAAATGTCCGCCATTAAATTTATACGTTTTGGTTAAATTTCCAAGTAGAAAGGTTTTGTGATAACTCAAGTTGTAAAGGAATTATTGAAAAATGAAAAACTCTGTTCCATTTCAATTAAATTGGACTGTCATTTCTTCCAACTGAATGCTTTTATATCCAAAAACACTGTAAAACACACTTTTCTGTTATAACTAGTTTTTACTGCTAAAACTCTTGAGAATTGAAATTTTTTTATATTGTGCTTAGATAATTCTAGCTTTAACTGAAACATAACTGAGAAGCACATTATCCTTTTTCGATTTAACTTGCAATTTCAATTGAAACTTTTATATAATAATAGATTTTTTTTTAGATAAAACTTGTTTGCACTCCGTGAGGATTAGTTGAATTTAGTTTTCAACTGTTAAATCTACTTTTCTCTGGTTAAACTAATTTTAAGTAAGCACCCAACTTAAAACTAGTTTTAACCAGTTAGTTTTGTCTAATTAAAACTAAGTTTTACTACGGGATTAGTTATAAATAGTCTTTTAAACTACGCTAAATGGATTTTCTCTAACTTATATATGTCCATTTAGCTATCTATAAGAGAAAAATATATTGGATATATTATTAAACAGAATTTGTCCACAAATGCTTTAAAATGTAGATTGGGTTTCACTCATTTTGAATTTATCAATTTCGAGTTTAAATTAATAGGTTCCGTTTGACTTAACCCTTAACCGGAAACATGAAAATCCCGTGCACAAACAGAACACTTAATAATTTAATAAATAGGGAACTTAAAACATTTAATCTTTAATAGTAATGCATTCAGGACCAATTTTTTAATATAACAGCATAAAAATAAGTTTGGAATGTTGGAGAGAAAAATTATTAAGGGCAGATATGTAGACGCAAACATCTCACAGACGTACGTTTCCGGTTAAGGGTTAAAGTAGAATTTTCAGATCCGGATAGACTATAATCCTACTCCAGCAAGATAAAAATATATAGGGGAGAGTGGTACACAGTGAGACAGCAGCCGTTTTGACATATAGTTATAATTTTTTCTCCTAGCTGGTACTCACACATCTTATGCAACACGTGGATGTAGTTTCGGCACTTCGGCTACTCGTGCAACAAAATAGTAAGTAATTCGTTATTTTACAGGAGTTAAACTTACATAAAAATCCATTTTAGAGTTTATTTCCTTCATTATGGCATATATTTACTTAACCAAACCTAGCTATATCTAATGATAGACTATGTCGACAAAACGACACAAGCATTCAAAGCGATGAAATTGATGATGAAACAGATATGGCATCCATTTTGTTACAACGTAACGAAAGTACACAGTGAGACACACAGTTGTGGTACACAGTATGACAGTCTCACTGTGTACACAGATGGGTCTAGACTAGGGATGCACAGCCTATGGCCCGCGGGCCAAAAGTGGCCTGCGATGCGTTAACGTGTGGCCCGCGAAGTTAGTAAATTTACAACTTGAAAAAATTGCAATTTTTGCCCATAGACCGCAGGGAAAAAAATCGTGAATTTCGTCAATTTGCCGCGGGAAAGTTGAAAATTTCATCAGCCAGATAAGAACCGTGAATTTCGTTGATCCGGCGCAGAAAAATCGTTAATTTCGTTGCACGGGTGCGGGAAAATATCGAATTTTGTCGATCTCGCGTGGAAAATTCGCAAATTTCGGTGATCAGCCATGGAAAGTTCGCAAATTTTGTCGATGAGTCGCGGAAATAATCGCAAATTTCGCCGATCGGGCACGGAAAAATCACTAATTTCGCTGATAGGGTGCGGAATAATAGCGAATTTTGTCGACCATGCGCTAAAAAAAATCACAAATTTCGTTGATCGGTTGCGAAAAAAATCGTGAGATTCGACAGTCACGAGAAGAAAATCGCGAATTTCATCAATTTACCGCGTGAGAAATTGCAAATTTCGTCAGTCAATTAAGATTCGTGTATTTCGTGGATCGGGTTCAGAAAAATCGCGAATTTTGCAGATTAGGAGTGGAAAATCTCAAGTTTTGTTGATCGCCTGCGGAAAAATCGCGTGTTTCGTCGCGAGAAAAAATCGCGAATTTCGTCAATTTGTCGTTATAAAAAATTGCAAATTTCTTCCGAGTCAGTGAAGGATCGCAATTTCGTTGATTTGGACGCGGAAAAATCGCAAATTTCGTCGATCGGGCACGGGAAAATCGCGAGTTTTGTAGATCAGGCTCCGAAAAATTGTGAATTTCGTTCGTCGCGCATGAAAAACTCGCAAATTTTTTTGATCAGGCGCGGAAAAACGCACATTTCTTTGATTGGGTACGAAAAATCACGATACGCGAAAAAATTTAAAATTTCGTTGATCGGTTGCAGAAAAATCTTGAGTTTCGTCAGTTTATCGCGAGAAAAAATCTCAAATTTCGTGAATTTGAAGCTGCAAAAATTTGCAGATTTTGTCATAGTTAGTTAAGAGTCACGAAATTTCGTTGATTAGGCGCGGAAAAAAACGTAAACTTCTTCTATCAGAGGCGGGAAAATCCCAAACTTCTGCGTTCGCGCACGGAAAAATCGCGAAATTTGCTGATTGGCGTGGAAAAATCGCGAATTTCGTTGATTAGGCGCGGAAATATCTCAAATTTCATTGATCGGCTCCTCCTCCCCCCCTTCATTCATAAAGTTCCCTTTATTTCGGCACTAGTCACTTTTATACCTATGTTTGTTTTTTAGCACTTTTAATAAAACAAAATTTACTCCCCCAAACAAAGTCAAGGAATATTATCATTCTTTGAAAATAATCCTTGCTATATCTCTGTTATATATACAAACGTAAACTGTTAATGTACCCTTGCCAGCTGAATTGGATAAATTGACTGGGTAGGGGAATCTAGAGGGGTAAATCTCCCCCCCTCTCTAAAACCACATTTTTATCTGATTATAGGCCACAGATTACTTCCCCGAAATAGAATTCTCTCTGTGTTACTGATGTTGCCCTCGACAACCCAGACATTTTTGTAAGTGGCTCTTCTCCTAAAAAGATTGTGCACCCCATGACGGCGATGAATCATTTAGGTTTCAGGAACTAGAACGGTAGCCTGCCGTCCGTGATTACATTCTTGTGCGATTTCTAAATAGTGTGTTCTATGTAGGAAAAATCTTAACATGTAAAGGAAAAAGATGGTGATTTTTAAGTGATTTATCTCCGAAGAGTGTGAAAGCGGCAGGCTCCGTGCATCATGTTCCAGATATGGTGTCTGTTAATGAATGAGACACTTCAATGCTACTTCCAGAACTACAATTTATGATAACAAAGCATGATACTGATTATGATATCAAGATACTACCGGTTCCGATTTCCTTCGGAAATTTGGATGTACATTGAGCTACACACTGCCATTGTTAGGCATACTCTTAAGCCTTTATTTAAGAGGGATAACTGTAGTTTAATTACCACAATCCAACATACGTGTTAAGTTAAGCTCAAAATGTGGTTGAATTGTTAATAATATGTGTACCTGTAACCATTGAAATTTTCTTTGCATTTTTACTATTGCTCTATCAAAACTACTCGACCCCCAAAATGTCCGATTAAACTCCAGGTGATAAACACGATTTCAGGCAGTAGTTAAGACATTATTACACTGAAACAAATTACGGATAGAGTGTAAAAATGTATGATTCACGAAAATATATACATTGTCTCACTATGTACCACTTGTTGTACACAGTGTGAACATTTCCGATACTCCGTTATCATGCTTCTATGCTTTTATAAATAACTTTATTAAAACCATTTCTACATTAATGTGTAGCGTATTTGTGTTGCTTTAAGATGTAGTAAATTTTTTTTCAAAAGAATAGAAATAGTCGCCATATGTTAAGTAATAATATTTTTCGTCTCACTGTATACTACCCTCCTCTATATCAATAATTGGTTTCCAGAAAAAGACGGCATTATGGAGTTTATAAAAGTTAAAGTCTGATTTATTTGTTGTAAATTGCTGTATGAGCAGACACCGCTGTAAAAGAATTAACCAGCATTCAAAGCTCTCATCGGCAATTATTTTTTATTCTACTTGTACCACTCTTATAAAAGAATAATCTTTTACATACACATCGAGGAAAGTTGAACTCCGTTTAGCATTTTCTTTTTTCTATGAGCTCTTTCCCCTAGCAATTATGTTGTGTTTTATACGTATGCCCTCCGTTCCCACTGCTACGAACTATGAATTTGCCCTAACAGAAAAATTCCCATCTTCTGATGTGTCAAGGATATGAGCAAGAGTCTCAGACTCTTCGAATAAACTGTCTTCGAACCGGCATCAAAAGAAATCGACTACAAAGAAAAAAAATGGTTCGAATGAATATAAAAATGTCGTCCGTAGCAGCCCTGCTCATATAGAATCGAAGCTTCAAACGACCTCTTCAGGAATTCCAAGAGAATCCAAATTCCTGCCGACATTACGATGATACAATACAGGGTTGCCACTGGGGACTATGTATATATTATATTCCACTATTTTTTTTAAAAAAATACCTTTTGTAAAATATATTTCTCTTCAACATTGGCTGAATGTATGTGAAAGATTTTTGTTTTGAGAAAGTGGCGCAAGATAAAATTAAACTAGTCAGATGTAGTAATTACAAAACTTTCTTTTATTTCATGCATGTTAATGTTTCTTAATAAATGCAGCCCAGTAGCGCCTCCGGTTAGGAGATTTACATTAAAATCTAATCAGAAACGACTTACGAGAACTTCTAATTCAATTTGAAGTTTGATGAAAATCCTTGCATTAGTTTTTGAGATGCGGGAATAGTCACTATTGCGGGAATAGTGAAAGTTCTGCATAGCAGTTGCACCTATTGGGCAATTTACACCAAAAACTTATCAGGATCAATTTCTATCAGGGACTGAATCTAAAGTTAGATGAAAAATTATTAAACAGCTCTAATTTATATATGGGACTAACTGAATCTGAAGTTTGATGAAAATTCGAGCATCAATTCTTGAGATATGACTATTGCGGAAATCATGAATAATGCAGCATAGCAGCGCCACCTACTGGACGATTTACACCAAAAGGTAATCAGCGCTAAATTATATCAGGGACTAAATGCAATTAAAGTTTTATTAAATTCCGTTCGTTAGTTCTTCAGATAGAGCGCCTCCAAAATTTGTGTCACACTTAGACAGACAGACGACAGACTCACAGACAAACCACAGACAGATATTTTGCAAAAATATGTTTTTCGGGATCTCTGATCCCTAAAAAGTATAAATCCGTCGAAAACCGGATTTCGAAAATTTTCACGAATCCAATGCTTTCTTGTAAATATAGAAAAAAGTAGAAGTAAATATAGAAGAAAGTAGAAGTAGTCGCCAGGGGCAGCGCTGAAATCAGGACATCCTGAAGAAAAAATTTTAGAGATTTCTTTCGGGGATCACTCCTGTGCACATTCTAGAACATGACTTACAATCAGACGACGTTAAAATGCTGATACCGTATTGGAAGTACACTGAAAAAAAATGGGTACTCAAAATTGAGTAAAAAGTACAGTCAATCAGGGTAACTTTGAACCACGGGGTGTAACTTTGCACCACCTCCTATTTTTCAATATTTTTGACTCTAAAAGACTAAATAATCTCCTGAACTGTGCTCTGTTGGCAAGGTTCTAAACTGGGATTTCTACTCTTTATTTTAGAAATAAATTAGCAACATTATGGGCAATTAATTGCATCATCTAACTATTTTTGTGAAGTACTGTTTCCAAGTTAATTTTGAATGCTATTTTGAAGCTGTTGTAATCCAATTAAATTTTCATAGTAAATAACAATATACTCATGTATCAGACATATTATTATCTGTTGTAAATGTGTTAATATTTTGTGATCATTTATTTATTAATAGTTAATAAAATGTAAAATAAGAAGGCACTAGCATTTTACCGCATTTTCAGAATAACTTTGAGCCGGCTCAAAGTTACACTGATGCTTATGATTTACTGATTATAGGTGCTACTGTCGAAAATTTCTCATATTTGCACGTATATTTTATATAAATGCCGAAAGTGTGCATTAGATATGACATGTAAATATTTTTACAAGTATGTGTAAAATACATAAAATTCATTTAGAGGCGTAGTTAGGGGCGGAGCTACTCAAATTTGACATTTCATACGTTCGACATTTTTTATTCTTGTTTGAATAATACTAGTACTTGTATGTATTACTGAAACTATGGATATATTTTAGAGTTAAAACAATGAAAATTGTTTTTCACTGCATTTTTATGTTTTATATGAACAATAAACAGGTTTTTTTTAATTTCTAAATGTTCAGGGTTCTCTTCTTCCACATTTCTTATGCCTGATATTTGTTGTAATATCATAAATTATACAAATCTTGTGATGTTGGGAAATGTAAATTCGCAGTCTTTACCTATCTGAAAACATTTTTGGGTGTTTAAAGTTGTCCTGACTACAATACTTTTTTTACAATTAATTATTTTATATAAAAATTTATCATATGATGCGAAGTTGCCCTAAATGGCTGGGTAACTTTGAACCAGGCTACAAATCCATTTTTATTGCTTTTATCCGTATTATTCCTTAATTTTTTATAATCAAACAATAATTTAGGATCATATCTTCCCTTTTATGCCCCTAGTTGCGACAATATTCTTCAAATAAGAGTGTGGCATATGAAAATAGAGAAAATGCGGATCAAAGTTACCCTGATTGACTGTACTCAATTTTAAATACGTCACATACCCAAAATAGCTCCGATCCAAGTGTACTCAAAATTGAGAAACACATGTACTCATTTTTGATTCCATTGTTGTGTTCAAATATGAGTCGTTATGTACTGTCCCTTGAACCTTCAAGTTAAAGTGAAAATGTACTGACAATTTCCCGTTCACAATTATTAACAAGAGATGTTTAATTGATTATTTATTAAGAAAAATAGTAAAATTACACACTCAGAAATGAATACTCAGATTTCAGGAAATTTTCTTTGTTTTTGACGAAACAATTTTCTGGGAAAAGTTCCGAGCGAATATTTCGTGAAATTCTCTTGCTTGACGATATAAATTTCGTCAAAAGTTGGCTGGTGGCGCCATCTAGAGAAGAGTTTGGAAGCTCTTCATTGACAGGGATGACCGCCCCGGGTAAAAAGACAGACTGACCCGAAATTTCGCTCCACTTACACACTCTAAATGATCATTATTTTCCTAAAAAAATTTCTTTTTAATGATTTTAATTATGAACGATTTTTTCCTAATATAATACACACACAAAAAAAAGTGCTCCTCATTGACAGTGGGAAGAAAAAAAACTGCTCCTCATTGACAGTGGGAAGAAAAAATTCACTTCTCGTTTCCCTCGGGGTGATTCGAATCCCCGGTCTTTGGTGTGGAAGACGGCTGCTCTGCCAACCTGGCTATTGGAAACCTGTATAGATTTGCTTTTAGATTGACGTAATGAATTCTGCTGCGTGTTTATGTTTTTACGAGGTAGATTGTAATTTTATCGGTGCTGCTATAATTTCTGGAAGATTTAAGTAAGGTTAATTTATTATTATGGTTTTCTCATGGTCAATGAATTATTATAATATGGCTTGACTAAATAATTTATTAGTGAAATTTTCTTTGCTCAATGAATGGTTAGTATATGGTCTGGTTAATTTGTTACTCACATATAACGAATTGTGAAGTGCATATTGCGTGAGATTTTATCACTTTGAGTAGAGGGATAAGATTTTAACAATTTACTGTTTATAAGGGGGAGAAGGATCAATTATGTTTATTTTTAATGTGATTGAAAACAGAATATACTTCTTAAATAAATTTTAAAAAAAGTTATCCTGGAAATTTGAAATTTTATTGACAAATTTTTCTTTTTGAATGGTTTTGAAGAACACAAGAAATTTATTCTTTTCGAATTAAAACATAATGAACAACATATAAATAAATAATAAGCATTCCTAAAAATTTTAACAGCTAAAAAAATAACTGATGAAGAAACAATAACTACATACATTTCAGTATTTTCTGAAAAGCACTAAAAAGTGCTGTTTTAAAATTAATTATTGCAGGACTAATAAACATAATACATACAATAAATATAAACAAGCAAATATCTGCTTGCTAAAATCCGAGGATTTGGGGAGGTACAGCAACTGTTTCCTTAAAATGCATCGAGTCTGACCGTGATTGAGGCAAAACTTTCGTCAAATATTTGAGAGTTTACCCTTCGTTAAAACTCACGTGATGTTGATAGGAAATGATCGTCAAAAACGACGAAATACAGCTCAAATATTTCTGAATCGGCAAAAGTGAGAGTTTTATTTCTGAAAGTGTATTATCAAGTTACCCAAATCGAATATTTATATGACAAGAGCATTATTTGCAAGCACTTTTAAATTATTTTAAAAAACTGTGCATAATTTAATAAATTAACATTAATAGACATATTTTATACCGCCATAAATGAAATAAATCATTACAGGGTACGCAACTATCGTTTTGTTTGGGTTTGATAACATGTGATGGATGAAAATTGAGAAATGATAGTTTCATTTTTCATCCAAACATAATCAATTAGATATGAGTACATCGACTTACTCATTTTTGAGTACTTCATTTTTTTCAGTGTAATTCTAGATATACAATGGCTTAATGAATTTTTGTCGAAAATACTTTATTCGACTTCATCTGATTCAATTGTTTAATGAATTAAGTTTGTATTGCTAAATTTTGTAATACGATTTACAATTACATGTTCATAAAGATTCATTAAAATTAAATATTGTACAAAAAACACAAGCCTGCAAAATTTCTGTTGTATCAAATTACCTAGGTTTTGATAATTGATTCTTACGTATTTTGTAGCGCTAAATAGAAAATAGCTTTCATTTTTTACCATCACGTCAGGATTTTTTGCAATTTGTTTTACTTTTTAACTTTAAAATTTACGATTTGCGAAAAAATTTGAAGTGATGGTTAAAAATGAGAGTTATTTTCAGAGTATATTTATATTATTTATAAAATCAATTATCAAAATTTAAAAAACACAATCATCACATCTATGTTATAGTATCAGAATTTTGCTATATATATATATATATTTTTTTTTTTTTTTTTTTTTTTTTTACTTTGAAATTTACGATTTGCAAAAAATCGTGACTTGATGGTTAAAAATGAAGGTCCTTTTCGAATTTAGTGCTAAAAATATATATAAAAATCAGTTATCAAAAATTAAGAAACACAACCATTTCCTGTATCTTTCAGTATCAGATGTTCTCTATTTTTTTACTTTTTGTTATTGAAATTTACGATTTGCAAAATATCTTAACGTGATAGTTAAAAATGAAGGTCATTTTCGGATTCAGCACTAAAATACATAAAAATCAATTATCAAATGTTAAAACCTAAAACCATGCAGGCTTGTGAAATTAACATTTGTAATCACTAAAATAGCCCTCGGATGAGTTTGTTAAGATGTTACAGATACCTTCATAATAATACAGTTAAAATATAATACTTTAAGACAATTAATATAATTTTATTTAAAAATAAAAGGAAGAATAATAGAAATAAATGGATAACCATGAACGTATAAAAAATAACGAATTCACTCACTTTATCTATAGTGACAGAAAAATACATTTTCATAAATTTCACCTGCCGTTCTCATTTCATTATAGTCAGTAATAATTAAGAATCCAATCACGTACCTGCATAATTTAAGAGTTTCGCATAGGGTAGAAAAAATCGTATTCGTAAAAGAAATTCTTTAATTAAGATGAGTTATTAGGAATTCAAAAACATAAAGCATTTTTTTTTTATTATTCAAGAAAGGAAATAAGAACTATATCTGATATTTTTAGAAATTCGAATACATGAAAATAGTTTCAATTAAACTCAAAAATTTGTTTTCTTTCATTAATTTATTTTATCGACGGAGTAGATTTTATTCTCAATCAGCAGAAAAAAACATTAGATATATTTTTTTAAGACCTCGAATCATAGCAAGCAATACAAATGGTTTCCTGAAACAGAACTTTTATTTTATTTTATTTATTTATTTGTTGATGGTATTGTTGAAGAAGCATTTTGTATAAAACATTTAAAACACATCGATTCTGGTAACAAACTCAATTTAAAAGCATAGGCTCTCCACTGCTTATAAACTGGTTATTAACGATAAACCTATCATACCTGCAGAGTAATTCAGTCTAAATAATTAATTAAATATGAAACATGTTCTGTACAAGTAGGGAAGAAGAAGAAAAATGTTAGAATATGTTTTTCTATTAGCATTTATCCCAAAATACACAGTAGGATTCAAATCCTATGTGAGAGTTAATGATTGTAATTTTTGTTTCTCGATATGAATGGACCAAGGCCAACTGAGCTGCCTAAATCCTCTTCTGATTGGATTGCGTTTTTTAAAAAAGACATCAATCACATATCAACTAGAGCTCTATGTGTGTCGAGCCACATCCGTATCCGATTCGAGTACTAGACACGTATACCGAAAATTATATTTCAAATCACCCCAAACCTTAAATAATGAACCCATTCATTAATACTCAAATATATATTTTTTCATCGGAAAAACGTTCTAGACTTTCTCTATACAAATCAGTTCAACCCTAAACTGAAGCCGAACCGAATCTTAAACTAGTATGTTGTGGCTATCACAAAACTTTCTTCTATATAAATCACGTGAATTAAATCGTTTAAACAGTACAAGAAATAACAACGATTTAGCACCAATTCATATCAAAGTATATCTGAATTTGAAGTTGGATGAAAATTCGTGCATTAGTTCTTGAGATAGAGCTATAGCGGAAATACTGAAAAAATGTAGCATAGCAGCGCCTATTGTTGAGCGTTTTACACCAAAAGTAAACAGCACTAAACGATATCAATATTGAAAGATATTGGGAAATATAATCTCCAAACAAGGACATCAAAATAATTAAGCGAAGTAAATTGTTTTTCATGCGTCAAATGTGATTTATAAAAGTAATTATCGAAAGTGTATGAAAGAAGGGAGTGAAATTGAAAAATGATTGCACAATCGTAAACAGATATTTTATTATAAACATTTCGCAATACTCAAGAACTATAAGACATTTATAAACTCTTATTTTTAAATTACTATTAATATAAATATTGATACAAATAATTTGTTATTGTGATTTATATCACTAATTTCCTGTTCTTTATTGCTGATAATATTTTATACATGTATTTTTTCTCTACTCTTACTTGTAACTCAGACTCTCAAACTGAGAGATGTATGTCTTAAAGCTCTTATTAAATATTAATTTTACTTTTTACTTATAAGTTTCGGCAGAAATTTAAGTTCACAAGTCACACAAAAATATGTGTCTTTTTAAATCACATGAAGTTCACCCCATCATCACCCGTGGATTAAAACAGAAATGCAAGAAGAATATATAGATCGATTTACCATTTCCGGACGAAAATTACCAGATGATAAGCGGATATACATAAATATAAGGTAAGCCCAATTTGTCTTACCTATGTTTTTTATATTGAGAAATAGTAATTAATTTTTGAGGATAAGAACGAACATCACGCCATTTTTGATAGCAAAGATTAAATATTGCTAACAAATTGATTATGAGAGTGAAAAAAATTCTCAATAAAAACATCGTCACTAATTTATAAGAATACAAATCTGGTAATCCGATAGGGTAATTTATTAGAAAAAATGAAACGAATCTTAGCAATATTATGGCTTCTTCTACAAAAGATAGCACGACCATTGAAAAATTGAACGCCAACAATTATACAAATTGGCGGTTCAAGGTCGAAATGCTATTGATTCGAGACGAACTTATTGAAGTTATTACACAAGTGGCCCCCAATCCATTGAACGATGCTTGGACCAAGAAAGACAGAAAAGCAATAAATTTGTCCATTGACGACAGTCAAATAGTGTACGTCAAAAATTTAAATACAGCTAGGAAAACATGGGACGCACTTAAACAAATACATGAGAGATCTAATCTCTCTAGTAAGCTGTACTTGCTACGAAAACTGTACAGTACAAAATTAACTGAAGGTGCCAATATGACAGCCCACATTACTAAAATTTTAGAGATAGTGGATAAACTGTCAGCCGTAGGTGAAAACATAACTGACTCGCACATTTCAGCACTACTGCTGTGCTCGTTGCCACCGTCCTACGATACCCTAGTTATTGCCCTGGAGGCCAGAGATGAAGCTGAGTTAACCGTACAATTTATAAAAAGCAAGCTTACGGACGAATATACTCGCAGAGTAGATAATAGTGAAAATTCCGAAAACAGTAATAAAGCCTATAAAACTCAAGGTAAATTCAATCATTCAGAACAGAAAAGAGGCAGCAATAAGTACTGCTCACACTGTAAAATGAAAAACCACTCAAATAAAGACTGCTGGTTTCTAAAAACGAAAAACAACAACAGTTACACTAATAACAGACACTATAAAAATAAAAACAATTCAACATCGCTAGTTTATGAAGAAAATAATTTACATGAAAATGCGGAACCTGAAGAAAGAAAACTCACAGTAAATGAAAACAACAATGTCGCTTTACTAACCAAAGAGTCCGAAAATAAAAGCACTTTTATAGTGGACAGTGGGAGTTCCAGTCACATAGTAAATTCAAAAGAATTTTTTACCAAAATTACAAATAATAATGAAACAAACGTCACAGTCGCTAATAGTAATCAACTGATTTCATATGGATCTGGAGAGGTAATAATTCATACCGAAAATAAAAACAAACAAGTTATATTGCGTGACGTACTAGACGTTCCTGACATAGAAACTAACCTGCTGTCAGTAAGTAGGGCAACTAAAAACGTTTGCAAAGTCAAATTTGAAAAGGAAAAATGTGACATAATTCATGAAGGTACGATTATACTTCAAGGTAAACTTAAAAACAATCTGTATGAAATACATGTTAGTAAAGATGAAAATTACAAGCACTATGCAAATGTCATCTACAACTTCTCAAATGCAAATTGCATAGATTTGTGGCATAGGCTAATGGGGCATAGGAGCTACGACATAATAAAGTCCATGTTATCACAGGACTTAGTTGAGGGAATTAAAATCAACAACTGCACACATAATGCTAAATGTGAGGTATGCATCAAGGGTCAGTTAGGTGGGGAGGCCTACCAAATGGCTTAAGCACTCACAAGCCCCACCCAGCGGTTTCAATCTACTATCGCCGTCACCACACACACACACAAAAATAATAATAATAATAATAATAATAATAATAATAAATAAAAGGCCCGAAGGGACCTACAGGAAAGCCAATTGAGAATATTAAGATTAAATACAATATAAGTACAATATATACACGATGGAAAGCCCAATTTTTACTGGGCGTTTACGAGAGAAATTTAGATATTTGTAATTAATAAGATCATGAGATAATAGATAATAGGATTTTTAAACTTGTTGGAGCGGCAAAAGCTCAATTACTCTGCAAAGCTGGGCGTTCTGCAAAAATACAATAAAAGCTACGTATATGTATACTAAATTAGAAAGAGATTCATAATTTTAAAAATAATGTAGAATATAAAAAATAGGTAAAATAGTGAATAATTATGATGAATATTATATAATTATATACACACACAAAAGTTCAAAAGTCTATTGTTCTTGCAACAGTTCAATTATAGTTCAATCGTGTTGTTTGTGGCTAAGAGTTTATTTTGAATTGGTGGTATCTGTCTATTTGTTAAGATACGTTCTCATCATCCTCTATAAATGGCAAAACATTTTGAAACAAATAATGGTTGTTTTCTAAAACTTTCATACATTCAATTATCTTTTGACAAAATGATGGATTTGACAAAACCACTGAGAACCACTGAGACAAAGAAATTTTTGGAGATTTTCTTATATGGTAATATGATGTAAGGGTACAGTTAAAGATATAATGCAATGATGGTCAAAAATCAGCGAGACCCCATTTCCTAAATCAGGTGCATATAGAGCTATAAAAAAGCTCGAGTTAGTTCATACTGATGTATGTGGCCCTATAAATACACTCACAATTGGGGGAAAAATAAATACTTCGTCACTTTTATCGATGATTATACGCAATTTTGTGTAATTTATTTAATGGCAAATAAGAGTGAGGCTTCAGAAAAATTGAAAGAATACGTCTCAATGGTGAAAAACTAATTCGGAAAAATGCCTACTGAGATCAGATCGGACAACGGTGGTGAATATACGGGTAACGAAATAGAAAAATATCTAAAAGAAAATGGGATTCATCATCAGCTTACCGTACTATTTAACCCAAGCCAAAACGGTGTCGCAGAGCGTAAAAATAGGTCGCTACTAGATATGGTTAGAAGCATGCTAAATGAAGCAAATCTCCCGCACAAATTATTGGGGGAAGCCATATGTACCGCGAATCACTTACAGAACCGGCTACCTTCAAAATCGTTAAGCACCACACCCTATGAATTATTGATGAATAGGAGATCAAATTTGAAATATCTCAAAGTTTTTGGCTGTACTGCATACGCCTACATACACAAATCAAAGAGAGGAAAATTAGATAATAGAGCGGAAAAAGGCACTTTTGTCGGATACGACAGTCGCTCTAAGGCGTACAGAATCTGTACAATTGACGGAAGAGTAATACTGGCCAGAAGCGTAAAATTTATAGAAAATAAAATTAATCCAGATACTAACGAAAATCTAGATAGAAGATAATTAATCACGGAAACAAACAAACAAACACAACAGAAAGACACGAATGAAATGGAAATAGATCTGACACCAACACAAAATGAACTAAGTCCACTACCCGCGTCACAACAACAAATTCCACAAGTGAAAAGATCAGAAAGAAATAATAGAGATGTGCCGCCAGACAGGTTTGCTTATGGAGTCCGGCACGATCCAGTATATGTACCTAACAGTTGGGAAGATATAATGAGTATAAAAAATCCTATAGAAAAAAACAAAACTGGATAAAAGCGACAGAAGAGGAAATGAATTCCCTTAATGAAAATGAAACCTGGTGTTTAGTTGATCCCCCACAAGGAGCAAGAGTAATTGGATCGAAATGGACTTTTAAAGCGAAATATGACGGATTCGGAAAAATCAAGCGTTACAAAGCGAGATTGGTTGCACAAGGATTTAGACAAAAATACGGAGTAGATTTCGATGAAACTTATGCGCCAGTAGTTTTTCATACAAGTTTAAGTCTTCACAAGTGAGTCTTCATAACTGCCGCAGCATACCACAATCTCAATATTAGGCAGATTGACATCAAAACTGCATTTTTACATAGTGAATTGGAAGAAAATGTCTATGTATCACAACCTAAAGGGTATATAAACACTACAGAACCCAATAAGGTTTCTAAGTTTAAAAAAGCCCTATATGGACTAAAACAAGCTGCAAGAGCATGGTATTCAAACATTAGTGAAACACTAAAAGAATTGAAATTTAAACAGAGCAATGCCGACAATTGTTTATTTATAAGAAAAGAAAAGGAAAACACGGTTTATATAGCAGTATACGTAGATGATATTCTCATCGCAGGAAAAGATGAAAATATAAATGAGATAATAGATAAACTAAAATCTAAGTACGCACTTGAAAATTTAGGTCAAATTTCCAATTACCTCGGGATAAAAATACAAAAGACTCACAACGGCTTTAAACTAAATCAAACAGCAAAAATATTAGAAATTTCAAAAAAAATTAATTTAGAAGATTCTAAGCCATATGGCACTCCAATGGAAACAGGCTTTCAACGATTAGACAATGAGGAAACACAAATGCCAAACAACACTAAGTACCGACAAGCAATAGGTGCGCTGTTATACTATGTTGCTACAATAAATAGGCCCGATATTTTAGTGTGTAAACATTTTAAGTAGAAAAAACGAAACGCCGTCTGAAAGAGATTGGAAAGGTTAATAAGATATCTATATTCAACAAAAGACTTAAATTTAGTAATTAGCACGGAAGAACCACCCATCCTGGAAGTATATACCGATGCAGATTGGGGTGGAGATCTAAAAACAAGATGATCGACAACAGGCAATTTATTCCTTTTAGGAAAGAATCCAATGCAGTGGATAACGAAACGACAAACGTGTGTCGCACAATCATCTGCAGAGGCAGAGTTCGTTGCAGCGGCGAGCGCAACACTAGAATTAATATGGCTGCTAAAACTATTAGAAGATCTTGATATACCGCAAAAATTGCCTATAGTAATTTATGAAGACAATAAATCTTGCATAAAAATGATAGAATCCGAAAAGTTTTCTAATAAATCGAAGCATATTGACATAAAATATAATGTGATTAAACAGCTGAAAGAAGAAAAAAATTATTGAATTGCGTTATTGCCCAAGCAAGTCAATGACAGCGGACATACTTACGAAACCAGAGCCCAAGCCTGAATTTCTAAATAATAGAAACAAACTGAAATTACAGAACAATCCTCGTTAGGATATTAAGGGGGGGAATTGTTGACAGATATTGTGAAATATAATCTCCAAACAAGGACATTAAAATAATTAAGCGAAGTAAATTGTTTTTCATGTGTCAAATGTGACTTGTAAAAGTTATTATCGAAAGTGTTTATGATCTGAAAGAAAGAAGTGAAATTGAAAAGTGATTGCACAATCGTAAACAGATATTTTATTATAAACATTTCGCAATACTCAAGAACTATAAGACATTTATAAACTCTTATTTTTAAATTACTATTAATATAAATATTGATACAAATAATTTGTTATTGTGATTTATATCACTAATTTCCTGTTCTTTATTGCTGATAATCATGGAAGACGGTAGTATTCCGAGTGACGCAGCCTTAAGCCTAAAATCGTATCGTATCGTATCGTTAAAATCGTATCGTATCGTATCATAGAATTCGTAGATGGCGGAACTCATATATACAGCTAACTCGACATCAAAGAAAACGCGAAAAGCCGCCTTTTAATAACTCAGCAGATATATGTCTTATTGTTCTGAATTTTCTAGAACAGTCTTATATCTGCAGTCTAATCGTATACTGAAATTTTTACATTTCTACGTGCAGTATATTTTGAGAACTAAATAGCCATTTTAAAAGTGAAAACGTTGGTATCATATCGAGGAAGTTCCTAATTTGAAAATCTCGAAAACGGTTCTAACGATTATTTTTAAATTGATACATAATATAAATGTGATTAAGGCGAGGTGAATAACACTTTTCTTTTTTCTGGGAAAACTCTCGCTCGTTAAATAATTCGATTTTTTTTTCTCTCGAAAATGACACGGGCGATTTTTTAAAAATCAAATAAATATGTTTCAGATGAACCAAATAACAATTTACTTGTTTCCAGCAAGACTCTTGTTCCTCTTATAATGCGCATGAAAAATCGGACTATATTTCTTCGCCATTCTATGGAAATTTCACGGAAAATGGATGACACTGTATTCATACACATGCTTTCTTTTTAACCACTTTTGGGGAGAAAAATTTTGTCTTCCCACTGGCTGAGTGGCTAAGGGCCATCGTTTACTGATCATACGATAGGCAGTTCGATACTCCCTAATACGTGTTTTCACATGTGAGTGTGTTTTTTTTTGTTTTTTTTTAAAGTCTGCTAGTTGACCATTATTCTCAGTTCCTTTGTAATTTTTTTAATTGCTATTAAGTTAAATAAAATTACAATTATAATGACGCCAATTTGATGATGATTATTTCTTGGCAATTTTTCAACAATAAAAATATTACCATAAATTTTATAAATATATTTAATTTCAATCACTTTACAAAAAATATACATTAATAATTATTATTTGAATATAAATCACGCGATCAGAAACGTAAAAAAACAATTCATTTCAGCTCTTCTTTTTATAATATCATTTTTTATTATTATGACGGTCAATCAATATATAATCACTGACATCCATAATATTATTATTATTATAATTATTATTTTCCTTGCATAAAAGCTATTGTGATGTAATAATTCTTTTATAATAAATAATTTAGTTGAAATGTTTTATTTATAAATATCAATGAAGTTTGATTACAGTTTACATAATAAGCATATCAGACTTCTGGTGTCGCCATCTTTTGACGCAATTGCGTAGTATTATAGAGAAATGTTTGATAAAAACGTCTATCCATCTATGTAACTATCCATCTATGAAACACCATCTATGTAAGGATTTAATAATTATAAATTAACATTTTGGATTTATTAATTTAAGGATAAAGTGTTTTTAAAGGAATATCAAATGAAACCCTCTGTGCGATCTGCGATTATACTTACCCAGTTGTTTTTATATACAAACTGCTGTAAGGAAAATTGTAATAAAATAGTAAAAATTAAATCTGCATTAAATTCCATAAGTATCTTTTTTTTAAAATCATTTTATCACTAACCTCAAAAAAGTAATGATATCAATGCAAAAACCCTTGACGGGTTAAAAGTTTCTGACGCAGCACTTTATCTTATGCTCTAAGAATTTTAAATATGGAACTTAAAAATACTGATATCAAATTTTGAGTGACGTTATGCTATTTCTTAAAAAATATATTTGTATTTATTTCATCATTTTATTTTTGTTTTATTTATAATCGCATGTGCAAAAGTTATGTTCAGCATGAAAAGCTGCATAAAACTTTATTCGCTGTTGCTTTATCATTTACATCTCTCATAAATTCAAAATATGAGTTTTAAAAGATATGATATAAAATTTAAGTGGCGCCTTGATGTGACTTTAAAAGGTTTGTTTTAAAATTCAATTTAAATTATTTTTGACTTGTTTAAAATAATTTTTTACATCTACACAATACTTTTAATTTTCCAATTCACTGTTAAATATATCACTTTCATTGAATCTATACTATGCATTGAAATGTATTTATTTCAATAAATTGATTTATCTTTTGTGTCACGCTATTCAAAATTGTGAGTAAGATTTATGTAAATGGTTTATTTGCGTCAAACTATCCTTTTTCATACATTTCATGTAGTTTGGACACAATGACGCAAATAAACCATTTACATAAATCTTACTCACAATTTTGAATAGCGTGACACAAAAGATAAATCAATTTATTGAAATAAATACATTTCAATGCATAGTATAGATTCAATGAAAGTGATATATTTAACAGTGAATTGGAAAATTAAAAGTATTGTGTAGATGTAAAAAATTATTTTAAACAAGTCAAAAATAATTTAAATTGAATTTTAAAACAAACCTTTTAAAGTCACATCAATGCGTCACTTAAATTTTATATCATATCTTTTAAAACTCATATTTTGAATTTATGAGAGATGTAAATGATAAAGCAACAGCGAATAAAATTTTATGCAGCTTTTCATGCTGAACATAACTTTTGCACATGCGATTATAAATAAAACAAAAATAAAATGATGAAATAAATACAAATATATTTTTTAAGAAATAGCATAACGTCACTCAAAATTTGATATCAGTATTTTTAAGTTCCATATTTAAAATTCTTAGAGCATAAGATAAAGTGCTGCGTCAGAAACTTTTAACCCGTCAAGGGTTTTTGCATTGATATTTTATACATGTATTTTTTCTCTACTCTTACTTGTAACTCAGACTCTCAAACTGAGAGATGTATGTCTTAAAGCTCTTATTAAATATTAATTTTACTTTCTATTTATAAGTTTCGGCACAAATTTAAGTTCACAAGTCACACAAAAATATGTGTCTTTTTAAACCACGGGAAGTTCACCCCATCATCACCTGTGGATTAAAACAGAAATACAAGAAGAATATATAGATCGATTTACCCTTTCCGGACGAAAATTACCAGATGATAAACGGATATACATAAATATAAGGTAAGCCCAATTTATCTCACCTATGTTTTTTATATTGAGAAATAGATAATTAATTTTTGAGGATAAGAACGAACATCACGCCATTTTTGATAGCAAAGATTAAATATTGCTAACAATCAAGGTATACCTGAATCTGAAGTTTGTTGAAAATCCAAGCATTAGTTCTTGAGATAAAGCTATTGCGGATATCGCAAAAAATACAGCATAGTAGCGCCACCTGTTGAGCGATTTACACCCAAAATTAAACAGCACTAATTTATACGTCAATTCATGTCAAGGACTAAATAAATCTGAAGTTTGATGAAAATGCGAGCAATAGTTCTTGAGATACAGCTCTTGTAGATATCGTAAAAAAATGCACCACAGCAGCGCCACCTGTTGGGCGATTTACACCAAAAATTAAACAGCACTAATTTATATCAGGGAATAACTGAATCTGAAGTTTGATGAAAATTCGTGCATTTTTTCTTGAGTTAGAGCTATTGCGATAATCATGAACAATGCAGCATACCAGCGCCACCTGTTGGGCGATTTTCACAAAAAAGTAATCAGCACCAAACTATATCTTGGACTAACTGAATCTGAAGTTTTATGAAAATCCGTGTGGTAGTTCTTGAGATATAGCTATTGCAGTAATTGTGAAAAATGCCGCATAGCAGCGCCACCTGTTGGGCGATTTTCACCAAAAACTAATCAAATCCAGTTTATATCAAGGTCTAACTAAATATGAAGTTTTGTGAAATTCCGTGCATCAGTTCTTGAGATAGAGCGCCCACAAAATTTTTGTCACATACAGACTCACAGAGTGACAGAGTGACAGACAGACATTTTCTAAAAACCATCAAATCGTGTTCTGGTCATTCTAAAACGTATAAATCCGTCGAAAACCGGAAGTCGAAATTTTTCACGAATCCAATACTTTCTTCTTGTAAAGATAGAAGAAAGTAAAAAAGAGTCAACTCGAAACAAACCTGACTCGAAAAATTAGCGTTAACCTAACCCGAAATAAATATTAATAATTATTATTAATTTAACCAGATTTTCAGATCAAAAGTAATGCTAATCCAACCGACCGTAACTGCGTGTTGCATTCTGATGAGAAAAAATTAATATACTCGACCTCATGCTGGACGTTAACTTATTGCTTAATTTACTATTGAGACTGTGTTTATCAATCAACATTTGACAGTACTTGTTTTGCTTTTATATTAAACCATTTATTCTATGAGTTGTATGCCCTTGTTGTTTGCAATTAAAGTGTTACCATTTTTTTTTTGTAACTTGTTTTGGCTAATGTGTGTTCATTTTCTTTGCTTGTTAAAATTATTTTTCACCTCTTCAATTCTATGCGAAGAATCGTTCAATAGCAATTTCCTCTTACTTTTTTTCAAAAATCTTTTTCGCCGGCTTAAAACATATCGAATGTCCAATTCTTGTATAGAGATTTTTTTACTTGAATCGGGTTTTTTTATTTTAAATATAAGCTAATCTACAAGTAATCAATTAAAATTTTGAATAATATATGTGTTTATGCATAAATCATACTTTTTTAAGTTGCTACGTAATAATACGTTTTTAAAGATATATTATGACAGGGTTCGTACGGGTCCTTGAATTTCCAGGCTGAAAAATTATTCTGTACCAGTATTTTCTTATAGAAAATCTCTAGTTAAATAAGGCGAAATTTCGCCCGTTTAAACTAGATTTATTTTTCTGTTAAAAAATACTGATATTTCGCCTTGAAAATAACGGTACCCGTACGAACCGAACCCTGTATGAATTTTTCTTTAATGACACACACACATACAAAAAAAAAAAAAAAAAAAAACACTACAAATCATTTGAAATTCATCTTATATTATTTTAATTTGGCTCAAAGTTTTGTTCAAGTACATTTAAGTCTGGATGACTAAATTCAATATTTAAATCGTTTATTGAAAAGTCTATGCATTATTTTTATTTTAATAATAGGTTTTGTTTTATTGTATTAAAATGTTAAATCAATGTACAATTTCTGAACAGGTTGATTCAAAGAAGTAGAAAATTTACTAAATCAGGGTCTAAAGATTGAAATCGTGTCGCTTTTATTAAAATTGAAAAAAACGTCTTATAACTTGAAAAAAAAAAACATTTCATGTAACACAAAATATAAAATATATATAAGTAAAATTCCAAAACCAAACATTTAAGAGCATTCGGACCTGAATTTGTCCAAATTTCTACCTGTAATAGATTTCATTGACAATCGCCTATACATACATACTTACTTAGGTGCACAAACACCGCATTTTATTAATATTCGTGTATGCTGAAATGCTTATCAATAAGTTATTATAATAGATATGAAGAAATGGAAATATTATTTCTAAAAATTATAAAAAAAATTAGTATTATTAATAAAATTGGATAAAAGTTGCATTATTTCTAAAATTCAGATACATTACCAATATTCCTTTTATAATTTTTATGAATTGGAAAATACAATGCAACTATTGTTGAATTATATTTTCCAATTCATAAAAACTCTTAATTAAACAAAGGTATTTTTAGATACATATCTAAATTACAAAAGACCAAGTTATTGGATTCTTAAACACAATTTATTATAAGCTGTCGAGATCTAGATGCCAGTTTTATTAAATTATGAAATTTCAAATTAAGTTGCTGAATTCGTTATTTTTTAGGAATTTAAAAGTATATAATTTCTTTTCCTATTTTTATTTTGTTAAAATTTTGTTATTTTGTAGCAATTTTTTTTTAACTGGTTTTTAGCTCATAGGCTATTTATCAAAGCCTGAGAGATAATGTGCTCGCAGGATCTGTATGTACAGTTGTGGAAAAAAAAAAAGTAAACACCCCCTTCTAACTTCTCAACGAATTATCGTAGAAGAAAGTTACTGGTACCGAACGATTGGAAATAAAATCTACTTTTAAATGATGTATATAAAATTGGCTTAGGGGGCAATCTACATATTAAAATGAACCATAACTTTATTTTTTCAATAGCAGTACCCAATTCTGACAGCATGAATGAACTCTACACCCTTCAATTAGCCTAAAAACGAATTTTTATGCAATTCGTACCATAAGTATCCGAGAAATTAATTATTTTAAAACGAGCTTATTTTAAGGGTTGTATCCAAATTGAAGTTCCGTACTGGATTGTTCACCGAGAGAGCCCCTTCCTTGATCAAGGCACCTTAAGCGCCACTCAAGGAGTCAATGAAGCGTGTTAGATTACAGTACAGCAGAATAAATTTCAAAATGTCTACTCACATCCATCATAGACGGCCCCTTAAACCCTCATTTTGCCGTTTTTTAAGCATACTTTGAAAACTAATTGGAATAAAAATGTGAAATTTTTGAATTTCCATAAAGCAGGACTTAATAAATCTAAATGCATCAAAAAATTGTAGGTTGCAATTCATAATTTTTTCGAATATTAATTTCATAATTCATAATTCATATCATAAAATTATAAAAATTGCAAATTCAGCTTATTTATGTTTGGGTATATTAGTATTATTACTACAAAAAAATTAGCACATTAGGAGCATAATTTCGGGAGATATAAATAAAAATATGAAAATGTAATTTAACATTAGAAGCACTAAATTTTGAATGTTTGTAATTCAAAAACTTATCATTCAAATGACTTGAAATTTGGTGTCTAGGCATAGTTTGAACGGAAGATTTGAAATATCTCGTTAAAAATGGGCATTGCCATTGAAAAAAAAATGAAGTTTGGATTCGTTTTAATATGTAGATGACCCCCTAAGAAAATTTTATATACATCATTTAAAAGTAGACTTTATTTCCAATCGTTCGGTACCAATAACTTTCTTCTACGATGATTTGCTGAGGAGTTAGTAGGGGGTGTTTACTTTTTTTTTTTTCCATGACTGTACGTATGTACGCAACGCAATAATACTTGATAGAAATATCCGATTTACTTAAAATTTTGTAAATAGGTTCATTTCCATAAAGCGCTTCCCTGATTAGTTTTGGGAGTTTTTTGATTAAGTATAAGTGGGGAACGGGGGCTGATCCACCCCTTAATTTAGATAAATGGTTTTTCATGCAGAATTATCCGATTTGCTTTAAATTTGATATACAGGTTTATTCAGATAAGGGGATTCCCTGATCAGATTTGTAGGTTCATTTGTTAAGTATAAAGGGGGGGGGGAGAACGGACGGACTAATCTCCCCTTAAATTAGCTAAAAGGGTTCTTCATGCAGAATTATCCGATTTGCTTCAAATTTGGTATACAGGTGTATTCTGATAAGGCGCCTCCCTGATTAGTTTTATAGGTTCTTTTTTCTCATTTGAACTATGTTGATTTGTATTATAACAAAAAAAAAAAACGCTGCTTTTGTATGATTTTTATTCCTTACCATTTTGCATTTTTATTGTCGATTTCTTTATTTTTCGAGGGACAAATCAGGCAAAACAAAGAAAAAAAATCAAACAACTTGCATGTTTCGATTTCTTTGGCTTGTGGAATTATTAATTCTTATTTTCTATTAATAATTGATAATTCCATAAGCCAAAAAAAACTAAATATGCAAATTGTCCGATTTTTATCCCATTGTTTTCCCTGCTTTGTGTGACGTTTCCCTGACGCGTGTTAAGACTTTTCCCTTATCTAATGTGCGTTGGTATCAGTCAAAATCCAGCTTTTCTTCACTGGTTTCCTCCTTGATAATGGCTTTCTCGAAGAGTTATGTATACATTTAGCGTCTTTTAATTTTGATTTTTTTTTTTTTTTTTTTTTTTTTTTTTTTTTTTTTTTTTTGTATGCATTTAATCAACACCTAGTAATTTAGAAATAAAATTTGATGAAACGTTTTTATGGATGTTTTTATCTATTTATATGAGGTTAATATTTAAAAAAAACAAATTATGACACAACAGATAAAACCGATATTTATATTTTTTACGTAACGTTATACTCATATACAGTATATAGCGGTTCGAAAACTTAATATTAAAGAATATTTAATTTAACATTTTTAAAGAAGATATATATATAATTTAAACGGCAAATTGTAAAATGTTTTTAAAAAATTCTAAAAAAATATCATGGTCGTTTTTTTAAACTTTAAATCTTCTTCTTATTTTTTAATTATGCTATACTTCAAAGGAAAAAGCTTCGTTAATTAAAGTAATGTTTAATTACATACGTGAACAACGTAGTAAATCTGTTAAATTATACAGATGTGTCGTTGAGACGTTAATTAGATTAGATCGTAAAAAGATAAATTATATAGAAAAAATTACTATAAAACAGACAAGAAAAAGTTTCAGAATACAGAAATTTGTCCTTTTCATATATTACTTCTTTAATAAGTACGGAAAAATTACAATAGAATACCGAAAAAACAAAAGTTTCAAAGCTGAGAAATTTGTCCTTTTAATTATATTACATTTTAATAAGTACTTCGCTTTATCCAATGGATTTTTTATAAGCTTTCAATCAGCATCACAATATTACTGAATTAAAAATTGTAAAAGTACTATTGTTAAAATATATTTGTAAAATTATCTTATAGAGAATATATATAAAATTTTAAAGAGTTTTATTTTTAATTCAATTTTATAGCAGAATTTTTTTGCTATTTGAAGACGGATATGTATTTTCATGAGAACTGTGCAAATATAGTGTTTTATTACATTAAAGTCATTTTATGAATCTAAGGAGATTTATTTAGTCCTGACGTAATTTTGATTTTTTCATTTAATTCTCTTTTTCATAAGTAGGGGAGAGTGGGGATGAAAGGGACATTTTGTCTTTATAAGCTTATAAAGTAATGGCATTAAAAGATATCACTTTCAAATTTGAACCTAATTCTCGTCTGAAACCTTTGTTTTTATATTACCAAAACTTCTTATCCCCAAGTACAGTAGTTTAAACCATATACGCATTTTTATAAATTAGAAGAAATGTCCCTTTTAACCCCATTTTAGGGGATGAAAGGGACACTGTGCAGGGTTGAAAGGGACACACAAAAATAAAACATTTTTATGAATTTTTTCTTTTAATTTGCGATTACATTATTCAAAATTAAAAGATAATTATACAGAAATAAAAATAAAATATATTGTAACATATGATAAAATAAAAACAAGAAAAATAACATGTTTAAGCCTACTTGACATAAAACAACTTTAAATCAGTCAACAATTTTAAGAAAGATTTGGTTCTAGTTGTCTCATCACCAGTTACAGGTTTAAGTAACTCCAACACAATATCATGAATATTCACGTCATTCACATCAATAGTATCAGTAAATATAAAATAGTTTTATTGTGTTTTTTTTTCTGAAAAAATATACCTTAAATTCATTACGAACACTTTTCAGTAGTTTGTGGCTACAGTGCGACAGGCATATCACCATAATTATTCCATTACTTTTCGCAAATTTTATTGTTTTAATATTTACCGTACATACTCGCGTATAGGTCGACTCGCGTGTAAGTCGACCTCCTAAATTTCGAATGCAAATTCTGCAAAAAATCAAAAACCCGCGTATAAGTCGACACCCTAACTTTCTACTTCAATTTTGCGCAAAATCAAACCAAATATTTTACTTGCCTATGCGAAAAAGTAGTAAGTAAATAAAAATAAATCATTGAACATTTTTAAATGATAAATTATTATTATTTGTATATTTTCTGTAATATTTTATTATTCATTCACATAAAAGTTTTTATTTTTTATCTTTTAATTGACTCGTGTATAAGTTGACCCCCAAATTTGCTTGCCAAAAATTGTCAGAAATTCCTCGACTTATACGCGGGTATATACGGTATATTGTTTTCATAATTATCGAATAAGATAAGCGCAGGATCAGTTTTGGAACATCTCAGAATATTTAGCTAATGCGCAATTGCTTTAGAAAACTTCTGCGCCCATTGACCAACTTTGATGAACAAGTCCAAGTTTTGGGGATGGAGACCCTCCGAGCATGATCTTCTTAAAATTCTTCCTTGGGAAAAAGAATACTGTTGAACAGATTTACCTGATGCAGAAACAAAACACAAAAGTGTGACAATTTGACCATTTTTAGCTGATGTTACGTGAGAAAATTGTTTTTCACATCGTTTTGCTACTATATTAGGTGGTTTGTACTCTGTCATTAAGCCTGATTTATCACAGTTATATATTATGTTCTGTGTAAATTTATAGCGAACTATAGCTAACTGAAGGTTTCTAAAAAATATCAACATTATCTTTGTTAAAACTTGTACTTCCTGTTAAACTAATGGCTATAGGTTTCTTAAGTATGAATTTCGTATGAATGTATGAAAAGTATGAATTTCGTTGCATAAAAACTTGGAACCATTCAATTCCCTCTTGCTTCTTTGTTCCCCGAGATAGGGACATTTTTGGAGGGTTCAAAGCAATTGAATACTCATAGTAAGCACACTTGTCAAAACATACTTAATATTAGGTGCTTGGAACAAATATGAAGCTAACTCTTTTTATTGAGCTTCACTAAAGGAAACTTGATAGAAACAACCTAAGGTTTTTAAAGTAAGATGTCCCTTTCAACCCCTCAGTTTCTGTCCCTTTCAACCCCATACCAACCTAGCAAAATTAAAAATGTGTTCATGCATGAGAGTATTTTAGCTAACGAAATATACTGATATTCACATAAAGTGCATACTTTACAGTGCTAAATAATATAAGTATTATATTGCTAAACACAATATTACTTTTTTAGAGAAAAAAAGTAAAGTAACATCAAAATTTACTTTTTTACATCGAAAACAGATTTTGCTTTCATCACCAGAACGCTACAATTGCTAATGTTAGTAATAAGAATTATTAAGACAGAACAAGTATTGTCATCGATTAAGCCAAAGTTGAAACTTTGTACATTTTATTTTCTTCCTGAAATTTTGAGTGTCCTTTTCATCCCTTGTTCCTTTCATCCCCACTCTCCCCTATTACGCGCTTAAATATCAAGCATGCGATTCATTCAGCCATTTTGTTTATTAAGACTATTTTTCATAAGCAACACTTAATGATCTCATTAAAACTTTCTCTCGTGCAGTACTGTTAGAATTATTTTGGAATGGACAGATATTGGGTGAGTGAAAAAGTATTTGCCGAATGCAAAAGGCATGCGCGGGATTCGCTACTGAGTAAAACCACCTGAACCTTAACATAACCGGTTTATAACATTGTGTACTTCATTTAAAGTATTTTAAATGAATTTTGTATCAAGTGTTATACGCTGAAGTGCTGCTGAATTAAGGATATTCAATGCTATGTAAATTTTCATACACTAGACAGACTTGACTACATTAAACAGAGAAATTAAAAAATATATAAAACATTTAATTAAAAACAAAAATATATACAAAATTAGACGTTTCGTTGTGCAACGCACAGCCTCATCATCAGCAGCAGAATATTGAAACATGTCCTGGACATAGTCAAAGTCAAAGTTAAAGTTACTCTTTCAAAAACACAAAATATTCCATCGGGATCGTACCAGATTCGTTGGGCGTGCAAGGGTATAGTCTAGTAAACCAGTTTTCCATGAACAATCTGTAATTATAAGTGTTGCAATTATTTTTCAAACTCAATGAATTTTTGAAGACTGGATTATGGTACGTTACAAAGGCATTTTGTACTAATTTAGAATTTAATCTTCCATTTTTAAAAGCGCCGACATGCTCTCTAAGTTTGATATCCATTGATATACCACTTTCACCTTGATATACGTTATCACAGTCACTACATGGAGTCATGTAAACAGCGCCGGTTAATTTTGTTACGTCATATTTATGTTTGTGGCTATCTAAAAAAGAACTTAATTTATTTACTTGTTTAAAAGAAACACCCATGTTAAAATATTTAAAAACGGGTGAAACTTGTTCTGATTTATGTAAATATTGAGATAATGTTCTAAGTAATATGGAATAATCAGAATAAAGATGTTTCAAAATTAGTATTTATAAATCATAGTCATTATGATGTGCAAAATAAATTTGCCAAAAATGCAGTATTTTTATTTTTGTACTTTATTATGTTGAAAACTTTACATACATAAAAATGCGGTACATTAACGAATAAGGAAAAAAATACAGATCTAACGAAATGTATAATTAATTATTTAAAATTCAATATTTTAACAGCAAAATTATCAGAAAGCTCAATTATGATATTCATATGATCATATGCCGATATATAAACTGCACCTTATCATTTAACAAAAATATAAGAGTTTTACGTTCTTTTAAGAATATTTATGAATCCTCATAAAAAGATCCATTTTACCTCAGACATCGATATTTTTCCTTAAGTTTCCGTCGTAAATCTGACGAAAGTTTATGTATGGATTTATTTTTATATTCTCCTACCCTGTGATTAAAGGCTTTTAATGCCTGTAATATATAATGGATAATGGATTTGTGTTTTACGTTAAAAAAATTTAGAGAAAATGTACGAAAACTTGGTGTTTCACCTGTAATATAAGTGTCCAAGTCATGTAATTCTCAGAAACAGTTACGGTTCGACCGCTACGTTCTTTATATGCCAGAGCTCCATTTTTACAAAATATTATTTTTTCGAAGAAAATTGCATAAAAGTTACATTTTTAGAAAGATCGTTAAAAAAAAAATTAGTGTTCGAACGACCAGTTCTATTCAAATATGTATATGGGGCATTCTTACAAACTATTGACTTTCGGGAATAAAGATCTGATGAAATTAAACTTGCTAAAATAACATTTTAATCTCATAGACGAATGCTTTAATGATTCAAAATAAAGAAAAAATTTTCAGCAGCGAAAATTTTTTTATCTAACTGAGGTTTAAGTTAAACTTGCGAGTTTAATTTTCCTTACCATTTTACCAATATAACTTTTTATTTTCTTCTAAATTTTTACCTAGTTTGAATTTGCATAGTACCCACAGGACATTCAAATAAGAAATAATAAAAATGTAGTACTTTTAATACAGAATTTTTGTGTAACATTGTCTTAAAGGGGTTTTAAAGAAGGGACGGTAAGGTAAAAAAAATGGGGACGGTATAGGAAAAAAGGGACGAAATGGGAAAAAAGGGACGGTAAGGATGGAACGGTAAGAAAAATTACCACCTATTTTTAGGCAAATCATGTTAAGACTAAGTGATAGCCACAATATTCGTTGATTTTCAGAAACAGTTGTTTACATTGGATTAAATTTCTTTTTTTTTTTAAATTTACCTCGAAAAGTGTAGGAATAAACCTTGGGGACGATAAGACTACCAATAAAGCCATGATCTTCAAATTGATATTTAAATGCTGATTTAAATTCTGCAGTGAATTTCCTGTCGAAGAATTTTAGGCATTCTTTCTCTAGCATACTTCTGCATCAGATAAAACTTGAAAAAAATTCTGTGGCAGCATCTGAAGTGATTTACTGTATAGCAAGTTTCTAGTTTAGCAAGAGGGATGAGGATGAGGGGCGTAAGGATGAAAAACCCAGAGACAGAGTTCAAAAAATAATATCAACAGTAAAAATGTGTACAGGTTAATTTTTTGCTACATATTTATATAAAACAATTGTCTCAGTTTCGGAAAAAAATTGCATCGAATTACTTTTATTGAAACAATTTTATACAGACTTCTCCAAACTTAAAAATTAGCATCAGGGACATCAGGGACGGCATAGGAGTTTTCCTGGTATTTGGAATCCCAAAATCGTCCGAAACTTATTTATCTTGTTAACCATTTGGAAAAATGGTTATTGTCCTCGTCAAGGTAGGAAACCAAAAGCATATCTGAAGCTTTTTATTGGTTTAATCCGCATTTTATTCGTTTTACAGTAACCTGTATTTCCCTTTACTTTCAACAGAGATGGATACTTCTGTTGCCACTATGGCAAAAAAGTAATAAAAACTACAAAAAAATTAATAACTCAGAAACAAATTGAGAAACAGCTTTCAAACAAATTGTATTTAAAAGAACATTTTTTTCTCTATACGAAGGTGTAAAAAGTAATATTGTGGGATGTTTCGAATTTTAAGAAGGAAATTTCATTTATAATTGGTCGACGAAGGAAAAGCTTTTCCCCAACAGCCAATGAAATGCTTGGATAATACGTAAGTTTCAGGTGGATAATACGTACGAGTTGCAGGCGATTTTTGTCGCTTACAATTTTTACGTGTAATAACACTATTAATGTTTAATTCATGGCGTACGTAATGTATGACCAGCTCCGTAGAGGTTTAAAAATTTACAGTACCAAAAATTGTAAAACTGAAATTTCGTTTAAAATTTGTTCATGATGGGTCCAGGAATGTTAATGTTTAATTCATGGCGTGCGTAATGTATGATGAACTCCGTGCGATTTTTTATGTCTTAAATTTTAGTCTTCGAAAAAATCATTTTGTATATGGTCGTTGTAATTTGTTAAATTGCTTTTTTTTGTAATATTGTTATGCAATCATGCAATGGGATGTTCCCCAGTGTACGAAATAAATAAAACACAAAAAAAGTATTAAAATAAAAATTATTATTCAGGGACGTAAATGTCAAAAGATTGTGAGAATGCCCCAAATTTTCTGAGATAACTTCAGTTGAAATTAATGTTGGCAGTCCAATATGTCATTCGATTATCCATATATTCATATACAGTAATCCCTTAACATTCGCGGATTTAACATTCGCGAGTTTCAATTATTCGCGAAATAAAAAATGAAGAACATTTCAACATTCTTGAATTCTCATCTTGAGTATTCGCGAATTTTGCTTTATAAAAAATAATTTTAGCAAAATAAACTCGCTTTTTTTACCAATTCCATAAACCATTTGAAACTTGACAGCTGCATTGTACTGCATAAACTAAGTTCCGAGAACTTCAATCTTTATATTGAGGTAAAACATAGATCAGTAATTTCGATAAATTCGAAGCATGACTTAATGCTAAAAAAAAAAAAAAAAATCTGAATTTCAAATTAGAAATGAAAATTTTAATACTTCAACAACAACTTGCTGACAAAACAATAGAATACTGTACTTAATTGGTGAGGAATCTTAAATGTAAAAGAGAAATCGTGACCGCATCTTTTCCTTATACGGAAATTCATAACCAAAAGATCCAAGCAATCCAAGCAATCCAAGCAAAAGATCCAAGTTTTTCCAAGCAATCCTGTATCCATAAATTGCTTCAGCCTCAACTAGCAACTAAACTTTGTAAAATATGTTTATAATTATTCAAATTTATTTACAGCATGTACTTTTTAACTTTTAATAAATATGTTTTTTGCATTTCAAGCGCTTTTTTCCATTAAAACAAAATCTTAAAACCCAACCCTATTTATGCAGGGGAAGATGGTCTCAATATTCGTGATTTTGACACTCGAGACGGTTTCTGCGAACCTAACACTCGCGAATGTTAAGGGATTACTGTACTGATGTGTTAATCGCATCTTATCATTTACAATATACCAGTCGTACGTTCTTTTAAAGATATTTATGAATTCCCATAAAAACATCCTTTTTACCTCACACATCTTTATTTTTTCTTAAGTTTCCGTTATAAATTTGACGAAAGCATATACCAGAATTTATTTTTAAATTCTCCCTAAACTGTGATTAAAGGAATTCAGTAATATTTTATGGAAAATGCATTTGTGTTTTAAGTAAAATTTTTTTAGACAAAAACTACGAAAACATAGTCCTTCATTCTTTATAATAGTAAATCTCTTGTAAAAAACATATTATTTTTAGGACCTCACACATCGATATTTTGTCTTAAGTTTCGGTTGTAAATCTCACGAAATTATTTATCAGAATTATTTTTAAATTCTCCCTAAACTGTGATTAAAAAATGTCTGTAATATTTTATGGAAAATGCATTTGTGTTTTAAGTATTTTTTTTAATCCAAAATCTACGGAAACTTAGTCGTTCATTCTTTATAATAATAAATCGCTTGTGCAAAACATTATTTTTAGGTAAAATTATGTTTCCTTCATTCTATAAAAATATCGTCGGTAACATCTCAAACTGTCCAATACGAAAACACTGTTGCCAGTGGACTACTTTTTTAAAATTCGCATTTCTTCATTGGCACCACTTTTTTTAAATAGTAAAATTCGCCTTATTTAACCTTATTTAATGACATAAGGCGAAAACAAAATTAATTTTACCATTTTAGAAAAGTGGTGCCAATCAAGAAATCTGAATTTTAAAAAAGTAGCCCACTGGCAACAGTATTTTCATATTAGATAGTTTAACATGGTACCGACGATATGTTATTGCATGGGGATTTTTTCAAATTTTATTATCGAAAGTCTCTTAACTTAACCCTCTCGCTGCGCAACCCGAGATTTCCTTGGGCAACGTAAATGTAGCAAAATTTGCGCAACCCGAGATTTCCTTGGACATTCATTTTTTCCCACTGGTGACTATTTTTTATTTCAACTCGAACCACATTTTAAATATAAACAATTCCATATAGACTTTAGCAACATCTACAACAAAAATACACTGCAAAATTGGTCTTCTTGCAGGGGTTGTGCTAGAATATAAAAATAATCTCCAGTGACAGCCCTGATTTAACTTGATTTAAATGTTTAATTTATTGATTCAGGTTTGGATTAAAAGAAAAACTCTTTTACAAGAAAATGCTTTCACATTTAAACTCTAAAGTATACATGGATTTGAAATATGTAATAAAAAAATGCGCAATTTTTGAACCTATTTTGATAAGAAACAAGTAATATAAAAATTTTGTTTTTAAAGTCATTTCCTACTTAGGTCATCAAAGAAAAATTTAATATAATCCCTTAAGCTACTATTAGTTTTTGTTGCATTAAAATATCGCAATTTGTTGATTTTCTATAAGCAAGTAGGTTTACAATGGAAGTCTATGGGAATTTGGCGAAATATTAGAGATATCGCCAAGTTGGCGAGAAAAATGGCGGTATTTGGCGACAGGTCCCCCCTATGGTAACCCCCCTTATAGATTAAAGATGCATTAAATGCTTCAATAACCAATGGCCAGCATTTTGACCCCCATGTAAAACTGAAATTAATTAATTAAAATTTAATTAATGAATTAATATTTGAAAAAACTGTATTAACATCAATTGTCATCCAGTACAAGTTTAAAAAAATTTATTTCAACTTGATAGGATGAATAACAAGTATTTTATTAACGATTGAAAATTTGAACAAGATATATATATATAAATAAATAAATAAATAAATAAATAAATATAGGGAGAATGTGAACTAATAGTAAGAATTAAAAAAAATTACGCAGCGAGAGGGTTAACATGGTAAAAATCGCATAAATTATGCAGCGATTTAATTTGTGAGATATAGGTGGACGTACAGATAAAAGTAGTGTACACATAGGTAAGGAATATGAGATGAAACAAATAGGCCAATTGGAGCGCCACTGGTGATGAAATGTGGAACTTAGCGATTATATCGCTAAAGATATTTAGATATAAGTAAAAAAAAAAAAAAAAAAAAAAAACTTTAATTGATAAAGTTGTTCAGCGACGTCTATTTATTTTGAAAAAACACTCTATGAATCACCTACTCTGAAAGCAAAAAAGAACGAATTAAATTTTGTCTGTTTCCCGTTTATTCTACAGTGTTTATTTAATATTTTAGAAAAACAGTATGATAATAGTACTATTTTTATTTTGCTGTTAAAAAAAAAAAAAAAAAAAAAAAAAAAAACTATTAAGTGGTTAAGGGACTAGTGGACTTTTAAAACGAATAAAATTTTTAAAAAACTAAACAAAAAACTGTGTTTGATTTTATTTTCCCTTGATAAATTACCTTTATTTTTCTCAAATGATCCCGATTGTGATTTCAATAGAATAAAGTTTTTATCTTATTTTACTCAGTTTTAAATCACATGAGTAACCAAAATTTAAAATGTCCCATGCGAACTAATATTCTGCCGATTACTTTGGTATTTTACAAGCACATTATTGTATTTTTGATTTAATAAATGGGTATGCGTTTGAAAAAGAAAGATTAATTTAATTACTAAGTTAGTGTCATCAAAGAAATAATCAAGGCAAAAATCGAAGAAACTTGCCCAACATTCGAAAAAATGCTGTAATGTTAGTAATAATTGATGTATATCAAAAATAATACCCAGATTTAAATATTTTAGACATTGCCTATGTTAAAGTAATAACTGATTTCCAATCATTTAGAAATCGCATGGAGCATTTTGAGATATAAATGTCTTACGTATTCTTTACTTTAATAAACATTTTTTTCGAACAGAAAAATTATGATATCATAAAACGAAACGCAATATTTTGCCTTGATTCAAACATAAAATATATTATATGAACTTTAAAAAGTTCACTGTTTTACTTAAAAGGTTACTAAAATAATAAAAGCGTGTTACAAGTTAAAAATATTTATTTTATTTAAAACTTCTTAGTACTTTCAAGATTTTCAAGCTCTTCATCAGAGAATATTTTAAGAACTAATTGCTAATAATTATTGGATCTCTCATTTTCAAAATGAAGTGACGTATGTGTATAAATAAACAGCAATTAGTTATTAAAATATTGATATATATATATATATATATATATATATATATATATATATATATATATATGAAGAGCTTAGAAAAGCTTGAAAGTACTAAGAAGTTTTAAATAATTGTCTGAGCGAAGCGAAGGCTAATACTCAGCGAAATATTACTGTCCGGACACTTTACTACTACGATGGATATTAACGCCATGTCCTACTAAAAAAAAAGCCTAATAAAAACCTTTCGTCAAGCATAACTCAAAAAATATTTGTCGGATTTCGTTTCTGATTGCACCAGAAGGTACCTATGAGGGTCGTCTACTGAATGCACCTACTATGAAAAATAAGTTTCAAACCGTTTAAAAATTATATAGAAAAAACTCTTAAAAAAGCACAATTTATCTGCATACGTCACAGAAATTTGGTGTGCGTCACTTTCACCGGTTAATGTTTTCGTAGACAACTGGTTTGAACACATGGAGCAAATAAAAAAGAATACGCACGCAGTAATATTGAATAGATCAGTTTCAACCACGTGATCACAAACCTTGCAACAACCTGTGGCAACCAGTTTTGGTGGGCAAACAAATAATAATACAGTATTCCGTACCACGGTGACCGTTTTTAGCCTGTTGTATAAAACCTGGCATGTTGTATGACATACAATTGTGGATGATTAAAACAAAAGACATGAGTGTTTATTGATCCGGAGGTTATCTTTCTCTGGATGTCTGTCTGTCTAGCATACAGCATGCAATTTTCTTGTAAAGGATGATATTATTATGCAGTAAAACCTCCATAACGGACACACCCGATTAGTGGACACCTCTATTTAGCAGGCATTTTTTCGATTACCAACCCTTAAATAACTGAATATTTTTTACTCTCAGTAGCGAACACCTCCAAATAGAAGACAAATTCTGCCCTCCCGAGGTGTTCGCTATTCAGAAGTTTTACTGGCAAAACCTCCATAGCGGACACACCCGATTAGCGGATACCTCTATTTAGCGGACATTTTTCTGATTACCAACACTTAAATAACTGTACATATTTTACTCTCAGTAGCGGTCACCTCTAAATAGAGGACAAATTCTACATTCTCGGGGTATCCACTATTCAGAGATTTTACTCTATATAATATAGATAATTATTTTACAGGGCCGCACAAAAGAATAAGAATATATGAAACGAATATAAACTAAATTCGGGATTGGTAGATCGCTGATGGTAATGTAATTTTAGGATGTTGTTACAGTCATCCGCAGCATGTTTTTAGAGTTTCGTCCATCTAACGAAACCCTACCTGTCACACTTCTTTGTCTGTCTGTTTGTCCGTCTGTCACAGAGCCCGTTCTCAGAAACTATATATGTCGGAGACTTGAAAATTTGCATACTTATAGCTGAACACCACACATCAAATGGCAAATAATAAAATTTTGAAAAAGTCTAATATTTAACCCTCTGGGTTCTAACTTGTGTATTTTAAGCAATTTTTCTAACTCAGCCACTAATTTAAGTTGGAGACATGAAATTTTGCATACTTATAGCTGAACATCTCACATCAAACGACAAATAATAAAATTTTGAAAAAGGCTTAATATTTAACCCTCTGGGCTCTAACCCTTTTGTATTTTAAGCAATTTTTCTAACTCAGCCCCTATTTAATTTGGAGACATGAAATTTTGCATACTTATAGCTGAACACCTCAAATCAAACGACAAATAATAAAATTTTGAAAAAGGTCTAATATTTAACCCTCTGGGCTCTAACTTGTGTATTTTAAGCAATTTTTCTAACTCAGCCCCTAATTAAGTTGGAGACATGAAAGTTTGCATACTTATAGCTGAACACTTGCGATAATACGATGAATCATAAAATTTTGAAAAAGTCATATTTAACCCTCCGGTCTCTAACTTCTGTATTTTAAGCAATTTTTCTAACTCAGCCCCTAATTAAGTTGGAGGCATGAAATTTCGCATACTTATAGCTGAAATCCTCACATCAAACGACAAATAATAAAATTTTGAAAAATGTTTGATATTTAACCCTCTGGGCTCTAACTTGTGTATTCTAAGCATTTTTTCTAACTCATGCCCTAACTAAGTTGGAGAATTGAAAGTTTGCATACTTATAGCTGAAAACTTGCGATAACACAATAAATCATAAAATTTTGAAAAAGTCATATTTAACCCCCAGTCCCTAACTTCTGTATTTTAAGCAATTTTTCTAACTCAGGCCCTAATTAAGTTGGAAACATGAAATTTTGCATACTTATAGCTGAACACCTCACATCAAACGTCAAATAATAAAATTTTGAAAAAAGGTCTAATATTTAACCCTCTGGGATCAAACTTGTGTATTTTAAGCAATTTTTCTAACTCAGCCCCTAATTAAGTTGGAGACATGAAAGTTTGCATACTTATAGCTGAACACTTACGATAACACGATAAATCATAAAATTTTGAAAAGTCATATTTAACCTTCCGGTCTCTAACTTCTATATTTTAAGCAATTTTTCTAACTCAGCCCCTAATTAAGTTGGAGACATGACAATTTGCATACTTATAGCTGAACACCTCACACCAAACGACAAATAATAAAATTTTGAAAAAATCTATTATTTAACCCTCTGGGCTCTAACTTGTGTATTTAAAGCAATTTTTCTAACTCTGCCCCTAATTATGTTGAAACATAAAAATTTGCATACTTATAGCTGAACACCTAACATCAAACGACAAATAATAAAATTTTGAAAAAATCTAATATTTAACCTCTAATATTTTGTCTCGCGCAATTTTTAAATTTAAACTGTTTTGCAATACTATTTTTTGTTCATTTTGCATAAATAAGTGTAATGTGACGTAATTTGTTCTATTTCAGATTTCTAACGCATGTTAATGAATTTATTTTACAATATCCTTTCTCTTTTAAAATTCACATGTAAATATAGTTTTTAATGGCGTAATTTCCAATAAGTGCCTGCTTTTTATACCTAATTATTTAATTGTAATTTGAAGGTTTTTTTCTGTTTATAATAGTAACGTGTAAATAATTTTCTTATTTGAAGCAAACATTATTGTTTGCGCTGTTTATACAGTTGGCAACAGTTTAAATTAATACCATTTTCTAAAATATGTAAAAAATATCTGTCAAAATGCTGAATATTTGAATTTAAAATAGAAATAAAACCTCAAAAAATGAGTCAAATTAAACAAAATTAATGAAATCTGAAGACCGGGATCTTCTATTGAATAAAATGATCTAAAAATGATTAAATTCCCATGTATAGCTTTTGCTCTTATAAATTTTTTTTAATGGAACGATTTTGTCCAACTTTAGCATTAAATATCTCTTAAAATAATTCTTCGATTTGAAAACTGTATGCACTAGTGTGTTGATCAAACATTTCGCTATAATACCACCGATTTTCATATATTTGTATTCAATAGTTTTCTTAATATTAACGAAGAAAGACCTCCGGTCACAAAAAATTCAAAACCGGCGGCGGCGGCGGCGGTGACAGCGTTAGTTACTTTCCATAGAATAGAGAGATATATAAAACTGAAAACTTGTCTATCTGTCTGTTTGTAATTCTATAAAAAATCCACAATTTAGAAGCCAAAATTGTAAAGAGATACGTACCTGTGTATTAAAACATGGCCGAGACAACTAAAGTAATCCGGAATCGAAATAACTTATAGTTAATTTTTAATTAATAAAAAACCACAAATTTAACAACAATTTCTTATCAAATTTAAACATTTTTCATTATAGCAGTTGCCAACAATTAAAAATCACAATAAAATTATTACTACAACAATTAATTTTCTACTGCAAGATTTCCACGTGAAAAATGAAAATGTAATAAATAGTTTGCCGAATTTAAAAAAAAGGTGAATATTACGTCATAACTTTTCTACTGGAAGATAGTCACGTGAAATATGAAAATGAAATAAATGGTTTGACGAATTTAAATGAAAGTGAATATAACTTCATAACTTTTCTATTTCAAGGTTTCCACGTGAAAGAGGAAAATATTACGTCATATTGGAAATATAAAGGGCATGGTGGATGTAGTATAACGTCATATGAATGTGAAAAATGTATTGAAGCATAATAAAAACCCGATTAGGGAAATATTGGCGTATTTTAACATTATTGCTCCAATTATAAATTGAAATAAGTTCATTTATAGCTGTATTTTTTTGCATCTGTTATATACATTTTTATATAGCGTTTTCATATGATTCATTCAACAACATTTCGACTGCTTTTTTTAATGTTTGTTTTGTGTTGTATGTTAAGTTTTGAAATTGATTTTTCAGAACAAACATCCTTCAAATTCTGGGCAACGCCGGCACTTTAGCTTGTAACAGATAAATGGCTTTTGTATCTGTACATCTGATGCTAATATTATAAAGCGTTATAATATTATAAAGTATATAATATTATTAATGCTTGTACGTTTGTGAGGTGTTATCTCTGAAACTACATAGCCAACTTAAAAAAATGTTGGTGGCCATCTCTGCTCCGAAAAAAAGACTATTTTATGTCAGTGCAAGAACCTACATCGCTGCAGGAGCAAAAAAGTTCTAAAATTGTGATTTCTGCGATATTGATTGGGTTAGAAACTTTAAACTTGGTGCTGTAGTTACTTTTAAGATGTAAATACTCGTAATGAACGCTCTCTAAAAGATTCAATTTGACGGATAAACGTAAAAATTTCTAGAAAGGTTCTAAACTATGATTTATTTGGAATACTGAAATTTTTGGGATACTGTTGGGGTTAGAAACTAGAACTTTGGCATGGTAGTAATTAATAAGATGTAAATGCTCGTTGTAGAACGAATTCTAAAAAATAGAAAGACTAAACAAAGCGGAAAAAGATCTAAAGATGATCTAAGTAACGAAGAACATGGAACTGTTAGGAATATAAAAATGAAAATTGACATGGCTGTATTTATCATGACGTAAATTCTCGCAATAGAACAATTTCTAAAAATGTCGCTATAAAAAACAGTGCAGAAACAAAAAACTTTCAAAAATGTTCTATTTCTGTGTTACTGCTGAGCCCAAAATCTTGAAATTTTGCTTCGGGTTAGTTTTAAAATATACAATTGTCTCTATGAATGGTTTCTAAAAAATTTAAAATTTAAAAAGATGAAATTAACGGAAAGCGATCTCAATTACCATTAATTTGGAATTATTAGGTACAGCAACTTTAAATATTTCATAATGCTGCATTTCCTCCGCAAAACATGCGATTTAAATGCAACAAAACTGATAGATACCCACCTAGCATTAAATAAATTGTGTAAATATTGAATAAAGACCTGTATGAAACAGTGAGTAGGTTGCCCGAAAGTACTTGTTAAAGTGTTCCTTCTCTAGGCTTTTCTCTCTCTACCCAAGGCCACTAACAGAGGGAAGTGCCGTTTTAAATGTGATATGAATATTTTATCCGATTCATTTTTCTAGACATTTTATCATAAGGTCATATTCTCAATTATCATTAGTAGATTTTTTATATATTAACTTATTCTAGTGAAATTTTGTAATCGGGTTCATATTGGCGTATGTTAGCTTGCATGATTTGCTGAATAAATATGTATGGATTTGTAAATTACTTCAAATGACACTTTGACAGCTCAAAAGTTATGCAGACGGTATATTCAGATCTTGTGTCATACTTTATGTTGTAATCATTGCCGATTTCTTTTATTTAATACATGCTAAATACAGCTCAACTTGTGCAGAATATGTTTAAAAACAAAACAATACAGCGTATGTAGTGGCCAGCATACACTCATCATTTAAATCCGATCGAGCATATCTAAAACACACTCTAACGAAGCAATGCATGCCACTTTTGATGTATTCGGTACTTTGATACTATATTAGATTTTGAGAAGAGAATTCCTTAAATGTTATCGACAACCTCATTGCATCCGTGGAAAACAGATATTGTACAATATTAACTATTCCGGGGGAGCACACACCATATAAAGCATAGTCTATTCTTTTTAAACATCATATATTTGTCATTTAAAGTTACTCAAATTGGTGCGGAGCGTCTGCTTATGCTCTTGACATCATTTTATACACTTAAAATTCCGATATAAGTAAATTAGTGATTGATTTTCTATTTTACTTTTAATATATTGCGTACTTTCAATTTTATATCCATGCATGGCTGTCTTGAATGGTTTGATTTCCCATTTTTTTAAACAGTGTATACGAATTTATATATAAGATTTTGTAATTCTACAATTCGTTTATTTTCATCATTTCAATTTTTTGCAGTATATGGACAATTAAAGATAACATCTCATTTTCTTTGCGTCCACATGTTATTATTAAATCTATGTTCTCAGTAATATCGCTCAGACTAATCCCTCTGAGGGAAGTCCTAGTATGAATATTTTTACTTGTAACATCTTCTTTATTATTTTAGTCACTTTTTAAGTTAAGCAGTGAAATTTTTAAAGTTCGTATAATATATTTTAATAAAATTTACATATTTCAAAACATGGTGTATGTAGGGGAGCTAGGGGATGTATGGGACAAGGGATGGATGGGACATTCTCAATATTTCAGGCAATAAACATTTATTTTAAATTGCTTCCTAACCCCATATACCTCTACCACAGTGTGCTTCAGAACTAAAAGTAGGACCACATTGCTGTTTTCATTTTCCATCAAAGTTGCATTTTCTGAAATCTCTGCTTAAAAGTAAGTTTTTTTTTTTACATTTGAAGATGTGAAATCTATACTAATCTATACTCCTATTATAAAGAGGAAAAAATTGTTTATTTGTCGGAGATAAGCTCTGCAACTACCGAACCGATTCCAAAAGTAATGGTATCAAAATGATGGTGTTAGTCCAACTTAGAACATAGGCTATATCTTATGTCGGTGCCACTACCCCAAAGGGGGTGTAGGAGCGAAAAACGTTCTAAAAATGCGATTTTTGTGTTACTGAAGTGGTTAGAAATATGAAATTTTGAATATTAGTTACTTATAAGATATAAGTGATGTCTAAGAACAGTTCTGAAACAATTCGAAATTTAAAAGAGATGAAAATGCACAAAAAGTGTTCTAAAAAACGTTCTAAATGGTAGTTTCTACACAATCTCAGGAAATACCAAACCGATTTAAAAAGTATTGGTGTCAAAATGATGGTGACAACGCTTGCTCCAAGATAGGCTATGTTTTATGTCGGTGCCACTACCCCAAAGGGGGTGTAGGAGCAAAAAACGTTCTAAAAATGCGATTTTAGCGTTACTGAAGGGCCTAGAAATATAAAATTTTGAATATTAGTTACTTATAAGATATAAATGATATCTAGGAACAGTTCTTAAACAATTCGAAATTTAAAAGGGGTGAAAATGCACAAAAAGCGTTCTAAAAAACGTTCTAAATGGTAGTTTCTACACAATCTCAGGAAATACCAAACCGATTTAAAAAATATTGATGTCAAAATGATGGTGACAACGCTTGCTCCAATATAGGCTATGTTTTATGTCGGTGCCACTACCCCAAAGGGGGTGTAGGAGCAAAAAACGTTCTAAAAATGCGATTTTAGCGTTACTGAAGGGCCTAGAAATATGCAATTTTGAATATTAATTACTTATAAGATATAAATGAAATCTAAGAACAGTTCTTAAACAATTCGAAATTTAAAAGGGGTGAAAATGCAAAAAAAGCGTTCTAAAAAACGTTCTAAATGGTAGTTTCTACACAATCTCAGGAAATACCAAACCGACTTAAAAAATAATGGTGTCAAAATAAGGGTGCCAAAATGACGGTGACAAACCTTGCTCCAACAAAGGCTATGTTTTATGTCGGTGTCACTACCCCAAGGGGGGATTAGGAGCAAAAAACTTTCTAAAAATGCGATTTATGTGTTACTGAAGGTCCTAGAAATATGAAATTAGAAATATTAGCTACTTATTAGATATAAAGGATTTCTAAGAACAGTTCTTAAGCAATTCGAAATTTGAAAGGGGTGAAAATGCACGAAAATCGTTCTACAAAAAGTTCTAAATGGTGGCTTTTACACAATCTCAGGAAATACCAAACCGATTTAAAAAAAAATGGTGTCAAAATAAAGGTGTCAAAATGACGGTGACAAACCTTGCTCCAACAAAGGCTATGTTTTATGTCGGTGTCACTACCCCAAAGGGGGTGCAGGAGCAAAAAACGTTCTAAAAATCATATTTTTGCGTTACCGAAGGGCCTAGAAATATGAAATTTGAAATATTAGGTATTTATTACATATAAAGGATTTCTAAGAACAGTTCTTAAACAATACGAAATTTAAAAGGAGTGAAAATGCGCGAAAAGCGTTCTAAAAACGTTCTAATGGTGGTTTCCACACAAGCTCAGACAATACCAAACCGATCTAAAAAATAACGGCATCAAAATGATGGCAAAAACCCTTGCTCCAACATTCGCGATGTTTTATGTCGGTGCCACTAACCCAAAGGGGGTGCAGGAGCAAAAAACGTTCTAAATTGCGGCTTTTGCGTTACGGAAGGGCCTAGAATCGTGAAATTTGGAATGGTAGTTAGTTATAAGATATCAATGATCTCTAAGGACATTTCCTAAAAAAATCGAAATTTAAAAGGGGGTCAAAATGCGCAAAAAGCGTTATAAAAAACTTTCTACATTGCGATTTCTATGCAGTCTCATGAAATACTGAACCGATTTCAAATACAATGCTGTAAAAATGATGGTGACAGATCTTGCTCCAAGATAGGCTATATTTTGTATCTGTTTCCACTCTCCCAGAGGAGATGCAGGAGCAAAATGCGCGAAAAGCGTTCTAAAAACGTTCTAGATGCCGATTTGTCGACAATATCTCAGGAAGAATGAATCTGATTTCAAACGTAATGGTAGGAAATGGATGCTGACAGCCTCTGCTCTAACATAGGCGCTATTTTATGTCAGTATCACTATCACCAAGACGTTGCAGGAGCAAAAAAGCGTTCTAAATTTCGATTGTTGTAATCGGTAGGGGCCAGCAACTTAAAATAAGGCAAGGTACATATTTATTAGCTATAAATGATCTTTAAGAACAGTTTCGAAAAAATTGGAAATTTAAAAAGGGGTGAAAATGCGCGAAAAGCGTCCTAAAAATGTTCTAAATTGCGAGTTCTACTCAATCTAAAGAAATACCAAAGATATTTCAAAAGTAATGGTTGAAAATCAATGGTGACAGTCCCTGCTATAACATGGGTTATATTTTATGTTGCTGTCACTACCATCTGAGGGTTGCAAAAGCAAAACATGTTCTAATTTGTATTTTTTGCACAACTGAGGGGTCTAGCATTTTGAAATATGGCATGGTATTTACTTACAAGATGCAACTTCTTTCTAAGAACAGTCGAAAGAAAATCCAAATTTAAAAGGATGAAGTGAGCGAAAAGCGTTATTAATTACAATTTTTAAGCAAACTTATACCAAACCGATTAAAAATATAATGACGACAAATTGTTGGTGATGGAACCTACTCAAACATAAGCTATATATTATGCTCAAACATAATATGCTTTAAATGCTCAAACATAAGCTATATTTGTCTGTGCGACTACCACCAGAGGTTTCCAGGAGCTAAAAACTTTCTAAATTGCGATTCCTGTGTTACTGAAAAGTCTAGAAACTTTAAATATGGCATGGTAGTTACTTATGAAATATAAATGCCTTCGGTGACTGTCGAAAATAAATTCGAATTAAAAAGGGGTGAAGCGAAGGGGAAGTGTGAAAAGCATTCTTAAAAAGTTCTAAACTACGATTCTATGCAATTTGAGGGAATATAAACCGATTATAAAAGTAATAGTTGCGAATCAGTGGCAACAGTCTCCGATCCTACACAGGCTATATTTTATGCCAGTGATTCTACCACCTGGGGTTCACAGGAACAACAAACGTTCTAAAAAAGGCTTTTAAAAGTTTTCTAAAATACGTTTCTGTGGAGTATTAGGAAGTAAGAAACCGATTTCAAAATTAATGTTGGCAAATTAATGGTGACAGTTCCTATTTCAACATAGCCCGTTATGTTCAGAGAGGTGGTAGGATTTGGAATTTGACATGATGGTTAATTTTAAGATATAAGAAGATGGTTTCTAAAAAATTCAAAAGTTGAAATGAATACTGAAATGAGCGTATTCATTGAACATAAAAGTTTCAAAATATTTTCTAAATTATCATTTATTTAGTTTTATTTCGTTTTAATAATTTAAGTCTCATTTCTGCCTAATGCAGTGTAATAATGAAGTTTAATCAAACTGTGTTTCAAATAGTAATTTTTGAATTATTCCTAAAAGTAATAAGTACCTTTTAATAAAATAAAATATTACCTTTTAATAAAATAAAAATTTAGTTAGTACCTTTTAATAAAAATTAGACATATAAATATCATTTGGCATATTTCATACATTACGCGAGCAAAGCCGCGGGGTTTGCTAGTAATCTATACTCCTATTATAAAGAGGAAAAAAATGTTTATTTGTTGGAGATAAGCTCTGCAACTACCGAACCGATTCCAAAAGTAATGGTATCAAAATGATGGTGTTAGTCCAACTTAGAACATAGGCTAGATCCTATGTCGGTGCCACTACCCCAAAGAGGGTGTAGGAGCAAAAAACGTTCTAAAAATACGATTTTAGTGTTACTGAAGGGGTTAGAAATATGAAATTTTGAATATTAGTTACTTATTAGATATAAATGATGTCTAAGAACAGTTCTTAAACAATTCTAAATTTAAAAGGGTTGAAAATGCACAAAAAGTGTTCTAAAAAACGTTCTAAATGGTAGTTTCTACACAATCTCAGAAAATACCAAACCGATTTAAAAAGTATTGGTGTCAAAATGATGGTGACAACGATTGCTCCAAGATAGGCTATGTTTTATGTCGATGCCACTACCCCAAAGGGGGTGTAGGAGCAAAAAACATTCTAAAAATACGATTTTAGCGTTACTGAAGAGCCTAGAAATATGAAATTTTGAATATTAGTTACTTATCAGATATAAATGATATCTAAGAACAGTTCTTAAACAATTCGGAATTTAAAAGGGGTGAAAATGCACAAAAAGCGTTCTAAAAAACGTTCTAAATGGTAGTTTCTACACAATCTCAGAAAATACCATTCCGATTTAAAAAATATTGATGTCAAAATGATGGTGACAACGCTTGCTCCAAGATAGGCTATGTTTTATGTCGGTGTCACTACCCCAAGGGGGGTGCAAGAGCAAAAAACGTTCTAAAAATCATATTTTTGCGTTACCGAAGGGCCTGGGAATATGAAATTAGAAATATTAGCTATTTATTAGATATAAAGCGCAAAATGCGCAAAAAGCGTTCTAAAAACGTTCTAGATGCCGATTTGTCGACAATATCTCAGGAAGAATGAATCTGATTTCAAACGTAATGGTAGGAAATGGATGCTGACAGCCTCTGCTCTAACCTAGGCGCTATTTTATGTCGGTATCACTATCACCAAGACGTTGCAGGTGCAAAAAAGCGTTCTAAATTTCGATTGTTGTGATCGGTAGGGGCTAGCAACTTAAAATAAGGCAAGGTACATATTTATTAGCTATAAATGATCTTTAAGAGCAGTTTCGAAAAAATTGGAAATTTAAAAAGGGGTGAAAATGCGCGAAAAGCGTCCTAAAAATGTTCTAAATTGCGATTTCTACTCAATCTAAAGAAATGCCAAAGGTATTTCAAAAGTAATGGTTGAAAATCAATGATGACAGTCCCTGCTATAACATTGGTTATATTTTATGTTGCTGTCACTACCATCTGAGGGTTGCAAAAGCAAAACATTTTCTAATTTGCATTTTTTGCACAACTGAGGGGTCTAGCATTTTGAAATATGGCATGGTATTTACTTACAAGATACAACTTCTTTCTAAGAACAGTCGAAAGAAAATCCAAATTTAAAAAGATGAAGTGAGCGAAAAGCGTTATTAATTACAATTTTTAAGGAAACCTATAAATTACCAAACCGATTAAAAAATATAATGATGACAAATTTTGATGATAGAACCTGCTCAAACATAAGCAATATTTTATGTCTGTGCCACTACCACCAGAGGGTTGCAGGAGCTAAAAACTTTCTAAATTGCGATTTCTGTGATACTGAAAAGGCTAGAAACTTTAAATATGACATGGTAGTTACTTATAAAATATAAAAGCCCTCGAAGGAACGTCTAAAATAAATTCGAATTAAAAAGGGGTGAAGCGAAGGGGAGGTGTGAAGAGCATTCTAAAAAAGTTCTAAACTACGATTCTATGCAATTTCAGGGAATATAAACCGATTATAAAAGTAATAGTTGCGAATCAGTGGTAACAGTCTCTGATCCTACACAGGCTATATTTTATGCCAGTGATTCTACCACCTGGGGTTCACAGGAACAACAAACGTTCTAAAAAAGGGCTTTAAAAGCTTTTTAAATTACGTTTCTGTGGAATATTAGGAAATAACAAACCGATTTCAAAATTAATGTTGGAAAATTAATGTTGACAGTTCCAGTTTCATCATAGCCCTTTATGTTGAGAGAGTTGGTAGGACTTGGAATTCGACATGATGATTTTAAGATGTAAGAAGATGGTTTCTAAAAAATTTAAAACTTCAAATGAATACTGAAATTAGCGTATTAATTGAGCATAAAAGTTTCAAAATATTTTCTAAATTATCATTTATTTAGTTTTATTTCATTTTATTAATTTAAGTCTCATTTCTGCCTAATACAGTGTAATAATGATGTTTAGTCAAACTGTGTTTTAAATAGTAATTTTTGGATTATTCCTAAAAGTAATAAGTACCTTTTAATAACATAAAATATTACCTTTTAATAAAATAAAAATTTAGTTAGTACCTTTTGATAAAAATTGACATAGAAATATCACTTGGCATATTTTAAATATTACGCGAGCAAAGCCGCGGGGTTTGCTAGTCTATATATATAAAAGAAAGTCTGAATTTCGTATTAATCAACGCGCAGCCAAAACTACTGAACCTAAAACTTTGAAAATTGGGGTAAAAATACTTCTTATGGCATTGAGTGCCGCTAAGAAAGGATTTTCTAAAATTCCACCCCTAAGGGGGTTAAAAAATAGAACGAACTTAAAAAAAATTCCTTAAAAATCTGATTTTATAGTTATTTTTCAACTGATAACATATTTTGGTGTATTTTTGTATGCTGAATCGAATGGTACTAACTAAATTATTTTAAGTCCAACAGTTCGAGAGATATTTCATATTTTTCTAATTTGGCGCTATCTTTGGCGCCAAAACCTCAAATTTTCAAGTTATAATTTCTAAAAACTCATTCTCTTCATTCTGTTACTATAGCAAGGGAATAAATTCAAATTGAATAATTTTTTAATCAATTCTTTTGGTTAAATAATTAAAACAACTATGTCAGTTAAGAAAAATATTACAAACGCCTCAAAAACTAAAACTAAATTAAAAATAAATAAATAAATCTGTGGTACTTTTTACTTCTACGAACACCATGCGAAAATGTATGATATCGCGCCATTTATTTCAACCCTAATCGTGCAAACGATTTTTGTTACAAACCATGCCAAGCATTAACCTTTGCTATTTATTGAACGTGAATATTTTTTATGAGTATTATTACCTCGTAATTCCATAAAACTTTTGAATTTGTTATTTTTTTAATAGAAAACATTTATTATTAATTATAACTTATTTATTACTGATTACTGACATATATTTTACTATTTGGCAGTTATCTGATGAGGAGGAAGCTACAATAAAATTATTTTAGAAGTTAGGAATTATACATATAAAAATGTTTGTTCAAAAAACCATGAATGGCTTCATTCAAAGGATGAAATGTTTACTGTAGTGTGAAAAATACGTATTACGTACGCCATGCTGCAGTAGTAAAATATATTTACAATTTGAAGACTGCAGTTTAAATTGACTATATTCTATTACTTGCAAAATATTTATTTATGCTTTTATTTTAAGTACTTATTTTTATTGATTTAAAAAACTGGTATGTTAAAGCATGTAATTTTCAAAAGATATATTTTTTAAATGCTCATTTTTTTATCAACAAAATTATTTTTTTTTCAAATGTTTCATTTCGTTTTATAGACAATGGCATTATTTATACTTCGCCTGCGTAAATTACAAAATACTCTTTGATGTTGAAATAAAATTTTTTGGTTTAAGGTATTTTTCTTCTTATTATTTTTTCTTTTCATCATTTTAAATGAAATTAGTTAGACATATATTTTAAATGTGTGTATTTTAAATGAAATGAGCAAAAGACATGTATGAATTAATAATGTCGATAAAACAAGAGTTTTTTTTTTTTTTTTTTTCATGGTTATAATATAGTGAGACGAAATGTACACCTGCAAGCAGTTTTTTCCGCACGGACTATGCATTGTTATAGTAACGTATATATTTTAAGAAATTAACAATTGTAATCTCGGAAACTAGCCGCCCTTGGTGACCAGTTTGGTCTCCCTTAAAATTTAGGTTTGGGAAAGCATGATAAGCATTGTATCGTGTTACTTTTATTCATAATTTAATTTACTTGAACGTTGAACTCCCTTAAATATAATTAATATAATCCCTCAAGCTAATATTAGTTTTTGTTGCATTAAAATATCACAATTTGTTGATTTTCTGTAAATAAGTAAACCCTATTGGTTTACATTGGAAGTCTATGGGAATTTGACGAAATATTAGAGATATCGATAAATTGGCGTCACTTTTGGCGATATATCTCCAATGTAGCGACAAACGTGGCTGCATTTGGCGACAGAACAGGGGCCCCCTATGGCCACCCCCCCCCCCTTATAGGTATGGAGATGCATTAAATGCTGTTTAATGACTAGAAAATTAAGATACAAAAAGAGATAAACATAGAAGTCAAAATAAGAAGAAAACAATAGTTGTTTTAAAACTGTTTTATAACTATTCAATGCTTATACTAAAAATCATACACAATTTTTTGACCGAAATTCATGCTTTTTTTCCGTTACGGTACATTAATCTAGCGTGGGCTTAGAACACGATTATGACTAATTCACTGCTTTTTCTGATACTTGCTAAAAAACGCAAGCATATGAATTTATTAAATGATATATAATTTTTACTCTGTTTGTTTTTAAAGTAAGGACAGCAGGAAAGAAAAAATGAAACATTATGTAATCTTTTTTGGGGATTTCTAAATGTATTACTTAGCATATAATCCTAAACTAATTAATTAATAATTGATAAAAATATACATTTTAAAAAATATTACATTCTTCATTTTAGGTAGATTTCGTAAGAAATACTACCTATTGCAGTCGTTACCATGGTGCGACTTTTGAAAAATTCCTTCATAACTTTTCATTATAGGACCCCAGGAACCCAAAACCACCCCCACCTAAAAGTTTATACATATATATATATATATATATATATATATATGTATGTATGTATGTATGTATGTACTAAATTTTGTTCGCACGATAAAAGTCGCAATTATGCACGGATTGTCTTCAAACTCGCCAACAACTTTGAGATGGCTAATATCTCGGCGGGGATTGAAAATCGGCCCAAGGGAATGGAAATGGGGAGGGTTCAAAATTTTGAATACCGTCTTAACATGATTCTGATAAAACCAGCTCATACACAACAAAGACAGGAAGAAAAAAAATATTTTTCGTTATAGCAGTTGCCAACAATTAAAAAAAAGCAATAAAATTCTCACCACAACAATTGCTTTCCTATTGCAAGTTTTTCACGTGGAAAATTAAATTGAATAAATAGTTTGACGAGTTGAAAACAAATTGAATATTACGTCATAAGTATTCTAGAGCAAGATTTCCGCTTGAAAACTGAAAATAAAATAAATAGCTTGACGAATTAAAAAACAAAAAACAAAATATTGCGTCATATTGGAAATAAAATGAACCTCAGCAGGTGAATATGTAACGACATGTGAGTTTGAAGAAACGTATTAAAACATGATAAAACCCCGACTATGGAAATATTAACTTATTTTAACACTTTGAGGTTCTCTGAATTTACAATAGCTATTTTTTAAACCTATTCCATATACATGCGTGTGCGTATTCGTGTATATTAGAATTTTCAGAAAATGTTTAGCTCCTAGAGCTCATTTTTACTGAAAGAACTGCGTTTATCTCTAATCTTGATTTAAGTTTTGGTGGTGAATTTATTTACTTAACTTCGAAATGTACCTCCGACTGTAGGCCCGAGCCAGCAGGGATTTTTTAAATTTATTTTCAGCATTTCTTTATTTCAAAATGTTTCATTGTTGCAGTTTTAATCATTTGGTATATTTTGGCGAGTGTTCATTTGGTGCATAATTAAATCTATTGTTGTTCCAACTCGCATAAAATTGTACGAAGTACAGAAAATATTTGGTGAGTTATCACCTGAGGTAGGCTAACAGTAAAATGCCTTAAAATAAATGTATTAATTTATAATTAATTTTTTCTAATATTAAAGATTTGCATTGTCATTATTGACCTATAAACACACCTGTAAATATAATGTTTATAATTCTAACATACCAAGAAGTGAGTTAAAAATCAATTAGTGATTGCAAAAATCCATCTTTACATATAAAAACTAGGTTGACTTAAATAAAAAAAGGTGCAAAATTAGAATTACTGGTTGAGAAATAGTAAAAAAGACAGGCAATCGACCAAAATAGGAAGTTGTGAAAGAGGGAGAATTTACCGTAGCGAAGTGCGGGTACTCAGCTAGTAATCTATACTCCTATTATAAAGAGGAAAAAATTGTTTATTTGTCGGAGGTAAGCTCTGGAACTACCGAACCGATTCAAAAGTAATGGTATCAAAATGATGGTGTGAGTCCAACTTAGAACATAGGCTATATCTTATGTCGGTGCCACTAACCCAAAGGGGGTGTAGGAGCAAAAAACGTTCTAAAAATGCGATTTTAGCGTTACTGAAGGACCTAGAAATATGAAATTTTGAGTATTAGTTACTTATAAGATATAAATGATGTCTAAGAACAGTTCTTAAACAATTCTAAATTTAAAAGGGGTGAAAAGGCACAAAAAGCGTTCTAAAAAACGTTCTAAATGGTAGTTTCCACACAATCTCAGGAAATACTAAACCGATTTAAAAAATATTGGTGTCAAAATGATGGTGACAACGCTTGCTCCACGATAGGCTATGTTTTATGTCGGTGTCACTACCCCAAAGGGGGTGCAGGAGCAAAAAACGTTCTAAAAATGCGATTTATGTGTTACTGAAGGGCCTAAAAATATGAAATTTGAAATATTAGTTAGTTATAATCTATATCTATACTTCTATACTTCTATTATAAAGAGGAAAAAATTGTTTATTTGTCGGAGGTAAGCTCTGGAACTACCGAACCGATTCCAAAAGTAATGGTATCAAAATGATGGTGTGAGTCCAACTTAGAACATAGGCTATATCTTATGTCGGTGCCACTAACCCAAAGGGGGTGTAGGAGCAAAAAACGTTCTAAAAATGCGATTTTAGCGTTACTGAAGGACCTAGAAATATGAAATTTTGAGTATTAGTTACTTATAAGATATAAATGATGTCTAAGAACAGTTCTTAAACAATTCTAAATTTAAAAGGGGTGAAAATGCACAAAAAGCGTTCTAAAAAACGTTCTAAATGGTAGTTTCCACACAATCTCAGGAAATACTAAACCGATTTAAAAAATATTGGTGTCAAAATGATGATGACAACGCTTGCTCCAAGATAGGCTATGTTTTATGTCGGTGTCACTACCCCAAAGGGGGTGTAGGAGCAAAAAACGTTCTAATAATGCGATTTATGCGTTACTGAAGGGCCTAAAAATATGAAATTTGAAATATTAGTTAGTTATAAGATATAAATGATGTCTAAGAACAGTTCTTAAAAAATTCGAAATTTAAAAGGGATGAAAATGCACAAAAGCGTTCTAAAAACGTTCTAAATGGTAGTTTCTACAATCTCAGGAAATACCAAACCGATTTAAAAAATATTGGTGTCTTAATGATGGTGACAACGCTTGCTCCAAGATGGGCTATGTTTTATGTCGGTGTCACTACCCCAAATGGGGTGCAGGAGCAAGAAACGTTCTAAAAATGCGATTTATGTGTTACTGAAGGGCTTAGAAATATGAAATTTGAAATATTAGCTACTTATTAGATATAAAGGATTTCTAAGAACAGTTCTTAAACAATTCGAAATTCGAAAGGGGTGAAAATGCGCGAAAATCGTTCTAAAAAACGTTCTAAATGGTGGTTTCTACACAATCTCAGGAAATACCAAACCGATTTAAAAAATAATGGTGTCAAAATAAGGTTGTCAAAATGACGGTGACAACCCTTGCTTCAACATAGGCTATGTTTTATGTCGGTGCCACTACCCGAAAGGGGGTGCAGGAGCAAAAAACGTTCTAAAAATGCGATTTTTGTGTTACCGAAGGGCCTAGAAATATGAAATTTGAAATATTAGCTACCTATTAGATATAAAGGATTTCTAAGAACAATTAACTTAAACAATTCGAAATTTAAAGGGGTGAAAATGCGCGAAAAGCGTTCTAAAAAACGTTCTAATGGTGGTTTCTACACAATCTCAGGAAATACCAAACCGATCTAAAAAATAATGGCGCAAAATGATGGTGACAACCTTTGCTCCAACATAGGCGATGTTTTATGTCGGTGCCACTACCCCAAAGGGGGTGCAGGAGAAAAAAGTTCTAAATTGCGGCTTTTGCGTTACGGAAGGGCCTAGAATCGTGAAATTTGGAATGGTAGTTAGTTATAAGATATTGATTATCTCTAAGGACATTTCCTAAAAAAATCGAAATTTAAAAGGGGGTCAAAATGCGCAAAAAGCGTTGTAAAAAACTTTCTAAATTGCGATTTCTATGCAATCTCAGGAAGTACTGAACCGATTTCAAATATAATGGTGTAAAAATGATGGTGACAGATCTTGCTCCAAGATAGGCTATATTTTATTTCTGTTTCCACTACCCCAGAGCAGATGCAGGAGCAAAATGCGCGAAAAGCGTTCTAAAAACGTTCTAAATACCGATTTGTCGGCAATATCTCAGGAAGAATTAATCTGATTTCAAACGTAATGGTAGGAAATTGATGCTGACAGCCTCTGCTCTAACATAGACACTATTTTATGTCGTTATCACTATCACCAAGACGTTGCAGGAGTTAAAAAACGTTCTAAATTTCGATTTTTGTGATCAGCAGGGGCTAGCAACTTAAAATTAGGCAAGGTACATATTTATTAGATATAAATGATCTTTAAGAACAGTTTCGAAAAAATTGGAAATTTAAAAAGGGGTGAAAATGCGCGAAAAGCGTCCTAAAAACGTTCTAAATTGCGATTTCTACTCAATCTAAGGAAATACCAAAGCTATTTCAAAAGTAATGGTTGCAAATAAATGGTTACAGTCCCTGCTATAACATAGGTCATATTTTATGTTACTGTCACTAACATCTGAGGCTGAGGGTTGCAAAAGCAAAACATGTTCTAATTTGCGTTTTTTGCACAACTGAGGGGTCTAACACTTTGAAGTATGGCATGGTATTTACTTACAAGATGCAACTGCTTTCTAAGAACAGTCGAAAGAAAATTCCAAATTAAAAAAAATGAAGTGAGTGAAAAGCGTTATAAATTACAATTTTTAAGCAAACTTATAAATTACCAAACCGATTAAAAAAATAATGATGAAAAATTTTGGTGATAGAATCTGCTCAAACATAAGCTATATTTTATGTCTGTTCCACTACCACCAGAGGGTTGCAGAAGCTAAAAACTTTCTAAATTGCGATTTCTGTGATACTGAAAAGGCTAGAAACTTTAAATATGACATAGTAGTTACTTATAAAATATAAATGCCCTCGAAGGAACGTCGAAAATAAATTCGAATTAAAAAGAGGTGAAGCGAAGGGGAGGTGCGAAAAGCATTCTAAAAAAGTTCTAAATTACGATTCTATGCAATTTCAGGGAATATAAACCGATTATAAAAGTAATAGTTGCGAATCAATGGTAACAGTCTCTGATCCTACACAGGCTATATTTTATGCCGGCGATTCTACCACCTGGGGTTCACAGGAACAAAAACGTTCTAAAAAAGGGCCTTAAAAGCTTTTTAAATTACGTTTCTGTGGAATATTAGGAAATAACAAACCGATTTCAAAATTAATGTTGGCAAATTAATGGTGACAGTTTCTGTTTCAACATAGCCCTTCATGTTGAGTGAGGTGGTAGGACTTGGAATTTGACATGATAGTTAATTTTAAGATGTAAGAAGATGGTTTCTAAAAAATTCAAAACTTCAAATGAATACTGAAATTACGAATTGAACGTATTAATTGAGCATAAAAGTTTCAAAATATTTTTTAAATTATCATTTATTTAGTTTTACTTCATTTTATTAATTTAAGTATCATTTCTGCCTAATGCAGTGTAATAATGATGTTTAATCAAACTGTGTTTTAATTAGTAATTTTTGAATTATTCCTAAAAGTAATAAGTACCTTTTAATAGAAAAAAACTTTTAATAAAATAAAATATTATCTTTTAATAAAATAAAAATTTAGTTAGTACCTTTTAATAAAAATTAGACATATAAATATCACTTGGCATATTTCAAATATTACGCGAGCAAAGCCGCGGGGTTTGCTAGTAATATTATAAAGAGGTAAAAATTGTTTATTTGTAGGAGGTAAGTTGTGGAACTACCAAACCGATTCAAATTGTAATGGTATCAAAATGATGGCTTTAGTCCAACTTAGAACATAGGCTATATCTTATGTCCGTGCCACTGGCCAAAAAGGGGTGCAGGAGCAAAAAACGTTCTAAAAATGAGATTTTTGTGTTACTGAAGGGCCTAGAAACATGAAATTTGGAATGGTAGTTACTTATAAGATACTAATGATCTGTAAAGACATTTCTTTAAAAAATTTAAATAAAAAAGGGGAGAAAATGCGCCAAAAGTGTTCTAAAAAACGTTCTAAATGGCGATTTCTACTCATTTTCAGGAAGTACGAAACTAATTTCGAAAATAATTATGGCAAAATGATGGTGACAACACTTGGTCCAACATAGGCTACATTTTATGTCAGTGCCACTACCCATAAAGGGGGTTCAGGAGCAAAAAACGTTCGAAATTGCGATTTTTGTGTTACTGAAGGGCTAAAAGTACATAGATAGTACATAGATAGATAGAAAAGTACATAGTACATAGATATAAAGTACATAGAATTTGGGATAGTAGTTACTTATTATATATAAATGATCTCTAAAAGCATTTCTCAAAAAATTCGAAATTTAAAAAAAGCGAAAATGCGCAAAAGAGCGTTCTAAAAACGTTCTAAATGGCGATTTTTACGCAATCTCAACAAGTACCAAACCGATTTAAAAAATAATGGTGTCAAAATGATGGTGATAACCCTTGCTCCAACATAGGATACATTTTATGTCTGTGCCACTACTCCTAAAGGGGTGCAGGAGTAAAAAAACGTTCGAAATTGCGATTTTTGCGTTACTGGAAGGCCCAGATACATGGAATTTGGCATGGTAGTTACTTACTAGATATAAATGATCTCTAAGAACATTTCTTAAAAAATTCAAAATTTAAAAGGGTGAAAATGTGCAAAAAGAGTTCTAAAAAACATTCTAAATGGCGATTTCTACGCAATCTCAGAAAGTACCCAACCGGTTTCAAAAGTAATGGTTGGAAATCACTACAACCTTGCGGTTGCATTTTAAAACATATTCTTAATTGTGATTTTTGTGATACTGAAGGGGCTAGCAACTTGAAATTTGGCATGGTAATTACTTATGAGATGTAAATGCTCTTTGAGACTAATTCCTTAAAAATTTGAAATTTAAATGGGCTAAAAATAAACGAAAAGCGTCCTAAAAACGTTCTAAAAAGCGATTTCTACGCAATCTCAGGAAATATAAACTGATTTCAGAAGTAATGATTTCAAATTGATGGTGACAGTCCCCGCTCTAACATAGCCTACATTTTACGTTGTCTTCACTACCACCTGGGGGTTACAGGAGCAAAAAATGTTCTAAATTGCGTTTTTTGAGTTAAAGAAGGTGTCTAACATTTTATATTTGGAATGTTAATTACTTCAAAGATGAAAATGCTTTCTAAGAATTGTCGAAAGAAAATTCCAAATTTAAAGGTATGAAGTTAGCGAAAAGCGTTCTATAAGCGTTCTAAATTACGATTTTTATGCAATCGTATGAAATACGAAACCGATTTCAAACATAATGGTTGCAAATTGATGGTGATAGAACCTGCTCAAACATAAGTTATATTTTATGTCGGTGCCACAACTCTTAGAGTGTTGTAGGAGTAAAAAACTTTCTAAATTGAGATTTCTGCAGTACTGAAGAGGCTAGAAACTTTAAATATAGCATGATAGTTACTTATAAAATATAAAGGCCCTCTAAAAACAGTCGAAAATAAATTCGAAATTAAAATGGGATGAAGCGAAGGGAAGGAGCGAAAAGCATTCTTAAAGAGTCCTAAATTACGATTTCTATGGAATCTCAGGAAACAATAAACCGATTACAGAAGTTATTGGTTGCGAATCAAGAGTGATAGTCCCTGATCCTATACGAGCTATATTTTATGCCGGTATCACTACCACCTGGTTGGCAGGAACAACAAGAAAGCCTTTAAAAAAAATCTAAATTCCGCTTTCTATATAATATTAGGAAATACCAAACGATTTCAAGGTTAACGTTCGCAAATTAATGGTGACAGTCTCTGTTTAAACATTTTTCGAGATATTCTATTTCATCTGTGTTTCGGCATTTTATATTGGTGCCACTAACACCAGAGAGTGATAGACTGTTAGACAAGAAGCTTGGAATTTGACATGATGGTTAATTTTATGACGTACATGTGTTAAGATGGTTTCTAAAAAATGCAAAACTTCAAATGAATACTGAAATGAGCGTATGATATGAGCATAAAAGTGCCAAAATACTTTCTAAATTATCGTTTATTTGGACTTAGTTTTAGTTCTTCTTATTAATTAAAATTTCATTTCTGTCTATTGTACTTTTATAATGAAGTTTAGTCAAACTGTGGCTTAATTCGAAATTTTTGAATTATTCCAAAATGTGTTCCACTAATAAAAAGTAGTCATGGAAATATCACGTGGCATATTTCAACTATAACGCGAGCAAAGCCGCCGGGTTTGCTAGTATCTTATACAATATAAAAAATTAAGCTATGTTGCAGTTATTTATTTTAAGGTTCAATATCAATAGTTAAAATGAATGAATAGTAACCATTGTGACAAAATAATTTTTGAGGTAAAATGGCTGAAAAGTGATAGTATGCATCATGGGGATGATTGGGACATTTCAAATGGGGATGAATGGGACATTCTCACTCCTCTCTAGAGATGTTGAAAATTTTATTTATTAATTAAATAGTATTATATAGGATGATAAATCAATAATTTATGTCAATTAATAGTATTAAATAGTATTATATGAGTTGTTATTGTTTAAAATTTCTGAGTGTTACCTATTGTATTGTAATAATTATTAATGGATTATCAAAAAATTAGTACTAAAACTTAATCAAAATATATAAAATTGATAAAAATAGTATATGTGTATTGATCAAATGGGGGAAATTATATTGAATTTTGAAATGTTGCACAAATAAATCGCCACTCCTAACATATTGGGTCAATCGGAAAGTCGGGTCGGGTTGGGGAAATCAATTCGCACCGGAAAATTCAATCATTTAATTATTAGACATTGATTCCGATATCTAATGTCTAATAATTATCGGGCAGAGTTTTCCGGTACGAATTGATTTTCCCAACACGACATGACTTTCCGATCGACACAATAATTTCCGCTCTGCATGTTTCTACGATACATTTAATTAATATTAATTAATATGTTATGATGGAAAATTATTAGCTATGGTATATTTAAAAGACATTTTGCACTTTCATTTCAAATCTAAAATGCCTCATAAGTGGAAAAAAAGAACAGGTTGATAGCTGAAGTCCGCATTAAAAGTTAAAACTGCAATAAAAGAAGTTATTGAAAAAAAAAACATATCGATTCGTGCTGTAAAATCATATATTACAAATATAATTTTCATATAAGGTTATAATTATAAATTTTAATTTGGTAAAATTGAATACAGAGAGGAAAATCTTTGTGTCCCATCCATCTCTATTAGTGTCCAATTCATCCCTGCTGAGGGGATGATTGGGACAGGGAGGAACTTTTTTTGATTTCATAATATTTTTATGAATAAGTCATAATCTAGAATAAATATTGTTCATATATGTTGGAAAATACTTAATGTATGAAATGTAATATATAATATTGATAGTAACTTAAATAAAAAAAAGATAAAAAAATATTTTTGTGAAAATGTCCCATTCATCCCCCACCTCCCCTACATACAAAAATTTTGCATGTTGTCTGTCATAATTTATAGTTTTAAAATAAAAAATAAAAGTTCTTAATTCGTATGACCACCATCCCCTTAACACTTGCCCCTTTATGTTGCATTACAATCAGATACCTGAGATGTCTAAATACAATTTAAGCATAAAATTGGAAAATATGGTAAAATTGGTTTTCGCCTTTTTTTCGGCAAATGAAGGACAGTGCCTGATTATCGCAGGGGAAAACTTCCAACACTATTTTTAAAAGGTTATCTTCAGCTTAGCTAAACTCAGAATTTCTATTTTAAAAAAGATGGACATTTAATTACTGGTGGAGGTTTGCTCCTGTTGGAATCAAGCATTTATGAATGTTAGGGTAATGTGCTCTTTTATCGTCTCCGAGTCACTTTTAGGCCCTTGGAAGTTGTAATTTTCAGTGAAAATCTACCAAATTCGGATTTTACATAGACTAACTACCCACGCACATAGAAACATAGGCAAATATCGTCCAAAAAATTTTAACAATGCGAAAAATTGTTTTTTCAAAAGTATCTAAAAATGCAAAAAAAAAGGTCCCAATTTCGTCCTTCCCAAAAAATTCAATACGCCGAGGCTTAACTTATAATTAAATCAAATTTTTTTTCTAAATGAGTAAGTAATTTAATTTATATTAAAGTAAGGCACAAAGAAATGCACTAATTATCAGTGGAAAAATAACATAACGAAACGTTAGCATAGTTGCCAACATCCTGATTTTTTTCATACCAATATTTTTATGCAGAAATACTTGCTTTACACAAACGCAGTTTTAACGCAATTGAATTAAGAAAACATTTGTGTAAGACTTTACTGGTATCCGAAAAATCGGGAGATTGGCAACTACGTATTTGCCATCCAAACATGAGGGAAAAAATGGAAAGAATGTCATGAAAAAGCATTCCTAATTTCGTCCCCGGGACAAAAAAAAAGGACTGCAATGGGGAGGAAATTGGGACCACGCTACTTTACAATATTGCGGATCTTCCGTTCCCGTAAGATGAGCTGAGCGTCCTAAAACTCACTGTATGCTACTGTCAGCATCTTACCAACGTAAAATACATGCAATGAATAAGAAATAAATACTTACAGTACAGAAAATAACGTTCTACAAACGACGTAATAAGAACTGGGGTCTGCTAAAAATATGAAATTCGCTGTCTTTAATTTATGTATGCGTCTTGGCAAACGAAACTTTCAACACTGACCCCTTTTGCCTTCCTTTCCTGTGCCTTGCGTCATAAGTAGCGCCACTTTTGCAGAAGTGGAAAAGTTAAGGGGGACGATATTAGGAGAGGGGACGAAATATGGGCACTTTACCCTACCAGATCCCGTTAAAAGTAATGGATTTTGCGTAATGTTGAATTCGCACCAGAATTTTGAAAACTAGAAAGTACGTTCTGACAGGATTTCTTTTCACTAAAAATATAAAAATGAAATTTTATTCAAAAATTCTGGCACAAATCTCGATTAAAATTAAGTAGTATAAAACATACTCAACCACCCTTCATTGAAGATAAAAGACTTGTAATTTTTGAATTATTCCCAGCTGAAGCGCTTCTTGGTCAACATCGCATGTCATACGTTCGACTTTTTTTTGTTCCAGTACGGTTAGCGTCGCAAATAGATAAACAGACAAGATAGAGCAGTTACAGCAAAATCTGTAATGACACGATTAACTAGCCCCACTAATGGAATTGCGATACATTAACAAGCTGCCGAATTTTACCTATGTACAGGGTGCGGCAGATATTTGCGAACAAAATAACGCCTGCTTTCAAACCCAAATAGACACCAGAGATGCAGCATTTTTTGCATTTTTAACATTTCTTACAGGTGATCACATACAAAATGGATGGCATAATGCACTTAAACCACCTTCAGCCTCAATAACAGCCTCCACATGCTGTCGAAATCAAATGCAGGCACTGATTAGATATGTCTTGGTAACATTTGTCATTGAATAGAAACGGCTGTCGTAAGATCCACAACAGTGTTGTGTGAATGTCTGTTGGAGTCCCTCTTAAACACAACACATACTTAATAGCACTACGGGTTAATGCATGGCGAGCTGGGTAACAAGTTGAGGATGGCATAGCCATGAAAGTTTTTGCCTATCCATTATTGGGTAGTACGGGCTGTTACGGGATGGTGCAGAGTCTTGTTCGAAAACGTCCGGCCTTCCATGTGTTACAAAGTAATCCAGAGTTTTAACACCTCGCTATAAACAACGGCATTGATTCTGGCACGGTGAAGAATCCTCATGTTGTCTTGCTGTTCTCCCCCCCCCCCGCCCAAAATCATCAGTGTGACTGGAAATTTTCTGTGCATGACGGTCCGGACCACTTCGGGGATTTTATATAACCACTGATTATTTTTGGTTTCACTTCCTGGACCTGGATACATTTTTTCTTATCTCCGGAAAATATCAGCATTCCTGGTTTCTTCATGTTTCAGCTTGTTAACCCTTTATCTACTGACAGCACTTATAAGTACCATTAAAATAACCTGTTATAAAATTCATTTAATACATCGATTAGCATTACAGTTTAGAATATGTTACAGGTGCATTACTTTATATTATTCCAAAAGTATTATGGGTTACTCAAAACAAAAATATTTTTAAAAGGATGATTTCATTTGCCTTTGTATCTTTTCAGCTTTCTTGGCGTTGGGAGGGATGAATTTTCAATTCGGAAATATTTCTATATTTCTATTGTAAGAGCATTATATTTGTGCATTTCCTAATTCCACAAAGTACTAAGAAAACTATTTAAAATAAAAGATTTGAATGGTGTTATAAATGATGCACAAAATTCCTATAAATTCAAAATGAATGAATCCTCCGAAAATCCTTCTAGATTTTTTTGAATGATTATATAAATCTTCTAATGTAGTTCAAAAAATTCACGGAAAATTCTCTAGAGGATAAAATTTTCATGAATTCATAATTCAGAACATAAAGGGTTAAGGAGGCGTTTGGCTTTGGTAAGGTGGTCATCCCTGGTTCTCTTGGGCAAGATCTGTACTCTGCTCATCAGGTACGGCCTCTAAAATAAGGTCTTCGGGATTCGCACATCGAATAGTGGCCTCATCAATCTGCAGCTTCCTAACGAGTGCGCTCATCGACTTTCTACAATACATCGACACGAATGACGAATTCTGGCATCTTGATAATGTCATCTTACCAACAATGTCTTTCCCCATATGAAACGACTGCCGCATCACACCTGGCATCCTTCAGTAAGCTCCTTACTTTAAAGACAACTGACCGGGCGAGTTTCAAGAATGCAGCAGTCTCTATATTGGAGTGATCTTCAGCCAATGAGACAATGATAGCATGCTTCTTCATTTCCTTAGTTAGTCTAGGTTTTGGCATATTTACATGTAACAGAAAAGGGTTTGTAACGATGATGTGAAGGGTGGTATTTCACCTATAATGTGTGTTCTCATATAGGGTAACTCCGGGAGAGTCGCCGCATAGAGGATGTATGCCACACCCCTTCTATATCTTGTAATTATCGATATATGGTCGTCAAACGCACAGTATAAGTGCGCAATGAGATTATTTTAACCAGTGTATAGCGTGAATTCCATTTCGATGTTTACTTGTAGAAGTATAATCCTTCATTTGACGTAAATGCATCATTTCACTGTCCAAACTTTTAAACACGTTATGTTTAAATACTTTTCATACACTAATTACTAAATGCATGCATGATTTCGAAGCCAAAACTATGTGTAGCGTCTGTATAGAGTACTGTGTGTATGATTACGCCATTCCCCCTTAGCGATGACAGGTAACTGCGATGGCCGACGTCTGCACCATGCACAATGGAATACATGCCTCTCTGCTATTCCGGTATACATGCCGCAGTTTCTTTTGTACGGAATGATTAAGTGTTATTAACGTTTCCTTTTCTATTTGCACAGACTAACCATGTTAGGCATGTTATAAAGTTTACTAAAACCAAATAAGAAAAAGGGGAAAATAAAAAGTAAGAAGGGCAAGAAAGATGCAAGTCAAGATGATAATAATGAAAAATTGGATTACGCGTAACGCAAACGTTCTTTGCATATGACTCCAAAAAAGGGGAAGTGTAATTGGCTTCGTTGCATCATGTGTTTAAATCTAGTTACATAAAGACTGTACTTTTCCGACACTTTTTCTGTAGATTGAAGTCGAACCCATTCTGGACCATAGGTGCATATAAGCACCTTCATAAAGAGCTTACAAAATTTGTTTCTGGCACCAGTAAAAAAGAAAAGTAATATTTTCTTTGTTTAATTAGAGCATTTTCACAATTATTTACGTAAAGGCAACTTCTCTTAAACGGTACAAACCGAATAAAATTCGTGTAAAAGCCACCGGTTCCGAAAGGGTTAACAAATAAATTATGTAAACACAATTTTACTTGTTTCTTTTCCATTTGTAATACATTGATGTTACGTTGTTGCTGAAATAACAATTAAAATTTAATGTAAAAAAAATAAGTCGATAATTTTAATAGTGAAAGTATGCAACAATTATTAATTTGAATCTACTAATACGTTTCATTGTACTCATTTTGTTATTACATCCATAATGGAATATTTTCATATGAATATTTTTTTTAATATTTTTATTTATAACTTCATTCTGTTCTTATTACAAGCGCGGCATAACTACCGCACAAGGGCGGCGTCTCAGCCTGAATGTACGAGTGACACGCCGCAGTGTAATGTTTTAGAAAAAAATTGTTAAAAAATATTAATAATTTGTTTTGAATTTTTTTGTCGCAGTACACGTGTTGTATATGTAACATTAAATAGCACAGCATGATTTTTTTCATTTTATGTCCACCATGGAACTTTATTCACGAATTCAAAAAAAAAATGTGCGGCATAAATCCCGGAATTACCCTGCCTGCCGCATTCTGTATCTGAAATTTCTTTCTACTGTATTCTATACTTTCAACGTCTATTCTTCGATTCCATTGTATTTTTTTTCGAGGCAGATGATTTTCTCGAAATTGATTGTTGGAATGTGTCGTTGGAATTTGTCTTTTTATTATTAAAGACATAATAATTTTTTTCAAACTTTTTAAAATCTTAAATATGTCCGACAGAATCTTCTCTGCTTATGAAATCGAAACACTCATTTTACGCTTTTAATACGGATAACACAACTTGAGTCTCTCTCGGAAGAAGACAGTTCTGAAATATCTAATGTTGACATTTGATAAATTAAGTGCCAGTCTATTTTTAGCATTTTTATGCAAAATTTAAAAGCGTTTCTGAATTCATTTTATCTGTCCGTCTTTCCGTCTCTCCGAGTTCTAAATCATGTAAATATACTAGTATTTCAGTATAATTGATATTGAGGATTACTGTGGTACTTTCCGTATTGTAAATGAAATGTATAGCTTTAATATTTCCTTTACATGGGCATTCAAAATAACTCTATTACATTATGGTCAGTGTTGCCAGATTGGGCATATTTTTGTCCCCAGATTGTTGATTGTCATCACTTTTTTGAAATAGAAATATTCGGCCTATTTAAAAATAGATTAAAAATTCTGAAAAATAAGGCGAATTATACTATTTAAAAAAAGTGATGACAGTCAAATAATCTGAATTAAAAAAGTCCCAAATATGGCAACACTGATCATGGTCTAATGTTGGCGTTTAATAAATATAGTACCAGTTTGTTTTTAGCACTTTTCAGCAAACTTTAAAAGGGTTTCTGAATTCGTTTTGTCTGCCCGTCTTTCCGTCTATCTGTCTGATCGAGTTCTAAATCATGTAAATATACTAGTATTGCTATATAATTGATATAAATTATTGAGAATTACTATGGCACGTTCGGTATTGCAAATGAAGTGTATAGCTTTAATATTTCTTTTACAGGGGCATCCAAAATAATTCCGTTACACTATGGTCTAATGTTGACATATAATAAATATAGTATGTCTATTTTTAGCACTTTTCAGCAAACTTTAAAAGGGTTTCTGAATTCGTTTTGTCTGTCCGTCTATCTGTCTGTTCGAGTTCCAAATCATGTAAATACACTAGTATTGCTATATAATTACTATAGATTATTGAGGATTACTATGGCATATTCGGTATTATAAATGAAATGTGTAGCTTTAATGTTTCATTTGCATAAAGTTACATTATGGTCAATGAGGAAAAATCAGTGTATTTTAATGGTGTTACTCTATTACAAATACAGAGGCGGTCAAAAGTTTCGGGCCAGTTAGTTTCTTTGATTTGTTTGGCAGAACGCTTCAGCGAAGAAGAAGCACAGTTGCTTCAAAAGTTAGGAACAAGCAAATTACTTTTGACCACTTGATCATTTTGATTAGATACTGAAGATATAATTGATGCAAAGGTGAGGAATTCGAAATTCGCGTGTGCAAAAGTTTCCGGCCATTCGAAACCCGTTATTTTTTGCTATCGGTAAAGTGTTTTTTGCGAGTGTTTGTTAATTAATCAACGTGAATAACGCATTTGAAGCTCAAATTTGAAAAGTTGAACAATTTATTATTCCTAAACGAGTGATTGGTTTGTCGCAAAAGGGATAATCCTCTCGTGAGATTGCGGCAAAGTTGTCGATCGCAAAATTTGCTGTGAACGGTATTTTTAAAAAATATAAAGATGGACATGGTCTTCGAAACTTGCCATGGTCCGGGGGACCCCGCAAAATGACTATTCTTGTGGACAGAATTATCAGGAGAAAAGCAATTGGTGACCCGCATAGAAATGCCGCTGCAATTCCCGGCGATTTACGATATTACTGAAATAAGTCGGTCTACTGTGTCAAGATGCTTACGTGACGTTGAATTTTATGAAACATTCGGTGTTAAATAACCTTTCATAAGTAAAAAAAATCAGAGGGCCAGACTAGCGTTTGCCAAGGAATACAAAGACTGGTCAAGTGAAAACTGGGAAAAAGGGCTATTTCCCAATGAATCGACGTTCAATATCTTTGGGAGTGATAAAAGACATTACAATCGACGACCTAAAAACAAAATATAAGATTCGAGATATGTTATTCCTACAATGAAGCATGGCGGAGGACACGTTATGGTGTAGGGAGCATTCTCTGGAAAATTTGTCTGTCCGTAATTTGAAATCCGCGGCAAGATGCAATTCATAAGGATATCTTGCAAGATCATTTGCTGCCTTATTGCAGGAAAACATGTGGTCGAAACTATTTGTTTCATCATGATAACGACCAAAAGCATGTATACAAGCTCGTCAAGCAGTAGCTTTCGTACAAAAAAAAATCCGCTTTTGAAATGGACAGTCCAATCACCCGATCTGAATCTAATAGAAAATCTTTAAAACAAACTTGAAAACGTGTGTGGAATTATAAATATTCCAATTCAGTAGCATTTTCACAAAAATTGCAAGAACCATGGAAAAAAACTTAACTTTGACGATCTACAACCGTTCATTGAATCGTTGCCCCATTGCTGCCCCACAGTACTTATTTCTAAACGTATGAATACAAAATACTAACTATAAATGTTGTTTATCACTGTTATTTTCTGTTATAACACCATTTTTCTAAACTTGCCAAGGTGGCCGGAAACATTTGAGAACATGTGTTTTCTTTTGCAATTAATTTTGTCAAATAAATTTATTAATATTTATTTTTTATTCCATAAATATATTCTTATATGTATGCCAATAAAGTTTATAAGTATCACTTTGAGATTCCTCTTCATATGGGTATACTTACAAATTAACCAAAAATTTTATACTGACCGGAAACTTTTGGCCGCCACTTTATATTGAAATTTATATACATCATAGAGGTTAACTATAATATCCTTACGATAGATGATAAGTTTTATATCCTTGATCGTACGTTTACAGGGACACACAAAGTAATTCGTTTACAGTACTGTATTTGAAGAATTATTGCTTGAAGTGTGTTAAAAATTTTGGCATGTGTTTTTAAATTTCACTAATATTTTGCATATAATTTGAAATATACAAAGGAAAACAATTCTGACACATGCATCTAAAAAATAAATTGTGCCTCTAGAAAAATAGTTCCCTGTCATCCCTATAAATTCTAGATCCCTTTGCTAGAGCGTTCTATGTATCCCTATTAAAATTCAAGGGCGTTTTCCTGTATTATCTTGCTCAACTTTTTTGAAAATCTCTGTGAACGCAAGAAGTGAGGTTGAGTAACTATAATTCTAGTTCATGAATTAATTCTAGAAATAAAGTTATAATTTCTCGCAATTCAAATGATTCATAATATAATGTATCTTTTCATCACCTAGAAAACTATAGACTAGAAATTCTCAATCATTTCGTCTATTCAGTTTATTTGTTTACCTTATTCGCATAGCACGGAAATATCTATTTCTAGTTTAGGTTCTAACTCGCGTAAATGTTCTCGGATATTGATATATGTTAATGATGTTTACCATGGCATGATCGTTATTGATATGAAGTGTATAGCATTAAAAGTTCATTTACAGGGACACTCAAAAGAAACTGTGAAATTCTGATACAATATTTTTAATGTGTTAGGAAGTGGCGTTTCATAATCTATGATAGACGAAAGATTTTCTTTGTTGTTTTAAATTTAAAACTTGGCTGAAGTACAGTAAAACCTGGAGATCATTAAATCGGATATTGCATATACGGCCATTAGTAAATCAAGAAAAAAACTGCTTACTGACACAAAAAATTTTCCATTTGCAAAAGCAGAATAGACCATATATTATTTTTTCAGCAATAACAAAAAAATGCATTTTTTGTATCAGAAATTCGAAAATAAAGTCTGATCAAAAACGGATTAATTTCATTTTGTATAAATTACATACCATTATTTCATTTGGTATTATCTTTTTCTTTCTATGCCATCTTTGTAAAGTTTTAAAAGATAAAAAAATTCAGAAACCTTTTCTCCCACAGAAAAAGAAAAAGAAATCACGTACGTTCTGAAAATATCGCTATACATATCCGCTATGTCTTATGTTGTAATTTATACTACGGATAAAAGGGATAAAAAAGCTACGACATTTTTCTTAAATACTTATCAAAGTTTTCCCTTTAAATAAAAATATATGGCGATTTAAAATATAACTAACAAAGAATTTCATTTGTTACAGAAAGAAATTCAATAAAAGATTGGGAAACTGTGTATAAATCCACTGAGAGGCGCTATGAATTATTAATATATTTCCCGAGAAGGCCATTTTTTACTACTGTATTTAAAGGCATTTTTTTCCTTTTAGCCGCTATCAGAAAGTAAAAAAGAAAGTTTTTTTTTTTCAGTAGGAATTTCTTTTGTAAATCGGTATAGTATTATTTGCAGATATATACAGCTTATCCCTTTTTCACTAATCAATTAAAGAATATATGATTGCAAGTGGCTTATGTTCAGATTAACTAAGCTGAGATAAAAGAGCTTATACTATTTTTCGTAAAAATGCATATTGATATCATACGAATTGAACAAGGGTCAGCTAGGTGGGGAGGCCTACCAAATGGCTTAAGCACTCACAAGCCCCACCCAGCGGTTTCCATCTACTACCGCCGTCACCACACACACACACACACACAAAAAATAAAATAATAATAATAATAAATAAAAGGCCCGAAGGGACCTACAGGAAAGCCAATTGAGAATATTAAGATTAAATACAATATAAGTACAATATATACACGATGGAAAGCCCAATTTTTCCTGGGCGTTTACGAGAGAAATTTAGATATTTGTAATTAATAAGATCATGAGATAATAGATAATAGGATTTTTAAACTTGTTGGAGCGGCAAAAGCTCAATTACTCTGCAAAGCTGGGCGTTCTGCAAAAATACAATAAAAGCTACGTATATGTATACTAAATTAGAAAGAGATTCATAATTTTAAAAATAATGTAGAATATAAAAAATAGGTAAAATAGTGAATAATTATGATGAATATTATATAATTATATACACACACAAAAGTTCACAAGTCTATTGTTCTTGCAACAGTTCAATTATAGTTCAATCATGTTGTTTGTGGCTAAGAGTTTATTTTGAATTGGTGGTATCTGTCTATTTGTTAAGATACGTTCTCCTCATCATCTATAAATGGCAAAACATTTTGAAACAAATAATGGTTGTTTTCTAAAACTTTCGTACATTCAATTATCTTTTGACAAAATGATGGATTTGACAAAACCACTGAGAACCACTGAGACAAAGAATTTTTTGGAAATTTTCTTATATGGTAATATGATGTAAGGGTACAGTTAAAGATATAATACAATGATGTAGCTCGCTGACCGCATACACATAATGGAGAAGGAACCCTGTCAAATTTATAAAGATATGATGAAAATGGGCCGTGGTTAGTGGCAAACAGAAAAAGATTTCTATGCAGCAGGATTCTCTTTTCCGAGACTTTTGGGGCTAAAGCGTATGTGTACCGTGTGAAATCTCCCTGTGCGACCACCTCTATTAAGGGGCCAACTCCTTATGAACGACCATTCTTTTTAGGGAACGAAATTTATTGCCATAGGCTCAATACTAATTTTACCTCTATTCAGAGACCATCCCACTTGAACTCCCTCCATGAGCGACCCATTTCTTTGAAGAAAATGAATCAAATTCCGCTTTTTCTTGGTCACTTGAAGAAGATTATATTAAGAAAATAATTCCGGAGAGCGCATTATTCATCCAACTTCTAAAGTAAATTTAGAATTTTTTTTATTCCGGTAACTTTTAAGTGTTTAAACCCATTTGTGCCTTTTTAGGCAATGAATTTGTGACGGACCCGGCGGTACCGCCACGTGTCGTCATAGTAATTACACAAGCCTTATAGGATAAAACACTTTCATTGAAACTAAAATAGGGTGAGTGGCCTGATGAAGCATATTCAAATTTTTTCTAAAGAGTCGTGCACACCAGCTAGCCTGAAATGCCGCCAGTGGCAGCCGACATATTTTATTCACATCAACAGGGCAAACTCCCTAAGCTTGACTTAAAAATAGTTCTTACCCAACGGCACTCTCCCTCTTTGACTTCAAAACTCGCTAGGTGGATTCGTCCCTCTAGTCTAAACCGTCTCCAAGGAACTGATTTCACTCATCCGGACTTCGCCTTTTATACTCTTGCAGACTGAGCCAAATGCCCTAAAAATTTGCATAAGCACTCGCGGACGCAGCTAACTGTAGTGCCCAGGGACAACAAACATACTTCGGAAAAATAAAGTTCAGATGTCGCTCTTCACGCTACAAATGTTAAAACATTGGCGTCACGTTCTCATTCAAATAAAGTGCCTCTATAACGGAGTAACGATACCTTACAAATTTAACTCTGGTGACAAATTAAGGATGATGTTCAATAAACTCTACGGCCCTATTCTATCAGGAACCCCTCAAAGATATTGATAAATTAATGAGATCATCATTATTTGTTCCCGTCCAAAAAAAAAAAAAAAAAAAAAAAAAATATTTACTGAACTTCTAAATGACTTGGAAATAAAAGTTTTAAAAAATAAAACCGTAAAATCAAAGCAAACGTCAATGTATTCATTATTTAAACTCTGCAATAATTAACTTATGTAATTAACGTTTGTTTTGTTACTTAAATTTTCATATTTTTTTCCTAATGGAAAAATAAATTTTAGTAACATTAATTGTTACCTTTTTTCAACAATTAAAATCTAGATTTAAACATGACCTGCATTAAGAGACAACCTCTCGGAGCGACCAATTTTTATTGGAAAGGAACGTGATCGCTTTAGGGAGGTTTTACTGTATTTCCAACTGAGCGAAAAAATGCCCAAGCCGGGACTCGAACCCAGATCCTTGTCTTACATTGCAAATGCACTGCCATTTTACCTGGGCTGACAACAGGCGAGTATATTTCGCTCAGATAACCTTATTGGTATTAACATCTGGTCTGGCCTCTAGACAGCTCAACAGAATAAAACGCGGGTAAAGGAACTCTATATAAACGATGGTTACGTAGCTGTACTACGTAGCTTATACCTACGCTTTTTTGCGCTTTTATTTTTTAATGCACCAATTGATTGAATTTATTTATTTCTAACAATACCACGGTTTCGTTTTTTTAACACTTTCCAACATAATTGAAAAGTGTTTATGTCTGTCACGGTTTGTCTGCCTGACATCTGTACATGCTCTAACTCGCGCAAATATAGCCGAATCGCCATGAAATTTATATATAGGTTATTGATAGTCACTATAACAAGTTCGGTATTGAAAATAAAGCTTGTAGCAGTTGCAATTACCGTTCCTTTACAGGACATTCAAAAGAATTCCTTTACATTACGCCCTTTGAGGGAAAATCGTTTGCGGTGACTTTTAATACTGTTTCACAATTTCAAACTCACTGAAATTTATATATAAATCTGAAGTACACGATAAAACACCTGCTGTACGATATGGCATGGATAAAATTAATTTTTTATTTGCAGACACACTCAAAAGAATTCCACAACACTACGGTCTAAGGGAAAAATCTTATTGCGGTGTATTTTATTCACGTTACACTATTTCAAACATATTGGAATTCATATACTGTAAAATAAACGGTCAAGTGCGAGTATTACTCGCGCACAATACCGTACAATAATATATGAATTACGTACAATAATATATGAATTAGCAAGTGTTTTATTAAAAAGAATACCGTTGCTAAAAGAATACTAAGACTTTGTAAAAACCATGCAACGTAGAGTTGGGTATAGCTGTATAGAATACAGGGTGCAATGGAAAGTCCCTTTAACCTGAAAATACTTGCAAACGGAGAGAGCTACAGTTATACAAGTTAGGTAACGGTACAGTAAAGCGACGACGCCCGACCTAAGGCAACGACAGCAGCACCCCTTGTGGCGAAATTTGGAAGATAACCATTGCAAATCAAAAACAAAAAGAGGCGGAGCAAATTTTTCAATTAGAAAGTTTTAGAGCATCAATTAATTAGTACGAAACGACATTTCGTTCACACGGAGAAGATAAATCGTCGTCTGCATACCCAAAAATGTCCGAAATCGATGAACGACGATTCTACTTTGCCTATTCCCATTCCGGAAATGTAGCAGTGCACAATTGCAGATTGTGGCGCCGTACAGTGCTGTAATGTCTGTAAAGATTTAATTTCCAATGCATTTAAAATTTTAGAACAACTCTTTCAGGGCCAAAAGAATTCTATTCGTAAACTGATGAAATAATTGACTGACACCAGACTATTCAAACGAATTCTCAGAAAACAAAAACCGATAATTTGAACTTTCATTACAAAAGCAAAATTTTATTAAAATATTCTTGGTGCCATTAGTCAGTTTTGAAATTAAAATTAGGTGACTAGGCCGTCTAGCCACCTCCCTTGAAAGGGTTATATCTATGTCGTCGTATTGAAGAGTCTTGCAATAGACGTTCCATGCTGAGAAATGTGCATTCAGAATTATTCTCACGAATAAAAACGTGTATCGTGAGCAATGACGACCTTTTCGAACATACTGAATATTAACTTTTTATCACTGTGAGACAATTTGTCTTTTTCTGTGCGATGTTATCAAAATGTATTGAGATAAGTGTTAGAAAAACTAATCTCTTTCAGAATTAAATAAACATTATCAATCATTTTTGACAAGCTAATCTCTTTCAAAATTATATAAACTTATCATTAATCAAGATAAACTGTTTTTTTCCTGTCATTCAAAAACACTTTAGCTGTCATAAATAAACACTTGTTTATTACTTTACAAGATTACTTCCTGTTTGTGAGATATGTGGATAAGAAACAAATAAACACTCAAGTTAAATGACTGCTATTGTGACTTATATAAAAACTATTTACACAATTTATGACTTTAAATATTTTATTAATAATAATCAAGATATGTTTTTATTTGTTATTTTTTAATCATATATCAATAATCCTTTTGTATAAGTTATAGTTTCTTCAGTGTGTATCTTGGTATGTAGTAAGGAAGGAGCAAAAATGAATGCTCCTGAGTGTATATTTTTAACAATTATAAAATAATTAGAAAATTAAGAGGTGATACAAATTTCTGCAGTACAAATAATGATTTAAATACACTTTAATAACACATACCTTTACAAGTTTTTTTACAGGATTACTCTGAGGATATTTAAATAGTGAGTGAACATTGTTATAGCATTTCAATGGAAATTAAAGAAGAAACTTTGCAGTTTAGTAGTGGACGATCCAGAATTAGAAGGTAAGGAGCTTTACCTTATCTTTATTTTGTGATTGAATGTGAATATAGTTATTTACCTTCAGTCTCCTTTTTTTAATTTTACAATAAGTACGTATTTATAGCATAAATTGTGCGTATTTCTTCATACTTCTGACTATTCCATTCAAACGTTTACACAAAATGGAGCGCATCGATTTCGGACATTTTTGGGTAAACAGGCGAAGATTTATCTTATCTATGTAAACCAAATGTCGTATTCTAACTAATTAATTGATGCTCTAAAACTTTCTAACTGGAAATTTAGCTCTATATCTTTTCGTTTTCGATTTGCAGTGGCTATCTTCCAAATTCCGCCACTAGGGGGCGCTGCTGTCGTTTTCATTAAATCGGGCGTAGTCGCTTTACTATACCGTTACCTCACTTGCATAGCTGTAGCTCTCTCCGTTCACAAGTATTTCCGGATAAAGGGAATTTCCTTTGCACGCTGTATACTAGAAAAGTATAAATAGATATAACATGAAAGTTTAAAGCTATATGGAACCTAAATAATAGCAAATATAGCTATTCTGTATATTTGTTATTCCATATAGGTTGTTAGTTAACCTTTAAAGACATAGTAGGTGTATTGAGAGAGCCACTCAATGGAAACTAGTCGCGTATCCCATAGTATTTATGTGATTCATTCTCATTAAATTAGTCTGTTTTTAACAATATGACGTTTATTGATTTTATACTGCTACTGGGCATTCCATTACATAAATATATCCTTAAAATTTGTTATCTAGGCTTTAAAAGCCGATGGAGCATAGAGTACGCCGCACAGTGGATCAATCCTTAAGAAAATGCGAACATAGAGCCAAAAAATAATTATTAAAAAACTAATTTTTTGCAATGAAATATTTTAAAAGAATATCTACAAAATAAGAATATATGTTTATTTTTTAAATTATACAAAATTATATCGTATTTGTATAGCTCGGAATATATATCTTTCAGCAGAGGAATTTTTCTGCGAATTTTAGTAACTTTTTGCTGTGCTCAGAAATAAAACCTAAGAAACCTCTACTAATAACTCATTTAAAATATCATTATTCATTTTTTGAAATACATTTTAAACCACTACTGACTACATTTTGATTGAATTTTATGTCTCCTTCTACATTATGAACAACACATATAGAATTAACGGATTCCTAATCTTCAAAATTACGTAACTTAAATTGTTTAAAGTTGTTTAAAATTTCAAACACATGCTGGTATTCCTGAAAGCCTATATTTTAATGTGGTATAGAGGATTTTTTGCGCAAACCTGCGCGTGTTTGAAATAAATGGACTTGAAGCGGCTATTACGTAATTTTCCGTTTCCAGAAAACATGTTAAATTGGCTGTACACAAAAATATTTTTTAAAGAAGATTATACTGTAAGAAATTTCTAATATGAAATGATGTAAAAAACTAATATAACATTAACCTTCGAAATTAAATGTAATATACTCGTATCTAGGGTTATATAAACTTTTACATGAAAATGCTGAAAAGCGCAAAGGCTCTCAGAGGGTTAAATGTACTCTAATAAATGGATACGGTGCTATGTCAGTGATGAAGTGTTATATTTTAAGGTAAAAGACCCAATGCTTCTAGAAAATTTCAATTCCTTTGAACGTTTTTTTTTTATTTTGTGTCTAACACTGGAAATCAAAACGTCAGATGTTATTTGCAAATAGAGCAATAAGTCTTCGTTAGATGCTCTTCGACTTATTTTTCTCTTATGAGACTCCTGGTACGTTCGAAACTCTTTATTTCGAGCTTCGCTAGCTACTTCCGATAATTATCCAATTGGAACATCAACATTTGTAATCATAACCTTTTCATGAGTTAGTTATTATGTACAGATCCTAGCATAAAAATACCAACCGTACTTTGAAGCACATTGTTTAGCTGTTCCCAGTGCGGAATTGTCAAATTTTTCGGCATTAATTACTTCGTCACAGGGATCACCATTATAATGGCAAAACGTTTAATAAGTTCTTTATCCAATCCAGTGATCTCAACTGTCTTTTTAAACTCAGCAAAAATGTCCTTGCAGTGTTTCCATCGTGTGTCAAACAACTTCGCCGTTTAATAACATCTATTAGTAAACCTAATTCTTTTCTGAATTCCGGTTGAAATTTACTCTTTGATTCTTCTTAATTTAGCTTCTCCAGAAGTATCCTCTCTAAAACTTTGAGTTAGTTTTCTTTCATGAGTTTAGGTTACCTCTGAAAAAAATTTTCATGATGTTTATTTCTGCGAATTTTCAACTGCAAATGGTTTAAGCTCATTACCAACTTTATAGGAACACTGAAGTGAAGAATAGTTTTTATTACTAAAACGATCTAATTTTCGTTCAGATTTCAGACAGCTATCTTTTGCATTTACACAAAACATACGTAAACGCTCCTTTAAATTTTCTTCATAAATGTCTGAGGTAATTAGCCCACACTTTTCACTTACAAAACTAAGCATTGATTTTTCATAACTAAAATCATTATTTAAATTTTTCAGAAACAAGAACAAATGTCTGTTTGTTATCATATTTCAAAACATTATAAGAAAAAAGACAAAATGAAGTAATCTTCTTTCAAATAAAAAAGAAATATGCTAAAATTAACATTACTACAAGATAATTAAAAAAAACTCAAACCCAATAATAACAAATATGCACTGAAATAAGTTCTAAAATGTTGCAGTTTTGTAGAAGGATTTTAAAGAGTTATGTATATGTTGCCAATTAAAAATTAAACAAATGCTTTAAATATTCCACAAATGTCATGTGGATATAAGTAAAAACTGCATGCTTTGTTTTTCCAGTTTATTATTGTTATTCATCATCTCCCTAAACTTCCTGTTTGCGACAAAAAAGTGCGAAAATTTTCATAAAAAACATGCAGATACTTTCAGTATCATTTATTTTACTCATTTAAACCTAAATATAACAAAAAACATCATATATGTAGGCTTATACTATCGTGTTAATCCTATGTTCGTCATCGCCTATACTTTGATCCACTGTGCGCCGTCCCGGTCATTATGTATGTCCAAACCGTCCGTGTCTTTAAGGGTTAGTATCTCAGCTAATTACCGACGATTTTTTCCGAAATTCATGATCAACAATGCTTTTATACTTCTGCTACGATTGTTACCTCCAGCTTTGCTCAACACTTTTGCTGAAGCCAGTAAATCGAAATTTGAATGTAACGGAGAAATGCGATTTCCTCAATAACTATGTGACTTAGGGTAATCGCTATAATATTCCTGCAAGGTTTAAATTAATGTCTACTACCTCTAATTTTTTCCTAATTTTAGTTTCAATAAATTCGGAATAAGATGGGGGAAAACCTATTTTTGCACTACATTTTCCACTATAACTTTGAAAATATAATACCTAAAATTAAATGAAATATATTTTTGATTTCAGCGTTACGAAAGCTTTCACACGATACCCCATTCACACGATATACAAAGAAAAGATTTTTTTTCTCATGTAACTTAATTAGCCCTTCTACATTTTTCCTAAATATATTTATTAATATTTATTAATCTGTAAATATGTGGGTCAATAATCTTTATTACTTCCCCCAATTTGAACTTTCCACGTTGCATAGATTACGAGTAAAAGGGCTGGGACAGACAGACAGACACAGAGTAATCTTATAATGATTCCATTTTCACTTTTTAAGTACGGAACCCTAAAAACGGACTAAAAAAACAGAGATTCTACTGGCAATTGAGACGCCAGTACGATTTCCATATTTTAAAGGAAATTTCTTCCTCTAAATTCCAGAAATTCGTATTTTTAAGGAAATTTTCCCCATAAATTACAGAAATTTTTTCGGTTTTCGGGAATTTTTCGGGGAAAATTTCCGTTAAAATACTGAAATAGCATTGGTGTCTCGATTGCTAGTAGAATCTCCGCTTTTTACAGTGTATATATATATGTGACGTGTACTGTAAAATATTTACTATAAAATATAATGTGCAAACATTCATCATTGATATATAGGAACACACAAAATAATTTGGATACAGTAATTTCTATAAACTATAATTTCTGGAAGTGCGTTTTCTTTTGTGGTACGCGTTTTTAAATTAAAAATTTTTTTATTATTATTATTTCTTAAGTGTGTATAAATTCTTCCCATCACATACAGGGCTACCCAAAATATCTGATGTACATTTCGGTTTAGTGATGGAAAATGCTGAAAGGGAATTTTTAACTGTTCTATGCGTTTTCTAATTGTAGAATATTATGCATTATACAGAGTGTCCGGTCTCAACGGTGTCCAATGGCTAATTCCTAAACCGTTAGTCATAGACATATAGTTCCAATTACAAAAATGTTTTAAATCAGGTAAATAAACATTTTAAAAGCGATTTGGGTCAATAAAAACATTTCTTAAAAAATTACGAAATTTAAATTTTTATACGGTCCCCCGGTTCTATAAGTTACATTTAGTAATTTTTTCCTATTACACTGACAAGTAAGACAAAAAAAGTCCCATTCATATAACGCTAAAATTGAGCAAGTTATGAAACTTTAAAAATGCATGACTTATGCCACTTTTCTACTCTGAAAACAAATGAGTTCGGCTTGGCTTTGAGGGATCATATACCAAGTGTTTAAAGTATTCGAAGATCTTACTTCATGTGTATCTGCGCTTTGAAAAAAAAATCCTACAAGTATTATGATTAAGTCTCAAATTGGCTAAAATAACATATGTTTTATTTTGTCAGGATTTGAGACTGTTTCTCTTACGATTTCTTTTAACAAAAATTATGTTTTTTTTATAAGTTTTTATGTTACTTCAACAATCGTATGTGTTTTTCCAGTTCAAAATTTGTACTCTAACTTTAACCCACTTATAAATATCCGATCGAGATTGCATTTTACATACTGCCGCAAATCCGATAACAATCTAATATTATTAAGATTTTTCGTGGTTACCATTTATACTTATTTTACAGGATAACACAAAAAATTTCGGATAGATTTCTGCCAAAGAGTTTAAGAAAAAGTTTTAGATTAGATAATACAAGACTGCGATTGTTGGGTTTTTTAACTTTTATGTATTTTTTAGCACTGAATTCGAAAATTACCTTAATTTTTAACCATCATGTCAGGATATTTCGCAAAACATAAATTTTCAAATTTAAAGAATAACAAAAATCGAATACTATAAAGTATAGGAGATAGTTGTGTTTTTTAACTTTTGATAATTGATTTTTACGCACTTTTTAGCACTGAATCTGAAAATGACCTTCATTTTTAACCATCACATTAGAATTTTTTTGCAAATCGCAAATGTGTAAGTTAAAATATAGCGAAAATCTCATACTATAAAACATATGTAAAGCATTTTTTATTTTATTTTATTTTATTTTATTTTATTTTATTAAAAAATTTATTCGATATTTTTGCATATCCTGGGATTCTTACAGCTAAATAGCTGAGTGGTCCGATGAGATGAGGGAGGAGATTCAATTTTAACTTTGAATTTTTCGAATAACCCTGATCTGATGGTTAAAAATAAAGGTCAATTTCAGATTCCGCGGTACAGAATACCTAAGAATCAACTTTCAAAAGCTAAAATAATGACATAACCCAACTTTTGCAGGCTAGTGTAACCTAATAATATTTTAAAATACGTATCATTTTGTAAAAAATTGAGGCTGTTAATTTAGCATCATTTTATTTAACAAAAGTTCTGTTTTTTCTTTCTTCGTAAATGTTTATTACAAATTTATATTTTGCATTAATATGTCAGAATGATTAAAGATTTCAAATTTATAGTGCAATGTTAATTTTACTCTCAACCATTTTTAATATATTTGACGAAATTATATTTCGACTAAATTTGTGAATGACCCCCAATTTGCAGCAAAAAATATGCTCCAACTTTAAACAGCTATTACTCGGTCAATTTTAATCGTAGAATAACGGGACTTTTTTGTATTATTTGTCAGTGTAAAAGGAAAATTTCACAAAATATAACTTATAGAACCGGGGGACCGTATAAAAATTTAAATTTCGTAATTTTTTGAGAAATGTTTTTATTGACCCAAATCGCTTTTAAATTATTTCTTTACCTGATTTAAAACATTTTTGTAATTGGAACTATATATCTATGACTAATGGTTTAGGAATTAGCCATTGGACACCGTTGAGACCGGACACCCTGTATATATGATAAATCTATAGTTCATATACTATACACTGCTGTGCAAAAAATTCAGATGTATATATATATGTATATATATATATATATATTACATCATTTCAAAATGCTAAAACACCATAACTTCAAAAGGAAGGTGTATATCTGCAGAAATTTTTTAACTATAAAATATTTATAAAAACAAGAAAGACAGGTAAAAAAACAAAAACAGTCTGTTCTTCATCAGTGGGAGGACAGACAGAAAACTAACTCCACCCCCCACTTTTAAAATTTGCAGGTTTCTGAACACGTGTTCACCCCGCATTCAATACTGAAAAACTATTGTCATTTTATTAATCTAATTCCATAAAAAAACTAAAACAACTCAAATTAAAAACTAACAAACATAATATTAACCATACAAAAACAAAAAACTTTAATAAAAAGGTATTTTAGAGGAATGCTTAAATTATCATTAAACTAAAAACAAAAGAAAAAAATATAAGAAAACAAGCATGAATGCAGAATAAACATGCGCCCCCCCCCCCCAAACCCGCAAAATGAAATTTCTCAAAACATGAATACCTGTATAATGTTTCCTACCCGTCAACTATAAACAAATAAATTTTTCTTCCAAATCCATTATCAAAACCCAGAAATTCCAGGTCTGCAACTTTCTTTCGTTTCAATTCATCAATAGACATCCGTTCTTTTAACAAGACTTTAGGATGCCCATTTCATAGAGAAAGATCCAGATGGCTGCCATCACATGTTCATGCCGCCAGTCCACATCGTTGCCATTCACTTTTTAAAACTGTCTTTAAATAATATTTCAAAAACTTAATGGGGTAATTATTATTGTAAAATAAATTAGCCAATAACTTAAAGATCTATTTATAAAAGTTATTGTCTCTGCCACAAATTTTATTGAAACGTATCAATTGATCAGTGATTATATTTATGTAAATTTTTTTATGCAAATTTGAAAACCCATGTGGCATGCTTCTAGTAAAAAAATTAAAACTATTTCTTTTATCGTACAAATCCAAAATCAAATTATTGTCAATAATTTTGAATAAAATATCCAAAAATTCTGCATTATAATCATCACTGTTTGCTCTATTCAATTTTAAACAATTTGGATATATAATATCATATTCATTAGAAAATTCAAAATTCAAAATCAAAATATCATCAATATACCTAAAGACCTTTAAAGACTTATTATATTTCATAGTATATTTAAATTCATAATAAAATAAAAATAAATTTGCTGCTGTACTAGACTAGTTTGTTCCCATCCCTATACCACATATATTTGATTAAAGGTATTATTGTTAAAAGTTACATAATTATTATAAAAACAGAAATGACACAAGCTTGAAAATAAATCTCTATTTATATTTAATTCATCATTTATACAAAAAACATCAAAAATACTCATTAAAACTTCATAAAGTGAATCAATACGTATATTGGTGAACAGATTTTCAAAATCGAATACCTGCATTTTCAGAGGAGTCAAAGGCAATTTGTTCAGAATTTCAACACTATTATCAATTGACCAGAAATAACTATACTTCTTAAATTTATACTTTAGAAAATCATATATCTTTTTTAATAAATTCTGTAAACCAATATTAAAATTATTATTAATGCTTTTAGAAGTACTACAAATAAATCTAAATTTAATCGGATCTTTATGAAATTTAGGCGTTAAGAAAATAAATGGCAAACAGTGATGATTAGAAACATCAAAATTATAAGAAAACATACTTTTAACTTTCAATATATATATATATATATTTATATTTAACCATTTGGAAAAAATGGTTAATGTCGTCGTCATGGTAGGAAATCAGAAGCATACCTGAAGGTTTTTATTGGTTTAATCATCATTTTATTCGTTTTCTGATTAGTCTATACAGTAATCTGTATTTCCCTTTACTTTCAACAGAGATGGATACTTCTGTTGCCACTATGATAAAAAAGTAATAAAATCTACAAAAAATTAATAACTCAGAAACAAATTGAGATACAGCTTTCAAACAAATTGCATTTAAAAATACATTTTTTTCTCTATACGACGGTGTAAAAAGTAATATTGTGGAATGTTTAGAAGTTTAAGAAATAAATTTCATTTAAAATGAATCGACAGATTTCTTGGAAATCTAACGTAGGAAAATCCTTTTCCCGAACAGCCAATGAAGTGCTTGGATAATACGTAAGTTTCAGGTGGATAATACGTACGAGTCGCAGGCGATTTCTGTCGCTTGCAATTTTTACGTGTAATAACACTATTAATGTTTAATTCATGGCGTACGTAATGTATGATCAACTCCGTGCGATTTTTTATGTCTTAAATTTTAGTCTTTGAAAAAATCATTTTCCAAATGGTCGTTGTAATTTGTTAAATTGCATTTTTATTTTATTTTTTTATTGTTGGTTTACTTTTGTAGGGAATTGATGAAATTGTGTTTTCAAGTGTGTTATGCGTTTTACAAATTGCTTATTTAGACATCTTTCATCATCTTATTAACCTTTGAAACTTTATTATAGAATTTTGAATGTGATGGTGTTTCATAATCTATGCTTAACGCATGATTTTACGTTTGTTTTTGTTGGAAAGGGCTTGTTATCGTGGTGGTCTCATATTAATCTCGCTGGGATCTCAAAATCGTATGGTTTCTTGAATATTTTTAACACTTTTCAAGACAGTTGTAAAATGTTTATGACTTCGGTTAATCTGTTGCCATCCGTGTGTCTGTTCTCTAAACCGTACAGATATACACAGATTGCCATGTAATTGGAATAGGTTATTAGTGCTTACAAATGCATGTTTGGTATTGAAAATAAATGTGTAGAATTTGTAGTTCGATTACCGGGTCACGGAAAAGAATTCCGTTATAATTTAATATATAAGGGAAAAAATTACAATGTGTTTTAATAATGTTACCCCATTTTAAACATATAGAAAGTGATATAAAGTACTGTGGCACACTACACTGGGCTGGCTCTGGTGACTATTTTTATATTCCATTCGCACCAATACTTTAAGAAACTACCTTTACAAACCTATAGAAACTATAGAAGATAATAGAGGATAACATGGCTTTCATTCAGTTTTCCTGATCTTTTTAACCGATGTGAATACCTATTTGACAGTAAATTTAGTCTATTTTTGCCTTTGATGTTTAATGAATTAAAATGTTTTTTTTTCTATTTTTATTTAAAAAAACAAAACAAAAAAAAACAAAACAAAAAAAAAACAGTTTTAACAAACTATCGTGCAATGAAAATTATGTCATTAACCCTTTATCTACTGACGGTACTTATAAATACCATTAAAATAACTTGTTATGAAATTCATTTAATACATTGATTAGTTGTAATACAGTTTAGAATGAGCTATAGATACATTACTTTATCTTGGATTATTCCTTTCTCATTATAATAACCAAATGAATCTATTCAAATTTTCAGGGGATAATTTAGAATTTCCTAATAATAGTTTTATAAATGATACATAAATGCGTTAGCGGTCTGTATAGTGTTAATATTTAAATTGAATAAGAAAAAAAGTAATAAATTACATAACTTTATTTAAAACAAATTTTGATGTCATTTTCTGGTTATAATTTACCATTTTCTTATATGTGATAAAACGTTAGAAAATATAGTCCTTTTCTACGTTTGATATGGGAAAAAATTCTATACCTAAAAAATAATGATTGAAATGAACTGTATGATAATACTTCCATGTGTTTCACGATGTACATTCAGTTTATATGAAAATTTATGTAGATCATATATTTTTAATATGAATTTAAAAATAATTTTCATAATCAAAAGTAGGCAATTTGTGTTCAAATTATGCTTAGAATGTGTGTGAAACCATTTAATGTAATATCAGTTATAAAATAAAATCGTGTTTTTTTTTTTTTTTGGGGGGGGGGACGGGGGAATATAAAGCTAAGTTTGTCACGTGAATTTAACATTAGTTGTTAAACTTAAAATGCAGAGAATAATACTGGCTAACGTTTTGGCATATGACACAGCCTTCTCTCAGAGATTGTAATCTAAAAATATTTTCATTCCAAATATTTTACCACAATATTCAATAGCATTGCCAAAAAATATTCTCATGCATTTACACAGTTTTATGTATAATTTATCACATAAAGAATGCCAATGGCACAATGAAAATTTCTACAAACTTTTTCTCGTTTATTGCTACATTGTTGACACTGAAAGATTAATTTCGACTATGAGGTAGTCGATTTTTTTTTTTTTTCTTAAGGGAACAACTTTATTTTAATTAAGTTCTTTTTGAAAGACTTTCATAAAATTATGCCAGAGGAATCATACAATTAATATTAAAGTTCGAAATCCTCCACATTTTGGAATATTACCAAAGATTGTAAATTACATATATCATTAAACTTATTTAATTAAATCTGAAATGATATTGTATTTAAGTAAATATATTATGTTTATTTTATAGTTTCAGGTTTAGCTTTTGGTGTTTGTTTCGAATTGCAAATATAGTTGAAATCATGAATTAAATTCGTGAAAATTCTTTGGACTTTATTATTTTTATGACAAAGATCCCACGCATGTTGTTAAAAAATGTTCCTTTATGTGAAATGTTTCGAAATGTTTTACAACAATATTCGTTAAGATTGCCAAAAATATTTTCATACATTTATATACATTTATGTATAATTTATGACAAAGAAAAGAATGCCATTTCTACAAGGAAATTCGGCACAAACTTTTTTCTTATTTATTGCTAGATATTTGAAACTAAAAAGATTAATTTCACTACATGGTCATCAATGTTTCTGTTTTTAAAGGGATTGGTTTGTTTTTATGAAGTTCTTTCTGAAAGTAATTTATAAAATTAAGCCAGAGGAATCATAAAATAAATATTACATTTCGAACTCCTCCATACTTTGGAATATTACCAAAGATTTGAAATTACTTTTATCATTAAGTTTATTTAATTAAATCTGAAATGATATTGTGTTTAAGTAAATATATTATGTTTATTTCATAGTGTCATGTTTAACTTCGGATGTTTATTTCGAATTTCAAATATAGTTGCAAACGATGAATTAAATTCACGAAAATTCTTTGGATTTTATTATTTTTATGACAAAGATCCCTCGCAGATTGTTAAAAACAATTTCATTTATTTGAAATATTTCGAAATATTTTACAACAATATTTGTTAAGATTGCCAAAAATATTTTCATGCTTTTATATACCGATTGGCCTAAAAAGGACTGACTGATGTTAAAATTCAATAACTTGCAAACGGTGACAGATATTTAAAAAATTCCTGCTGGAGGGTTATGCATGAGGTCAAAAGTCTTTTTACAGTGATTTTCGATTTTAGTTCGAATTACAAACAATAGTTGGCGCTGCGATCAACAGACGCTAAATTCAGGCTCTATTTTTGGTCCTTCGGGACCCACTCAATATATTTTAATCTCCTTTTTCTGCATGGAAGAAGAGATCGACCAAAAAATAGAGCCTGTATTGAGCGCCTATCGCTTAAAGCGCCATCTATTGTTTGTAATTCGAACTAAAGTCGAAAATCACTGAAAAAAAAAAAAAAATTGACCTTATGCATAACCCTCCCGCAAAATTTTTTAAATATCTGTCGCCGTTTGCAAGTTATTGAATTTTAAAATCGGTCATTCCTTTTTAGGACACCCGGTACATTTATGTATAATTTATGACAAAGAAAAGAATGCCATTTGTACAATGAAATTCGGTACAAACTTTTTTCTCATTTATTGCTAGATTGTTGGTACAAAAAGATTAATTTCACTATATGGTCATCGATGTTTTTGTTCTTAAAGGAATTAGTTTGTTTTTATGAAGTTCTTTCTGAAAGTAATTTATGAAATTAAACCAGAGGAATCATAAAATAAATATTACATTTCGAACTCCCCCATATTTTGGAATATTACCAAAGATTTGAAACTACTTCTATCATTAAGTTTATTTAATTAAAGCTGAAATGATATTGTGTTTAATAAAAATATTATGTTTATTTCATAACTTTTTGTTTAGCTTCGAATATTGGTTTTACAAACTGCAATTATAGTTGTAAATCATGAATTAAATTCATGAAAATCATGCATAAAGATTCTTTTAAATTTATTATTTTCATGATGAATCGTACGCGGACGAATTTTATTTGTTTGAAAACTTTCAAATTATTTTACCATATCATTCACTCATATTACCAAAATTATATGCATGCATTTATATAACTTTATACATAATTTACGAAATAAAGGAAAATTCCAATGGTGCAATAAAATGTTTTACAAACTTTTTCACATTTATTGCTAGATTCTTGACATTTCAAGATTAATTTCGACTATGAGGTCATCGATTTTTTTTTCTTAAAAGGAACTACATTATTTTGATTAATTTCGTTCTGAAAGACATTTCTAAAATTATGTCTGAGGAATCATAAAATGAATATTTTAGTTCGAACCCCGCCACATTTTGGAATATTACCAAAGATTGGATGTTACATCTATTATTAATTTCATTTAATTAAATCTGTAATAATATCATGTTTAAGTAAACATATTATGTTTATTCATAACTTTATGTTTAGATTCAAATATTTATTTCAAATTGGAAATATAGTTTTAAATTATAAATTAAATTCATGAAAATCATGCATAAAGATTCTTCGAAATTTATTATTTTCATGATACATCGGACGCGGTTTATTCCACAAATTTCATTTATTTAAAAATGTTCGAAATATTTTGCCAAAATACTCACTCATTACCGAAATTATTCGCATGCATTTGTTCAGCTTTATATATAATTTAAGACATAAAGTAAATTTCTAATGGTACAATAAATTTTTCTAGAAACCTTTTCTCATTTATCGCTAGATTGTTGGCATTGAAAGATTAATTTCGACTATGATGTCATTATGTTTTTTCCTTAAGGGGAATAATATATTTTGATTAGGTTCTTTCTGAAAGACGTTATTAAAATTGAGCCAAAGGAATTATAAAATAAATACAGTAGAGCGCCTGTTGTCGGAATTCCAATTAACCAAACTTCCAATTATCCGAACAGCCTATTTCTCTGAAAACAAAATGTTTTTAACCGAACTTTCAATTTATTTTTTTAAAGTTATAATCTCTGGCGCTTATAAAATGATAATAAGAGAAAATTTTAACTTATGAAAAAGTAAAAAAAAAATTAAACACGCCAGCACTAACTGGTGCAGCCAGTGCTAAGCCTGGATAAAGTGTGAAAATTTTAGAATGTTCAGGAACATCCCTTAAATTGCCCGTCCACTTATCCAAACTTTTGCTTATCCGAACTAGGGACGTTCCCGACTTGTTCGGATAATCCACACTCTACTGTATTATAGTTCGAACTCCTCAATATTTTGGAATATTATGAAACATTTGGAATTGTATCTATCATTAAGTTCATTTAACTAAATCTTAAATTATATCGTGATTAAATAAACATGTTATGTGCATTTCATAATTTCATCTTTAGCTTTGGATATTTATTTCGAATTGAAAATATAGTTGTAAATCATAAATAAAATTCACGAAAATCATACATGAAAAATATTTGAAATTTATTATTTTTATGACGAATCTGGCGCAGATTATTTAACAAATTTCATTTATTTAAAAAAGTTTGAAATATTTTACTACAATATTCATTAAGATTGTCAAAAATACTGCCACGCATTTATACACCTTTATCTATAATTTATGACAATAAAGAATTCCAATTGTACAATGAAATTTTATACAAACTTTTTCCTCATTTATCGCTAAATTGTCCAAACTAAAAGACTAACTTCACTATGAGGTCATCGATTTTTTTTCCTTAGGAGAACTTACTTTACTTTCATAAAGGTCTTTCGGAAAGAAATTTATAAAATTGTGACAGAGGGAATCATGAAATTAATATTAAAATTCGAACTCCTCCATATTTTGAGATTTTACTAAAGATTGGAAAATACTTCTATCACTATGCTTTTATAATTAAATCTAAAATGATATCGTATTTGAGTAATTATATTATGTTTATTTTATAGTTTCATGTTTAGTTATGGATGTTTATTTCGAATTGCAATTATAGTTGTAAATCATTAATTACATTCATGAAAATTCTTTGGATTTTATTATTTTTATGACAAAGATCCCACGCAGATTGTAATAAAAAATCATTTATTTAAAATATTTCGAAATATTTTTCAACAATATTCATTAAGATTGCCAAAAATATTTTCATGCTTTTATATAGGTGAGAGTAGTACACAGTGAGACATCAGCCACTTTGTCATATAGTTGTAATATAACCAAATATTATTACTAAATATTATCACCAAATACCAATTATTACCAATGGAATATTACCAAAGATCTGAAATTACTTCTTTCATTAAGTTTATTTAATTAAATCTGAAATCATATTGTGTTTAATAAAAAGTATTATGCTTATTTCATAACTTTATGTATACATTCAAATATTTGTTTTTCAAATTGCAATTATAATTGTAAATCATGAATTAAATTCATGAAAATCGTGCATAATAATTCTTTGAAATTTATTGTTTCATGATGCATCGGACGTGGTTTATTCCACAAATTTCATTTATTTGAAAATGTTCGAAATACTTTACCACAATATTCACTCGTATTACTAAAATTATTCGCATGCATTTGTATAGCTTTATATATAATTTATGACATAAAGAAGAATGCCAATGGTACAATAAATTTTCCTACAAACCTTTTCTCATTTATTGCTAGATTGTTGATATTGAAAGATTAATTTTGACTATGAGGTCATCGATTTTGTTTTTTTTAAGGGACTAATATACTTTGATTAATTTCTTTCTGAAAGACATAAAATTATGTCAGAGGAATCATAAAATTATTGTTAAAGTTCGAACTCCTCCATATTTTGGAATATTACTAAAGATTTGAAATTACTTCTATCATTATGTTTATTTAATTAAATCTGAAATGATTGTGTTTAAATAAAAATATTATGTTTCTTTCATAATTTCATATTTAGCTTCGAACATTTGTTTTTCAAATTGCTTTTATAGATGTAAATCATGAAATAAATTCATGAAAATCATGTATAAAAAGTCTTTGAAATTTTGTATTTTTATGAGGAATCCCAAACACATTAATCAACAAATTTCTTTTATTTGAAATTTTGAAAATATTTTATCAAAATATTCATCAAGATTTTTAAAAATAATGCCATGGATTTATACACACTTATATATAATTTAGGAAATGATTAAGAATGCCAATGGTACAATGAAATTTCCTACAAACTTTTTCCCATTTATCGCCGGATTCTTGAAACTGAAAGATTAATTTCACTATGAGGTCATCGACTTCTTTTTGATGAAGCACTTTCTGAAAGATATTTATAAAATTATGTTAGAGGTATCATGAAATTAATATTAAAATTCGTAACCTTTCATATTTTGGAATTTCACCTAAAATTAATAATTGCATTTACCATTTTGTTTATGTAATTATGTCCAAAAAATTTCGTGTTTATTTAAATATATAACATTTATTTCATAGTTTTATGTTTGATTTTGGGTGTCTTTTTATTGGGAACATAAATGTAAATTATGCAATAAATTCATGAAAAACCTGCATGAAATTTAATATTTTCATTATTCAATAAATTGAATTTATTTCAAAATGTTTTTTATTCTATTAGAAAGGACTTAATATAAAAATTATTTTTAACCGTTTCTATCACGGATAAAAATATATGATTTCGGTTTATGATCGACTGTTTGTCTGCCTACTCTCTGATATCTTACAACACGTACAATGCTCCGTCATTGGTATGTTATTCAGATTTAATATAGCATGTTCTATATTGAAAATGAAGCAGTTGTAACAGTTCTAAATTTCCAAGTGGGCGAAAAAAATTCCGGTCCAGGATTCGAACCAGGGATGTCTTAGCTAAAGTCGCCAATGCTCTACTAACTGAGCCGTTCTGCAGGACTAATTCACCCCTGTTGTATATATATTTTCTTTACGCTGACACATAAAACAAGTTGGAAATTGCACGTCAAACGTGGCAAATGAGGTGCGTTCATACTACAACTAGTTTTATGATATTTTTTGCACCGCATATTGTACTGAATGTACATTTGCGTGCACTTCATAAGTGCATATCAATTTCATTCTGTTCTAAAAGCTGTAAAATCATTAAAATGCACTTGAAATAATATTTTCCCATTGGCCGTAATGTAACGGAAAACTGTCCCTGTAATTAAACTATACATCCGATTTTTATAAGATTTAAATGATCCGACAAATTTTTACAACAAGTATATATTTAAAATTTCAGACCACTCGGTTGGGTAGTTTTTGCTCTGTCATATACGGACGGACAGAGTGAACGACGACTACAGGTGCTACGTCTTTATATAATTACGAACGCACCTAAAAAAGAAATTAATTCCAAAATACTTTTTTCAATGCTTTAGAAAAATAAAAAAGAAAAAATGAGGACAGTTTATTTTATACAAGTTAACTAATATTTTATCCATGCTTTACTTATATCGGTAAATGTACAGATGTTTTGAAAGTATGTATTAAAAGTAGGAAAATATTGAAAATTACGTCATAAAACTATATTTACATGTGAATTTTAAAAGAGAAAGAGAATTGTAAAATAATAAAGACATTAATATGCGTTTAATTCGTAAATGGAGGATATTACGTCATATTTAAAATGGCCAAAAAACAATATTGCCAAACAGTTTTAATTTAAAAATACATTTGCGCGAGACATTTATTTCATATTTGAGATAATTTTTTAAACTACAGTAGAACCTCTTTTATCCGAAACTCTTTTAACCAAAATCCATTTTTAAAGTTTTTTTTTATTTTTTATTATTACATATTATTCTTTGTGTGCAAAATCTATTTTGAAAGCTTTTTTTTTTTTTTTTTTTTTTTTTTGGCTATCATATTCTTTGTGTACATGCGGTCCTTTCCGAACTGCGAGTACATATAAATATTTTCGATCCCCTTTCTTAGAGTTCCAGTTCCTTTGAATTTAATTTGAGCTCCCGTAAGCGGCAAAGTGGAACGAAGAAAATGAACAATTAGCAATTCTGAAGCTTTTGAATATTTTACAAAAGGTTTGGCATGGCTGAAGCAGCAGAAAGACTGTGATACTGGTGAACTAATAATATTAAAAAACTCCATGATAGAGCTTCAAAGCAAAGTCAATCGAAACTGCGACAAACAAAACATTTTTTCAAACTCTTGTGATATATGTAAAAGGCACTTAATTTCAAAATTAAAATTCAGTTAATTTATTCTTGTTTGTATTTTCCCCTTGCTTTATTTTTATTAAGCACTTGTTACCATAATAAGAAATATATTTCTTCATAATCTAAAATTTATGCATTCTCGATTATCGAAAAATTCGATTTTCCGAAAGACGGTCGGCCCCAATTACTTCAAATAATTGAGGTTCTACTGTATTTTTTTGAATTCTAAGAAAGCGCAAATAATATTTTCTTTCTAACAACAAAAGTATTTTCACGCGAATATTAAAATGAGAATGAAAGCTTTGGTGAAAATTACGTCAGATTTAAAACGATACATTTAAAATGTATTATTAAAAAAAAAAAAAACTTTTTTATAGAGTTGTTAAAAAATACCGGGAGACGAATACCCTGTTTCCTTAATTAATTTTATATTAGCTTGTTTTCAAATGTTTCGCTGATCTCATTTAATCAAGGACAAAAACAGCCCGTTAACAGGGATATTGCCACGTTTTTTTTTTTTTTTTTTTTTTTTTTTTTTTTTTAATTATAATTCAGTTTTCCGAATTTTTTTTAAGCCGATCAAATTAGCATGCTTTTAGATATTGCGATGTCTGAAGGGGGGTTGGCGAGCGTAGCTCGTAGGAGGTAGAGCTATGTAGGAGGTATGTCTATTATAAAGAAAATGTCATTTCTTCTGATTAAAAACACATTTCATATAACTTAATGTTATACGTCTACATAAGGATTTCAATCATGACTTTATTCTATAAACGCTCGTTTTATAGAAAATTAGTATATACTTGTCCGGATAACAAATATCTTTCATATCACAATATTAAAATATTTATTTGCTTAAAAGACGTTATAAAAACAAATTAAAGTAAATTAAAAATCTATATTGATATGTTTCAATTCTTTCAGTGAGTCGTCATCAGAATGTATAACAGAAAATTACAAATACAATGCATATGAAAAATGGAAAAAAATCATCGAAAATAAACAAGTAACCATATATTGCTCCCCTACATTTTCGCGATCGCACGTGTTCCCTCTATGTCGCGGCTCCGTAAGTTGTCCAACGATTCAACCCATAAATTCTTTATACGAAAAGATAATGTATCGTTACAAACTCCTGAACCTCTTAAATAAATTTCAATGGACTCTCTCATAAATAATTGTAAATAAAAATTAGACCTGTAGATTATTCTATTCTTGTTAAAAAGTTTGTTAATGTTCTCTATTTGATCCAGCCGGGATAAAGCAGTATTCTCTCTATTATATTTTATGTCTGCTATATGTTCTTTACATCTGATATTGAATTTTCGTTGGGTTATACTTATATAATGATTTTTAATTTCCCCTCCCTAATAAATGGAATCATATAAACTCCTGAGAGGTCATCCCTATTAATAGGATCAATTTTAGTGTTTAAACGCATCTTTAATTTCGGAGGAGGCTTCGCGATCAAACATAAACCAAAATTTCTTAAATGATTTTTTATATATTCAAAGAAACCCGGGAAATAATTTGCCACAACCCTTTTCAGTGAAAGAGTTGAAACATGTCAATAAAGATTTTTAATTTACTTTTAATTTGTTTTTATAACGTCTTTTAAGCAATAAATATTTTAATATTCTAATATGGTTATTAGTGGACGAAATTTTAGCTTATTACTCGTACTTATTTCCATTTGTATCGAATATCTTTCAGTGGAATGTAAAAAAATGGGCCAGCGTACATACGTTTTTTTTTTTATATTCGATAATTTTCTGTATAATATATCTGTATAATATGTAAATTTCTATATAATAACATTCAATAAAACATCTTCGTCATGTAAAATGTCTTACAGTGTTTCAAACAAATATGAAATATCATAAAAAATATCGTTTTTGACTTATAAAAGGCAAAACCTATTCCACGTAAATCATTGTTATGGGCCTAGAAAAGGATTCAGTTCAGGATTTCATTCTATAAACGCTCGAATTATTTAAAAAAAAAAACAATAAAAACTAGTATATTCGTGTCCGGTCAACAAAGTTTGATATAATTTTCAATAGCATATCAGATATAGGCCAGAGTATGTACGGTCTTTGTTTTTTATGCCCCACTGTTTTCGAATTATAATCTTCAATAAAATATCTTCTTCAATGTAAATTGTCCGATAGTTTTTTATAAACACTTTAATGTATGAAAAAGACGTCTTTCTTTTCTTATTAAAGATAAAATACATTCTGTGTTAACCATTGTTATACATCTGGATAAGTATTCAAATCATGACTTCATTTTATAAGGGCTAGATTCATAGATTACGAGTATGCTCGTGTCCGGTCAAAAAAAATTGTATCATTTTTCAATAGCATATCAAATATAGTGTAGGGTGCATACGCTATTTATTTTTTAGTGGTGTTATTTCTGAATAATATTTTTTCTCTTAATTAATGTTAGAATTTGCTGTATTTTCTCATGTTAAATCAATTTATCATGTTAAGGCTCTTGTCCCTGCCGGCGAAAGCACTCAGGAGCTAATGCTAATCCTATGAGGAGGTATTTTTCTAATACCTCGCTTCCATTTCAACATTTTTAAATAATTCTTTCTGTATTGGATTGCGGAGATCCGTCTCTATACCGCACCTTTTTAATCTTTTCGATTTTGGTTGCAGATATTTTTTAGAATGACACTTTCATTTTCAGAAAACGGTTTTGAAAATTAAAGTAATTTTATAAAAAAATATCTGCGACCCAAATCATAAAAGTAGAAATGGTGCGATGTAGAGACGGACCTCGGCTATCCAAGCAAAAAAAAAAAAAAAAAATACTTAAAAACTTCGAAATGCAAAGGAGATATTAGATAAATCCCTCCCCATAGGATTAGCATTAGCTCGCGATTGTCTTCACCGGCAGGGACAGGAGCCTTAATAAATTTTATCATGTTAAATTTCATCATGTTATTATTATTGGCGAATATTACTATTCGGAAATAGTGGCACACAGACATTAGGACTGTGCGTACCCTGTAAACTTATAAGGATTTTAAATAATACAGATCAACCCATTCTGGGGCAAAATACTTGTATTCGTAAAATGCTAAAATAATTGAATTACACCAGATTTTACAGGCTAGTTTAATTGAAAATATGTAAAATCTTTTCTCCGTGTATTTAAAAAATGGAAAATTTTCATTGAAAAATTATGGTACCGTTGTGGCATTTAGGAATAAAAATTACGTCGTTCAAAAATGAACCATCACCCTTCAAAGGGTTAATGTGTTTATTGACATTTAAAAAGAAACAACAGCTTTATACCCCCCCCCCCAAAAAAAAGTGTATTTTTTTTTTAAACTAGAATTGTTTCTATTAACCCTTTATCTACTGACGGTACTTATAAATACCATTAAAATAACTTGTTATAAAATTCATTTAACACATCGATTAGTTGTAATACAGTTTAGAATGAGTTATAGATACATCACTTTATCTTATTCCAAAGGTAACACAAGACAAAAATATTTATAAAAAATATGATTTATTTTGTCTTTGCATCTTTTCAGCTTTCTTGGCGTTGAAGGGGATGGGATTTTTGAATTCGGAAATATTTCTATATTTCTATTCTAAGAACATTATATTTGTACATTTCTTAATTATACAAAATACTAAGAAAAAGATCTAAAATAAAATATTTGAGTGGGGTTATAAATATTGCACAAAATCCCTATAAATTAAAAATTAATTAATCCTAACAAAATCCCTATAAATTCATAGGTAATTAATCCTTCTAAATTCTTCAATCGTTCTAAAATCCTTCTAAAATTTATTAAATGATTATTAAATCTTCTAATGTAGTTTAAACAATTGACGAAAAATGCTTTAGAAGATAAAATTTTCCGGAATTCCTAATTCAGTACATAAAGGGTTAAAATAAGTCAAATGTCTGCCTCACAAACATACAAACATTTTATTATATACAATATATGGTTTAAAATATGTTTATATTGATCGGTCAAAATACGTACGAGATTTCTGATGATAAACACGCAGCCGTTTAATAATTTGTTTCGTAAATGGGAAAGGTTTTTCTTCATAAATTATCTATTTTTCTATTCTATTGGAAGAAAATTTTATTTATACATTTTGATATTTCAATAACCGATTCTGAACAGAATCTGGAAATGAAATAAACTAAATCATTTTTGTTACGTTTTCTAAATATATTGAAAGAAAACGAAATGTTCCAAAAATTAATGTGATAAAAAAAGTTCACATTAACTTGCATCACGCTGGCCACATAAAGAGTAAAAAGAATTCCGTTGATAAACGTTAATGTTCAGAGAAAATAAATTATTACAGAACATTTTGAAGAGAGCTAATAAATGTTTATAATAAAGGTATTTTAATTTTTATGCAACATAACATCTGGAAACATACAAATTGATAAATGTATGAATTGTTCGAAATAATATACAATTTTTTTTACATGATATAGTATTCATATTTTTTTATGTTGCCGTAATTGGAAATCTTCCATTGTTGTTTTCAGATTTTAGTGTCCTTTAAAAATAAATACACAAGGCTAAAAACATTAAAGTACAATCATTTCTCCATAATTAATTTAAACAAATTTATTTGAAGAAAAAAAAACGTTCAATATTCATCAATTTTTGAAAATTATTTATAATGGAATATTAAGGGGATCTTCCACATTAGGAGACAAAAAAAAAAGCAAACAAATTAAATAATAACAAATAAACAAATATGTTCAACCACATTCTTTGACACGGTGAGAAAGTTTTAAAAAAATCTACTCAATGGATCATCTTGATATTTTTTTTAATTAAAGCTTATTTAATTGGCTTCGATAAGAACCGGTTTCAACCGGTTCCAAAACTGAAAGTAATTAAAAAAAATCAGAAACCAAAATCGAAAAAGTAAAAACTATCCCGTATGTAGATCGTCCTCAGCTATCATATGCAAAACAAATCATGTAAAAATATTAAAATCCAAAAATATATTTGAAAATAACTTCCCCATAGGATTAACATTATCATCCCGGTCTTTTTGAGTGACTAGTGTGGCTTCTTAATTCTGAAAAAGGCCCCACCAGTGGCTGAGAGGTTCTGCTCTCGAAGCTGGTAGACGGGAGGTGCTGGGTTCGAACCCAATCGCGCCCGTCGGCCTAACCGTTTCGGAGTTTTCGTGGTTTTCTTCGAAACTTTGGATTTCCATGCGTAAATACGGGTTAGGTTCCCTTAGAAAGATCCCCACGGAGGGCACTCCACCTAGGGCCTATATCCCTCGTGTTGATAATCGGCCGGCAAAAATCAACCCAACCCTTAATTCTGAAAAAGCGTCTGAGTAGCGTCAGCGACAATCGTTACCGAGTCACGCGCAACAATGTAGTGAAAACGGTTAACATTTTAAAAGTTTGATACTTTGAGACACATTATCATCAGTATTAGAAGACAAAAGGGACGGGATGCGTAAAATTTTACTACATTTTTTAACAGATCCTGCTGCTTTTGTTATCTAAGGAGTGGAAACTGTTAGTAGATTTTCAGAAACTGATACTTTGAGATATAATTTAGCAACATAACAAAAGAATATTAACCACTATTCTGATATAATCTTCATGGTAGATTCCTATTGAAACTGTCATAGAAGAAATGTACTACGGACATTTAAAAAAAAAAATAGTGACTGGGACAGCTTAAATCTGGAGTTGTGCTAGTGACAATCGTTGCCGAGTCACACTACAAAAAATTGTGAAAATGGGTTATATATTAAGAGGCCACACTAGTCACGGCTTGAAGTTCGAACGATAATGATAAGTCTATGGCAACAATGTTTTCAAATATCTTGCTTGATTTTTAATATTTTTAAATGATTTTTTTTTGCACAGGATAGCTGAGGACTATCTGTTTACGGGCTATTTTTTACTTTTCCGATTTTCGTTGTAGTTTAATTCTCAGGATCCTGTCAATTTAGGATCCAGTGAAATTCGAGGTATTGTGTCCTTTTTAGTCTTATAACATTCATATCAGCAAAATTCAGGAAAATATTTTTAATAACAACGAAAATATAGAGTTTAAGCTTTCCAATAACATGCTTTCAATAGTTCTACTACAATTAGGCTGAGCAAAATATGCAAAGATTTTGATGAAAAATGTGTCAAAAATGGCCTCGTAATGTTATGCTCTCCGCCTCTACCAAGACGATGAAAACCACGCCTATTAAAAATATCATTGGCTAGTATCCAAACACTTTAGCAAATGGAAACGATTTAATTGTGATTGGATTATTGTATCGTGTTAAAATAGATCACTCCTATTTCAAACCTTGGATTTATTTTTTTCTAAAATTATTGTTTAATTTCAACAAAAGACTCTTGAAAGAATGAAATATTTTAAATTCTATATTTCTATGAATAACGAAGGAAATTATACATTTCGTTTATATAAACAATTTCAGAACCACACAGAGGGAGTTACAACATATAGAAGTTATTAAGGAATCAAATTTCAGTCCTAGTTTATTAAGTAAAATGGTAAAAAAATAGACGAGTATTTTTTAAATTATTTTTTAAGTTAAAATAGTTAACAAATAATTACGAAGTCATAATTTGTTAGAACATATTTGTGGCCTGGCCAGGAGACTGGTTTTCAAGCCTCCTATTCTTGTATATGTATAAAATATTCGACAATTTAACATTTTACGTTCGAAAAACAGTTTTTTTAATTAAAAATCAGCAGAATTTAAAGTTAATAAGTTTTAAAGATTGTTAACTTTAAAATTGTAAATCAACTTGTTCAAAATTTTAAAGAAATATTTTTATAGTTCATTACTTTAATATTTATTATTTTTAAGGGGACAGTACACCTTTAACAGTCGGAGAACGAAATTTGTCCTGTGTAACAGATATATTTTTTAAAGAGCCCACTTCAAACACGGAGAGAAAGTAAAACGAAGTCTATGGGGGCGTTAATTTAAAATTTCTCGCTTTGTTTTAATATGATGTTTTTTACATAGGATAGCTGAGCACGATCTTCAACCAGGCTAGATTTTACTTTTTAGATTTTTATTATATATATATATATATATATTGAATGTTTTCCATTGAATGTTTTCTTTTCGTTCATGGTTTTGTTAGTAAGTTTTTTCCATGGTTATTTTGTTAATTTTCTCTGTAGTTCAGTAGTTTTGGGATTGGATGAGTAGTGTGTGTTTTTTGGTATATATATATATATATATATATATATATATATAAAGCCCAGTGGTGTAGTGGTCAGGGCATCTGACTGCCGCACCGCAGGTCGAGAGTTCGACTCCCGACTGGGCAAGGTTCACTCAGCCTTTCATCCCTTTGGGGTCGATAAAATGAGTACCAAGCTTGCTTGGGAACTAAACACTGAGGGTCTCGCGTTAGGCTGACCACCTGGCCGGGACGCATGCTGTATAGCACCTCGGGCCTAGGGTCAAGAAAACAGAGATGGGCACTGTCGGCCCTGATCCTCATGGATTGTATAGCCGCAGAGTTTAGTTTAGTATATATATATATATATTAGGAAAGTTTCAATTTCAGAAACGATTCACCCCTGTTCCGAAATTAAAAGTATTTTTTTTTTTTAAATATCTGAAACCAAAATCGAAAGAGTAAAAACTAGCCCGGTTGTAGATCGTCTTCAGCTATCCTATACAAAAAAAAAATCATTTTAAAATGTTAAAAAGGAAGTGAGATAAAAAGGAAGTGAGATTTGAAAATAACGCTCCCATATATTTAACATTAGCGTTTACATTTTTTCCCCGTAACCTGCGTGGGTTCTCAAATGTAACGCAAAGATATTTTTTTTTGCAACGGTTAGGAAACGCGAAAATTTATCATTAACTTTAATAATGTAAAACTAAAAGTTATGAAACTGTAAGATAAAATATAGCATTTTATAAAAATATACTAGCTAGCAATTTTTTTTTCTAATACGTATTACCTTTTAATATTTTATACTTCACTTACATGGACATTCAAAAGTATTTTATATTATGGTCTATGTGGGAAAATACATTTGCGTGTATTTTAATGACATAAAACAATTTTAAACATACAATTTATTCGCATTATTGAAGAGCATAGGTACTTGTACAGGGGAATTAAAAAGTATATTTCGTTACATTATGGACTACGAAGAAAAAACGTTTGCGGGGTATTTTAATAACGTTTTCTGTTACAACATAATGAAATTGATATGAATTTATGAGGCGCAGTAAAACATGCTTTCTGAAGCGATAGCAAAGCATTTATCATTCATTTACTGGGTCACAGAAAAGGGTTCAGTTTTATTACAGAAAAAACTGCTTGCAAAGTGTGTTTTAGTTATGTTTCACGATTTCAAACAAGATGGAATTCATATACGTTACTGAGGTTTACAATATGATGCTTACATTATAATATGATGTGCATCACATTTTATTTAATTTACAGGGGCACATAAAAGATATTGGATACAATATTGCATATGAAGTATTGTCTATTAGGGATGATTGCTGAAAGTGAGATTTCAGCTATGATATACGTTTTTAACTAAATTTCTGCATACTAGATTATATATATAAATTCGATAGACTACGTATAGGGCTACGCAAAAGAACTAGGAAGAATTGTTGAGAAATTGATTAATTTTATTTTCAAATTCAACTACATTTAGAAAGATATGTTTGGAAAATAAAAATATAATAATATAGAAGGCTATTCAAAGAATTGGATGCATGCACGCCTATTTCAGACACGGGAAGGAATGAAAACGCTAATTTTAAGTCTATGGGGGGGGGGGGTCATTTTCATATTTCTCGCTTTGATTTTAATATTTTTGAATGATTTTTTCTTTTTCTTTTTTTTGCATAGGATATCTGGTGACTATCGACAGTGAGGCTAGCTTTTACTTTTCGATTTTGGCTATAGTTTTTTTTTATATATATAATAGGATAGTTTAAATTTTAGAGCGGATATGAAAGTAAAAGTAATTTTAAAGAAAAATATCTGAAACAAAAATCGAAAAAGTAATAACTAGCCCGGTTATAGAGCGTCCTCAGCTATCCTAACAGTTTCTTAGCAACAACGAATGATAGCTTAACACTGTCATGATCGGTAAGGTCAAGTAAAGACTATAAACTAAAAGCACTGCTAATTTACCAAATTCCGATATAGGACACAGATTGGTAAAGGATATTACGGCAACTCCTCCTGATTATTAACTGGGAAGTAGAGGAAGAAGATGGAGAATCTCTGGAGATATTTGACTGTGAGCTTTCAACTGACAAGGTAAAAAAAAAATCTCTATCAGCAATGCGGGGAAAATAAAATTGTAACTTAGTCTAAAGATAAAGATGCAGAAAATAAATTTATTTTCACTGATTTCTGATAAAGAAAAAGAATGCTTTGGTAAAATTGGAAGAAATTCGAAATATTGCTTTGAAATGGAATTCTATGAAATTCATTATCAGAATTGCATATCAATGTAATGAAAAATCCAAGCAGTTTTCAGAGAAAATAAAAAGTCTTTCTCAAACAATTGTAAAAAAAAAAAAAAAAAAAAAAAAAAAAAATACAGCTGTATTTGTTACAAAAATCTCCAAATTCAGAGTAATGAATTAAAAAAGGTTTTTATACACAATCTAGGTATAAAAACACAGATAGGATGTTTTTGTGCCTGTCCACAGATTCCTAAAGAGTGATACAAGATTTCACAGGAAGGGATTTGTTCGACGGGTGGCAATTGCACAGACCATCAGCTCATCAAGTTGAAGGCTGAAATTTTAGGATTAGATAGAACTCAATTAGCATATTAAAATGCAAATGGTCTGCTAAGTCATATCTTGATAGAAAACACCTGCACACCGGAGTTTAGTTTTTGATCGATTGGTTTATCATTGTATTTTGCAGCACCCAAATGTATGAAAATATTGAAGTTTGGGTGCATGAAAACACAATGGTAAACCTGCGGATCAACCACTAAATTGATGTTCTGCAGATGGTTTCCACCAAGATACGACTTGGCAGACCAATGCATATAGCTTGTATATAAAATAAACGGTCAAGTACGAGTATTACTCGCGCTCAGAGAGTTCCGTACAATAAATATATGAATTATTAGCTGTATTATTTAAAAGAATAATGAAACTTTGTAAAAACCTATACAACGTAGAGTTGGGTATAGCTGTATATATTAGAAAAGTATGATTGAATATACCACAAAGGTTCAAAGAGATATGAAGCCGAAATAAAATTAAATATTGCTATTTTGTATAATTCTTTTTTTAAACGTATCTTAATCTGGATATGGTGAACTTAATTTGGTACTAACAATAAAAGTACTGCATATTTAAATTTCATTTGGCATTTCATAAAACTAAATTCAACATAGAAATATTTTTCTTTTTACAGTGTAGATGAAATAAAATCCTTGTTCAAAGTTTAAACTTGGCATTGTACTACGCGCGTTTCGAAAGGAGGTCGCAAAGATGCAACTCGACTTTGTCCGTGCCGCGTTTTTTCAAATAGGTCTTTAATTATCATTTAAAGACACGGGAGGCGTATTGAGAGATCCACTCAACGCAAACTAGTCGCGAATCCCATAGTATTTATGCGATTAATTATAATTAAATTGGTCTGTTTTTAACAATTTGATGTTTACTGCTTTTATGCTGCTACTGGGTATTGCATTACACATATATATCATTAAAAGTTGTTATCTAGTATTTAAAAACCGATGGTATATAGAGTACGCCGCCTCTGCCATTATGTATGTCCAAACCAACCGTGTCTTTAAGGGTTAAGGCTCCTGCCCCTGCCAGCGAAGACAATCACGAGCTAATGCTAATCGTATAGGGAAGGATTTTTCTAATATCTATTTTGTATTTCGATATTTTAAAATTTTTTTTTTGGCATTATATAGCCGAGATCCGTCTCTACATCGCACCTTTCTTTACTTTTTCCTCCCCATCGGATTAGCATTAGCTCGTTAGTGTCTTCGCCGGCAGGGACAGGAGTCTTAATATCTCGGCGAATTACCGACGATTTTTTTTCGAAAATCATTATAAACAATGCTTTTATACTTTTGATACGATAGGTACCTTTAGCGCTCTTCGATACCTTTGCTGAATGCCCGCAAATAGAAATCTGTATGTAACAGAAAAATGCGATTTTATGAAAAACTATGCCACCTAGGGCAATCGCTATAATTTTCCTGCGAGTATTAAATTAACCTCTACTACCTCTAATTTTTTTCATAATTTTAGTTTCAGTAGATTTGAAAATAGATTGGGGGGGGGGGGGCGGGGGGGCACATTTTTGCACTACATTTTCGACGATATCTCTGAAAATATAATATCTAAAATTAAAAGAAATGTATTTTTGAGTTATGCGTTACGGAATCTTTTAACCGATACCCCAAACGATACACAAAGAAAATATATTTCTTCTTTAAATAACCTAATTATCCCCTCTACGTTTTTCCCACATATATTTGTGAATGTTTAATAATCTGTAAATATGTGGGTCAATAGTCTTTATTACATCTCCCAATTTGAACTTCCCACGTTCCGTAGTTTACGAGTAAAATGGCTGTGACAGACAGACACGGGAGTGATCTTATAATGATTCCGTTTTTACTTTTTAAGTACGGAACCCTAAAAATCATGATTATTGCAACTGAGAAATACAAAAACATAAGAAGATGAATTATTGAAAATAAATAAAACAAGAAAGGAAAACCATGTGTCAAGTATAGATTATGAACCCTTTCCTACATTTTTAGTTCAGTTAGAAAAACACATAACACATTTGAATATACACATTTATTAATTCCTAACAATAGACGGAAACGTACTTCAATTGTTTTGTGAAGCTCTGTATGTTCCTTATAAATTTTTATACACGCCACATACTGAGCTGAAATTTAATTCAGAAATAAATACGCTGAAAATTACTGATATCACACTTCTAAGGCTAACATTAGCTTAAGAATTGCTATCCATGGACGGCCATGTATCCAGTTTTTTGTCATATCCCTATTTATTTATATGCTACAATGTCACTTAGCCGACGGGACATTTAGCAGACAGCAATTAGACGACAGGATGTTTAGCCGACAGCGACTGTTAGCCGACAAGACAGTTAGCCAACAGAGGACAATTATTCGACATGGACATTCATCCGACAGGATATTCATCCGACTTAACTGTAACGTAACTGTAACCTGATCTTAACCTAATTATAACCTAAGCATAAACTAACTGTAGCGTAACTGTAACCTAACCAATACCAAACTGTAACGTAACTATAATCTATCTGTAACCTAAACGTAACCTAAGTGTAAGATAACCGTAACCTAACTGAAACCTAACAGTAACCTAATTGTAGCCTAAATGTAACCTAACTGAAACCTAACAGTAACCTAATTGTAGCCTAAATGTAACCTAACTGGGACGTAACCGTAATCTAACTGTAACTAACGTTTACCTAGTTATAACCTAATCGTATGCTAACTGTAATGTAACTGAAACATAACTTTACCATGACCAAGCTCTAACCTAAGCGTATTCTAATTATCACCTAAACGTAACCTAACAGTTATTTAACCGTAATCTAAACGTAACCTAACGGTAACCTAATTATAAAGTAACCGTAACCTAATTGAAACCTAACAGTAACCTAATTGTAGCCTAAATATAATCTAACTGGGACGTAACCGTAATCTAACTGTAACTAACGTTTATCTAATTATAACCTAATCGTAAGCTAGCAGTAATGTAACTGTAACACAACTTTACCATGACCAAGCTGTAAGCTAAGCGTAATCTAATTATCACCTAAACGTAACCTAATTATAACCGAACAGTTACCTAACCATAATCTAAACGTAACCTGAGTGTAACCTAATTATGAAGTAACCGTAACCAAACTAAAACCTAACAGTAACCTAATTGTAGCCTAAATGTAACCTAACTGGGACTTAACCATAATCTAACTGTAAATAACGTTTACCTAGTTATAACCTAATCATATGCTAAATGTTATGTAACTGTAACATAACTTTACCATGACCAAGCTGTAACTTAAGTGTAATCTAATTATCACCTAAACGTAACTTAATTATAACCTAACCGTAATCTAAGAGTAACTAATCGCAATTGTAACCAAACTGCAAATTAACTGTAACCTAGCGGGAGGTGCATAATATGAAAGAGTGATCAAAGGGCTGCCCAGTCCAATGATATATCACTTGAAGGATGTAGTTAAAGTCAGAAAAATGCTCCCGGTGATACAAATTGGGGGAGGGGGAACGGGAGGTACATAATATGAAAGAGTGATCAAAGGGCTCCAATGCGATGTATCTCATGAGGGGTGTCGAAAAATGTTAGAAAAGTACCGGCTAATTATACTATCAGCTAAATGTCCTGTCGGTTAATCGCCTTTTCGGCTAAATGTCCTCCCGGCTAATTGCCACGTTCGGCCAGTTGCCTGTCGGTCAATTGTCTGTATTGCTAAAATTATTACTATATGTCCGTTTCGATCAATTGTCCTGTATGCTGTATGTAAATTTCAGCTAATTGTGTTGTCGGCTATATGTACGTATCGGCTAAATGCACGTCTCAGCTAACTGCAATCTGCTAAATGTCTTGAAGGCTATTTGGTTGTCGGCTAAATGTCTGCGACCGGCTACGGGTCAAACATCTATACTAAAAGTAGTTGAGCTTGAAAATGCATAAATCAAATTAAAAAACATCTTTAAGTAATTCATAGTCATTCTCGGTACTACTGGTGAAATCTTTTGTGTAGTGTCTATGCAACGGAATAGCAATAATTTCAGCAATACAGACAATTGGCCGACCGACAACTGGCCGAACGTGGCAATTAGCCGGGAGGACATTTAGCCGAAAAGACGATTAGCCGACAGGACATTTTGCTGATAGTATAATATGCCGGTACTTTTCTAACATTGTTCGACAACCCTCATGAGATACATCACATTGTAGCCCTTTGATCACTCTTTATATTCTATGCAATTCATATACACCACCTATGTGCCTGTGCAAAAATATTAGTTTAACTTAACTTATACCATAACTTATCATAAATCAAACATATCATAATTTAAAACTCACTATCAGCAATCATCCCTAATGTTTCCCTGTAAATGAACAATAAATTCGATGCACACCATGTTCTTATCCAAACATCTTGCACTCTTTGTCTCCCCTTCTTCCGAAATTTCGTTTCCCGTTTTGCTCCCCTTACAGTATCAAGGTTTAAAATCTTTAAAATTCCTTAATATTTTCTTTAATTTTCTGTTTTATTTGTTACTTTAAACTAACAATAAATAGTCAGTCATAAATTTCGTTATCAATTTATTTCACCATATTCATTTCATTAAAAGTTCTTGTAAATTGCCTCCATCGAAAATGTCATTTCTCCCTTTTGCTCCCTCATCCACGGTACCCATATTTTAAAATAAAAACCCTTTAAAACGCTTTAATTTTTTTAAATCTTTTCTGCTCAATTTGCCGCTTTATTTTAACAATAAACAAACGATCATAAAATTTCTCCTCCCCCCCCCAACCCCAACTGAAATTGGTATTTCCTACTCGCCTCTCCCTCTTACCAAGCATCTGAAATTTAAAGTCCTTAATTTTTTTTCGTTTATTATTTTTTTTAACTTATTTGTAAATATTTTCTAAGGTAAGTAAATAATAAGTCGCCGATAAACTTCCGCCCCCCCCCCTCGCAAAAAAAGAACTAATTCTGCTTATTCCTCTTTTTTTTCCCTCAGATCACAAAATTTTAACCTTAAAAGTCATTGCTTTTTTAAAAACATTTTGTACTCTATTTCAAATGAAAATCAAATTTCAAATTTCAAAATAATTGCTTAAAAGGCGCAAAGGCCAACATAGTGAAAAAGATTCCAAGCCGGGACTCGAACCCGGGCCATCAGTATAGCGCACTGACGTTCTACCGACTAAACCACTTGGAACGATACCTAGCTCGGAAAATTTCTCACTATTATATGTTGGAAAGGCTACAAACGCAGCACAAGATCGAATATTTATCGTGAGTCACCGACCTGGGACAAACACGAAACATAATTAAATCCAGCATCGATAGAAATTATATTAATACATGGAAATTATTCCAGAGAGAAACATTCGCCTTGCATACAATATTTCAAATGAAAATCAAATTTCAAATTTCAAAGTAATTGCTTAAAAGGCGCAAAGGCCAACATAGAGAAAAAGATTCCAAGCCGGGACTCGAACCCGGGCCATCAGTATAGCGCACTGACGTTCTACCGACTAAACCACTTGGAACGATACCTAGCTCGGAAAATTTCTCACTATTATATGTTGGAAAGGCTACAAACGCAGCACAAGATGGAATATTTATCGTGAGTCACCGACCTGGGACAAACACGAAACATAATTAAATCCAGCATCGATAGAAATTATATTAATACATGGAAATTATTCCAGAGAGAAACATTCGCCTTGCATACAATATTTCACCGACCTGGGACAAACACGAAACACAATTAAATCCAGCATCGATAGAAATTATATTAATACATGGAAATTATTCCAGAGAGAAACATTCGCCTTGCATACAATATTTGAAATATTGTATGCAAAGCGAATGTTTCTCTCTGGAATAATTTCCATGTATTAATATAATTTCTATCGATGCTGGATTTAATTATGTTTCGTGTTTGTCCCAGGTCGGTGACTCACGATAAATATTCCATCTTGTGCTGCGTTTGTAGCCTTTCCAACATATAATAGTGAGAAATTTTCCGAGCTAGGTATCGTTCCAAGTGGTTTAGTCGGTAGAACGTCAGTGCGCTATACTGATGGCCCGGGTTCGAGTACCGGCTTGGATTGGTTGATTTTTTGACGGCCGATTATCTACACGAGGGATATAGGCCCGGGGGGGGAGTGCCCTCCGTGGGGGTCTTTCTAAGGGAACCTAATCCATATTTACACATGTAAAATCCACGGCTCGAAGAAAACCACGAAAACTCCGAACGATTAAGCCGACGGGCGCGATTGGGATCGAACCCAGCACTCCCCGTCTACCAGCTTCGAACGCAGAACCTCTCGGCCACTGGTGGGGCCCCGGCTTGGAAACTTTTTCACTATGTTGGCCTTTGCGCCTTTTAAGAAATTACTTTGAAATTTGAATTTGATTTTCATTTGAAATATTGTATGCAAGGCGAATGTTTCTCTCTGGAATAATTTCCATGTATTAATATAATTTCTATCGATGCTGGATTTAATTATGTTTCGTGTTTGTCCCAGGTCGGTGACTCACGATAAATATTCCATCTTGTGCTGCGTTTGTAGCCTTTCCAACATATAATAGTGAGAAATTTTCCGAGCTAGGTATCGTTCCAAGTGGTTTAGTCGGTAGAACGTCAGTGCGCTATACTGATGGCCCGGGTTCGAGTCCCGGCTTGGATTGGTTGATTTTTTGACGGCCGATTATCTACACGAGGGATATAGGCCCGGGGGGAGTGCCCTCCGTGGGGGTCTTTCTAAGGGAACCTAATCCATATTTACACATGGAAAATCCACGGCTCGAAGAAAACCACGAAAACTCCGAACGATTAGGCCGACGGGCGCGATTGGGATCGAACCCAGCACTTCCCGTCTACCAGCTTCGAACGCAGAACCTCTCGGCCACTGGTGGGGCCCCGGCTTGGAAACTTTTTCACTATGTTGGCCTTTGCGCCTTTTAAGCAATTACTTTGAAATTTGAAATTTGATTTTCATTTGAAATATTGTATGCAAGGCGAATGTTTCTCTCTGGAATAATTTCCATGTATTAATATAATTTCTATCGATGCTGGATTTAATTATGTTTCGTGTTTGTCCCAGGTCGGTGACTCACGATAAATATTCCATCTTGTGCTGCGTTTGTAGCCTTTCCAACATATAATAGTGAGAAATTTTCCGAGCTAGGTATCGTTCCAAGTGGTTTAGTCGGTAGAACGTCAGTGCGCTATACTGATGGCCCGGGTTCGAGTCCCGGCTTGGAATCTTTTTCACTATGTTGGCCTTTGCGCCTTTTAAGCAATTACTTTGAAATTTGAAATTTGATTTTCATTTGAAATATTGTATGCAAGGCGAATGTTTCTCTCTGGAATAATTTCCATGTATTAATATAATTTTGTACTCTATCTGTTAATTTATTGTAATCATAAATAATCATATAACTATACTCCTCCCCCACAAAAATTGAAGCTTGCTCTGACTCTACCCTTACCAAGAACACAAAATTTAGTCTTTTTTTGTCCTATTTCTTATTCTTTAGTAAGGTAAATAAATAAGTCATCAAATAAAATCCCCCCTTTTTTTTTCTTTCCCTTATTTAAGTTTAAAATCTTTGAAAGTCTTTTTTTAATACATTTTCAGCTTTATCTGTTTCATATTGAACAATAAATAATCGATTATATAATTTCTTCCACCCCATATAAAATTGACGTTTTCTTTTCTCCCCCCATTATTTCCATGCTCATAAAATTTAAAGTCTCTAAAACTCCTAATTGCAATGTTTTTGCCCTATTTGTAAATCTTTAATAAGTTACATAATCGGTCATCTATTAAATCCCCCCCCCCCCCGCCAAAAAATAAAAAAAAAATCTGTTTCTTGATTTGTCTTACCCTCAACTCATGAAGCTAAAAAATCTAATTTACAGTCTTTAAAACTTTTTAATTTTTACTTTTTTTTCGTCCTAATTATAAATCTTTATTATCTATAATATTAACTAAATCATTTCAACTATGTACGAAAGTGTTAACAATAAAGCGATAGGTGTACATTTAATTGTGCATAAAAAACATTTTAACTGTATTTTTCAAAGGAAAATGTCTTTAGAGAGATATTTGTAAGGAAAATATTGTGGTTTCTCGTCAACGTGCAAGTAAATTCTCAAACCTTTCGAAATCATTTTATTCCGACTAGCTCAGAAAGAACCATCAAACGTAGATACCAAAGGTGCCTGAGTAATCGACTGAACCGAGTATGTCCATAAAGAAAAAAGAAAAATCATGCGTCTACGTCGATACTTTCCAACACTTACAGAACACTGTAACAAAACTTCGCCGTTTAATAAAGTAAAGAAGATATCTAACTAAACATTTGTAATACCTATGACACGTTTGAAAAGCAGATTTCAACAATTGCACCCATAACCTGGAAGGTACTCAAATTCTTTTGTGCAGCTCATATGATATATGCAGCTCATATGAGGCAGTGTATATGATATATTTGTACTGCATATATTTGTACGGATTCTACATACTATGTTAAAATTTAGTTTTGTAAGAAAATACATAAAACAGTTGAAAATTCACCCTCGGCAATTTCTACTTATAGACGGAAACATACTTGAATTCTTTTGTGCATTTCTGTATATAGAAATTTTTATACACGTCAAACAGTATTAAGCTGAAATCTAATTCATGCAAAATCATGCTCAAAATTGCTGAAATCACACTTGCAGGAATTATTTTCTATCGGCGGCCCATGTATCCAGTTTTTTGAATATCCCTGTATAGGATTTTATTTGTATGATACAAACATCTCTAAGCATATTAAATGTAGTTGAGCTTGTACATTTATAACTAAAAAAAACCTAACACCTTTAAGAAATTCATACTCATTCTCAGCAATGGTTACGAATTCTTTTGTGTGGTCCTGTATAGGGTTTGTAAAACATGTGCACACCACGTAGTGCGCAAAAATTTAGTTAAACTTAAAAACGCATTCTGTAATTGAAAATGTACTTTCAGCATTAATTTTTAATAGCTATATCGGATACAGTATTGTATCAAAATATTTTATGTTTCCCTGTAAATGAACGCTAAATGAAATGCAGACCATATTCGAATGTAAGCATCTTGTAGTAAATCAAAGTAATGTGTATCTATTTCGTCATGTTTGAAATAGTGTAACGTGATCAAAATACGCTACAAACAGTTTTTCTCGTAGACCATATTAAACCAAGTTCTTTTGTCTGACACCGTAAATAATTGTTAAATGCTCATGTTGTACAGAAAGTAGGCTTAGGACACCTCAGAAATTCATATCAATTTCATTATCTTTGTGACAGAGTAATATCAATCAAATACGCCGCAAACGATATTTCTTCATGGGCTATAACATAATGGAATACTTTTGAGTCCCCTATACTCGTACTTTAAGCATTACACATAACATAGTCTATAGTAACAATTTTAAAGTGTGTCTCAATGTACATAAATTTAACTGTGTTTAACATTGTGTAACACTATTAAAATACATCCTAAATAATCCCCCCCCCCCCACATAGACCATAATGTAGCGAATACTTTTGAGTGCATCTGTAAATGAACCATGAATGGTGCACCGAACATACCATGATGATTTTCAATATCGTATATCAATTACATGGCAATCCGACTATATTTACGCTAGTTAGAGCACGGATAGACAGACAGACGGACGGACAAACTCAATCCATAAACACTTTTCAACTTTCTTGGGAAGTGTTAAAAATGGAAAAATGTAATGAAAATAAAAGTATTTTAGTGTTATTTAGATTACGAACCGCTACAAAAAACATTCTTATTTGACCGCATCATTTAAAAAATATTTAGTGCTCAGAAATCCCCCCCCACACACACACACACCTGAATTTACTCCTGTGCACTTAAAATTTCAAATTGTGAAAACTCCTTTATGTTTTATAACATTCTTGTAAAAATAATCCATAATCTAAATTTTCTTCTGCCTGAAAATTTCACTAAAATTTTTGCCATCCTTCTTTCTGCTAACATCACACAAAGTTTTTAATATTTGGAAAACTTTATTTTTTCTGTCGCATATTTTAGTTCTAACAACAATAAATTGTGTACTATATCTATAAATGACTACGCTGGGATTTAGATTTATACCCCCTCTACAGATGTACAGTACAAAATATACAGTTTATTTGTTTAACTTTTCCTCTCCTAATTTTATGAACATCTTATTTTTAACCTTCAATGTTATTTAGCTTTTATAAATCTCATAAATTTTATGTTCTAAAAAGAATTCGCACAAAAGATAGTTATTTTAGAATATTTGTACCTGATATATTTCCCCCCTCATTCAATATCTCCCCCTTGATTTTAAATGTAATTGCCTTATGTGAAATAAAATAGTTTTTATACTGCACTAATTTCAATTTTATGTTTGTAAAAGCTGTAAAATAAACCTAAAAAAAAAAAAAAAAAAAAAAAAAATTGAAAGTCAAATCGTTTTAATTTTTGCACTTTTATCATAAACAGATTAAAATTCTTTTTACGGCTTTTACCGTTATCGAGTCTCCACAAAACAGTGGGCTTTGATCTACGCTTGTAAAGCGAAGACAATTGAAAAAAAAATCCTTAACACCTGAAACCTACTGGAAATTATCACATGTAGCGCTCCGCCGAAGGGGGGTGGGGGTTGGAATCGTGCCAGATAATTGGCCATTTTCTGATTGGAAGAGCTCGCTTGTCAATCATTTGAATTTAGACCATCCTTTCAATTCAGCTAAAATGCCAGCGGCCATCTTTATTTCTTTTTATCTGTGACTGCAGTGAGCTCTTAAGATCTTTATTTATCATCATAGCATACTTTTAACAAATAATATTTGAAATAATATATCAACATCAAATTTTGATCATTAATACTTTTTTGAGTGTGATATATTTCGAAATATGCAATACAAAGTCCAACATCAGAATCAGCGCCAAAAACGAAACCCAAGCACGCATCTTCAAAGACTTCAGACGGAAATGCCAGTTAAATTTTTCTAGTTTCAGAATTTTTACCAGCAATAAAATCCCCAGCCCGAAAATATGACGGGCGCGAGAAATAATGAATGACACCTCAGCCCATGATATTCACGGTAGCGAGAATTAAGGGTTAAGAGTCTGCTTCACCATTTTTTTTTTTATTATTATTATTATTTTTTTTTTTTTTTGCTTCACGTTATATGAAGTGCTTTGATGACTAAGGACATCAGCTTCAATACAAGTGTCAATTATATAAACGTTTAAATAGGAAACAGTAGACAGACTTTAATACAATAACTAAAAACATACAAAACAATTAAAATGAGATAAAATCATATAAAATTATACACTATAAAATAAACGTTTCGCTATGCACCGCATCAGACTGGGTCCGGTGTATGCACGTTGTTTTATTGTAAGTTGATTCGAATACTGACGAGGCTATGCGGTGCTTAGCGAAACGTTTATTTTATAGTGTATAATTTTATATGATTTTATCTCATTTTAATTGTTTTGTATGTTTTTAGTTATTGTATTAAAGTCTGTCTACTGTTTCTATTTAAATATTTTGAATTCAGACGTTAAAATGTATATATATCTTAGAAATATATAAACGTTTATTATTGTAGTTCCATTTCACAATTCGAAATGAACTTTCTTAATAAAAATACGTTATAATAAGTATAATTTTCTATAGATTTTTGGGACATGTTTTTGTTAAGTTATATCATACAGAAATATATATTTTCTTTTATTTCATCGTGTCAAGATTCCGAATAAGATTGTAGGATTTGGTAAAACACATAAACAAAAATTATCTATTTGATATCTTATAATTATTGTTCTGGTATTCGTAAAATTAGTTTTTTCCCTCGTATTATAAATATCTTTCTTGAAAGGAAAAAAAAATCTTCGAATATATGATATGCTTGAGTTGTCTTTATCATTAATTTCAATTTAATGCCATTTCTGTTTTGCTCTCTTTCCATATATCAAAAATTTTGATTAACTGTTTTCTTCTTTCATTCATAAACAGTTTTAAAAAATGATAAATAAATGTTATTATTCAGTTTAATGGAAAGAACTGTCATTTGTCATGTTTCTTAATGCTTCGGAAATTATTCATGTTTTCAAGCTCCTTATTGCAATATAAAATTAATTTAATTTTACAAAAAAAAAAATAGTTTTAGTGTGTAATTCAAAATAGATAATAGGGTGATTATTGATCAACCCTTTCAGAACGGGTGTCAAGTATGCGTTCCACGTAAGGTGTGTATGGTTTATCTTTTAAGGCAAATATACAGTAATTATTCATTAAAATATTGCTATTTATCTTAAAAACAATGATTTCCTTAGATGTTCTAAGATTAGAATTTTTGCTTTTGCTATCAAAGGAGAACAAACTGTTCGTATTTTAAGAGCCTGAAACTTTGAGAAATTATGCTATAATCTTCGCGGTGGATTCCTATTGTAACAGTTGTAAAAGAATATAGGGATGAGATTTCCGACTTTTTTTCATACCAGTATAATCTTAGAGAAAATGTTACTTCATTTAATCGGAACATTTCTACGATTTAACCGAACAATATTTCCCCTAAGATCATACTGGTATCCAAAAAGTCGGAAATCTCATCCCTGAGTATTTTTTAAAATAGTAATTTAGAAATCTTGATTCTGAAAATGCGGTATCGACAATCGTTGCCAAGTTACACTCGACAAATGACTGAAAACAGTTAATATTTTAAGAGCCTGACACTTTGAAAAATATGATAGCAAAATGCCAAGATTAAATGAACGTGGTGCGTACATGTTTACTATATTTTTTTAACAGAATATTTTGATTTTTATATCAAAGGATTGCAAACGTGTAATATTTTAAGATATACTTTAAAACATAATGTAAAAACATAAAAGATAAAATGAACAAGGTGCGCACATTTTCAAGACAATTTTTACCAGAATAATTTTCTTTTTTACCCAAAGTGGTGTATATGTTAAGGCTCTGATACTTTGAAATTTAAAATAAAAACATATCAAGATGAAAGGAACAGGATGCCTAACTTTTAAAGAAATATTTTTCAAAAATTGTTTACTTTTTTTCTACTAAATTCCATTAATACTGTGATAAAACACCGTGATCAGGAATTCTGCCCTTTTAGAAATTGTCTTATATGGAATTTGTTATAGTTGTTTCTTATGGTAGTGGCAGACTCCTTTGTAATGCCAAAAGTTTTAGACAACTTCAAAGAATGAAATTTTCTTTTACTATACACAGTAGGTAATAAATAGACAAAACATAAAACACCGCATAAAAAATAGACAGTTTAATATAGAGTGTGGTCGCATGCTTGACTATACAGGAGGAAAAATGAAAAGCTCATTCTACTAATGAGATTTCTGACGTCATGAGATTCAAAGACCTCGTTGTATGTATTGCCACTAAACTACTACGTCTTTTGAATACGAGGCATACGCGTTGACACAAAAATGACGCCTGTCACATGCGGATTTATATTAAACATTTGTACGGCTCGCTATGTTTTAATACAAGTAAATTCTGAAAGTGATCCACTAAATTAAAAAAAAAAATTAAATGAGTTTGAATATATCTTTAAGAAACTGGTGCTCAATTTTTAGAAAAAAAAAACGACTTCGTCAGCCGCCAATTTTTGCGTCAGCGCAGAAGACTAGTATTCAGAGGGCGGTGACTAAACTGTAATTGTACCTGCATCGAAGAATTTCTGTCATATTCGGATTTTCGTACAATCCCACCGCACTATGGTGACATTTCCCAAAATGTTCTTCTAAACATGAATCGTCTTTTGTTCTCCTGAGATGTTTCGAGATCAATCTAACAATCAGAATGGTGTACTGTGTTAATACATAACGGAGATGTTCTCTATTTTACTAAACGGAGAGATCACGTAATTCATATGTTGTTAGTTTATTAATCTAGCTGGGAAATTCAAACGTTTCGACCACTTTTTAAATGAAATAATTGATTAATAAAACAGCAATATCTAAAACTTTTATCAGCAAAACTCCAAGCAAAGTCATACAAATTAAAAAAAAAAAAAAAAAAAAAAAAAAAAAAAAAAGCTATTGCTTTCGTATAGTTAAAATAAAATATATCGAATTCATAATTTCTCAGCAGTTTGATTTAATACACAGTTTTTTCTAGTGAGATATGTATTGAAATATGGAATTATTCATTATGTGGTGGCTTCTCTTAAGACCCTTATATGCTTACAATGCCAATAGACAGATAGACCTTTTTGAAGCAGTTTTCATCATAAACCAAAATGTAAAAGCCTGAAGAGTAAAATCAGTTTAGTAGAGAGTTTCAAATGATCTCTGTACTCTGTACGGTATTTACAATCGTTAGAATTAGACACAAGTTTAACATTTAAAAGATCGCTTAATAGTTGGAAAAAACATGAAAAATGTACCTATTTTTTACTTCAGAAATTCAATAATTACAATGTTTCTAAATAAAATATGCAATTAGTTTTTAAAGGCGAAAAAAAAGAAGTTATATAACAAATTCAAATTTGTAGAAAAGCCATCATGCGAGAATTTTGTGTCTTAATGTTTGTTTTACCCCATACAAATTAATGCGAATAAGACCTTTATTTTTCACATCTTAGATCTTTATTTATCATCATCACATACATTTTTACAAATAATATTTGAAATAGCATATATACATTAATTTTGATTATTAGTACTTTTTTGAGTGTGATATATTTCGAAACATGCAATACAAAGTCCAATATCACAATCAGCACCAAAAACGAAACCCAAGCAGCCATCTTCAAAGACTTCCCACGGAAATACCAGTTACATTTTTTCTGGTTTCAGCAATTAAATCTCTAGCCCGGAATAGGACGGGCACGTGAAATAACGAACGACACCTCAGCCCGTGATATTGACAAACCCCTTAATTCTCGCTCCCGTCAATATCTTGGGCTAAGGTGTCGTTCGTTATTTCTCGTGCCCGTCATATTCTCGGGCTGGATATTTAATTGCTGGAAAAAACTTCTGAAACCAGAAAAATTGAACTGGAATTTCCATTTGAAGTCTTTGAATATTAGCACTTTGGTTTGATTTGTACGATCTATAATTTGCCATAGATTTGTCATAGATTTGTAATATTTTTGTCGTTTTGATATGGATTCTGATGAATCAAGCCTTTCTGATGATAACTGGAATATTAGCCCCTTCACGGTCGCTTAATATTTAAAAAAACCATCAAAAGTGTACCTGTTTTTTTATTACAGAAATTGAATAACTATAAGGTTTCTAAATAAAATATGCAATTAGTTTATTTTTAAGGCGAAAAAACAATATTTTATAGCCATATTCATATTTGTATAAAAGCCATCATGCGAGAATTATGTATTTTAACCTCTTAAGCTCCGCCCCCGATAAATGTAGGCTACTATCTTTTAATTCAGATTGTTTGACTCCCACCAGTTTTTCTTTTTTTAAAATAGTGTAAATGGTTTTATTTTCGCATCATTTTATCTGCCGTAAACTACGGTGGTGGGAATCAAACAATCTGAATAATAATAAAAAAAAGTAACCTACATTTATCGAAGGCGGAGCTTAAGAGGTTAAGACACATAATTCTCGCATGATGACTTTTATACAAATATGAATATGGCTATAAAATATTGTTTTTTCGGCTTAAAAATAAACTAATTGCATATTTTATTTAGAAACCTTATAATTATTCAATTTCTGTAATAACAAAAATAGGTACACTTTTTATGGTTTTTTCAAATATTAAGCGACCGTGAAGGGGTTAAGAGGATTCAGGATTTTTTTGCTTCACGTTATATGAAGTGCTTTGATGACTAAGGTCATCAGTTTCAATACAAGTGTTAATTATATAAACAGTTATTATTGTAGTTCCATTTCACAATTCGAAATAAACTGTCTTAACGCCTTAACGGTCGCATTAAATTACGGTTTAAAAATTCAAATTGCTTATTGGCACCACTTTTTTGAAAAAGAAATATTCACCTTACTTAGTGACGGATAAAATGATATCACGATAAAGCCGGTTACACTATTTTATAAAACTGGTGGAAATCAAACAAAAAAGAATAAAGACACAGCCCGTGAATATCACGAGAGCGAGAATTAAGTGGTTAAAGAAATACGTTATAATAAGTTAAATTTTCTATGAAAATTCTGGACATGTTTTACTTAAGTTACATCTTACATAAATACATATTTTCTTTTATTTCATCTTGCTAAGCTTCGGAATAAGATTGCAGGGTTTCGCAAGACAGATAAACAAAAATTATCTATATGATATCTTATAATTATTATTCTGGTATCAGAAAATTAGTTTTTTTTTTTTCCATCGTATTATAAATACCTTTGGTGGGTGAAAAAAAAAATCTTCGATTACATAATATGCTTGAGTTGTCTTAATCATTAATTTCAATTTGATGCCATTTCTGTTTTGCCCTCTTTTTATACATCAATAAATTTGATTAACTTTTTCTTCTTTCATTCATAAGCAGTTTAACAAAAATGATAAATAAATGTTATTTTTCAGTGTAATGGAAATAACTGTCATTTGTCATGTTTCTTAATGCTTTGGAAATTATTCAAGTTTTCTAGCTCCTTAATGGAATATAAAATTCATTTAATTTTACAAAAAATAGTTTTAGAGGGTAATTCAAAATAGATGTTAGGGCGATTTATCGATTAACTGCTTTCAGAATGGCTGTCAAGTATGTGTTCCAGGTAAGGTGCGTATGGTTTATCTTTTCACACTATTTCTACCACGATTTTGTGTATACCAATTTCTATCAAAAGGTATCTTATGACACCTTTGAGTTTGAATGCAAATGATGGCCAAAACGGTTGGTATTTCAAATTATCAATTACATATAGACAATTTGAGCAATGCACTTATTAATACATTGATGTGTATTTACTGGAGATTATTTAATCATGTTATAAATTCTATATTAAGTCAACAATCTATAAAATATAAATAAATATACAGAAATGCAATCAAAAATGTTTTACGACAACAGGAAAAACAATTAAAAAATAAAAATATATATATATATATATATATATATATATTTTTTTTTTTTTTTTTTTTTTTTTTTTTTTTTTTTTTAAGGTTTTATTAGCAAATCAAACATTTTAATATTAGTAACTCGACAAACTTTCAGTCTCATGTATAACAATTCAGTCTTTGTAACAACAACAACAAAAAAAAAAAGGTAATCATAAAAACAGCAGTATAATAAAAATCTTGCCTTATTCAAACCCACAGTTTTTACACAAATGAAAACAAAATTCATATGTACTGAACTCACTACCAGAATTGGAGAACAAAATGCGTTATTCAATGTTTTAGAACTAGTCACAGCAATGATTTACACTAAAATGCAACATGACGGAAAACCAGAGAATATCAAAGTTGTGCAGTAACTCCTGTATTTTTCGTTGCAATTGAAATCGGGATTCTCTAATTTGATTATAATTGATATGATGTTGTGAAACGGCGTTGATATTTATATATAAAATTATTTAAAAGTAGAAATTGTGAAATTCTTAGAAATGAGAAATTATTAAACCCTTAAGGTGTCAAAAGACACCTCATGGTAAAAATGGGTATACCATATGCACATTTTTAGATACAGGATGAGCTGGAGAAAATTGATATAGCTGAATCAATTTAACAACTATTGTACGAAAAGTCAAAAATTAATTGTGGAGAAATAATTGAACTTAGAAAGTAATTTTCACAGGGTTCCTACGCTTTCAGCTGAAATAAAAGTAATTTTTTGCAGAAAAACTCGTCATATATAATCGCGCAATTTGCAAAAGGCGAAATTTTCTTTAAGAAAATACTGGTGCTTATCTAACCTAAAGTCAGGGAAATTCCATTACCTGTAGGAACCTTGTTTAAGTTAAAATCCGAAAGGTGTCTTTTGACACCTCGTGGTAGAAATAGTGTTAAGGAGAATATATATTAATTATTCATTAAAATATTGTTATGCATCTTAAAAACAATAATTTCCTTAGATGTTCCAAACTTATTATAGAAGAAATATGAACAATTTGTATCATTAGTGTAGGCTAGTTCAGTGGTTTTTTGTAGTGTAAGTCACATAACTGATAACTGCTATGCTTGTTGGCCACCGCTTTTTTTCGACAAATTTGCTTGGCCTTAAGGAACTGAGATATATCCCATAAAATAAATCAAATTTTTCAGTTCTAAAATACTGGTAGCCGGAAATCGTAGCATGTGACTTGCACTACAAATACGCATGGAAATAGCCAGTACATTTCTGAAATATCTTTTTTATACATAAAGTCATAATCCATACCATAATTTTTTAATAGTAACTTTTGCTTTGTTTAGCGATAGACGTTTCGTTATAACATAAAGTAAAAAAAAAAATTTCGGAATTCCTATTTTGAATTTCTGAATAAAAAATAAATACCTGAATGCGCTAGGGATGCTAATGAAGTAATATAAATTAATCATTGAAAAGAAATTATTCTCTCGTTTTTTTTCATAGACTATAGGTTTGGTACTGAACAAAAAAAAAAAAAAAGAACAATTCGCGAAAAATACGCAGGAAATGAGTTACTAGTGTAATTTAAAATCCTTTAGACATACAGTTTATTATCTAAATACTGTGTTTCAAATAAAGTTAGTAAATCCGCACACCGAGAAAATAACCCCTTTACAATATGCCAGCAGTATATTCCTGATCCTCAAGCCATATAATTGAAGTTTACATTGTTCGTCTCATGAAGAATGTAAACATTTGCATTTCCTTCTTTCTAGAGATGTTAGAAAATCTAATATATAGTCAAAAATATTTTATATTATGTCAAAGTTAGTTCTTTTATGAACTCATCAGACATTGAAATTTACGTTTTATTGCGAGAATATAGTTTAAAACTAACTGTATATGGATTTTATAAATTTCATTTGTATTTGTCCTTTTCTTGAGATAAAGATTTTAATGAATTATAGAATTTCAATGAATAATAGCAATTTCGTTTAAATAAATGTGTAATCTCTAAAACAACTCCACTAACATGAAAAAATGCACTTTTCAAATTATCACTACATGTACCGGAAATTTTGCACAAGTTTTAAGAAAATATTTTACACCAGAATTTTTATTTTAATCCGTTGTAATTTTGAATTTCACTTATTTCTGCGGTATGATCAAACGATAAAATTGCGGTCTTTTAAAATTGTATTGGGGTAAAATCAGTATTGCCAGATTGGAGACTTATTTAATTCAGATTATTTGATACTCACCACTTTTTAAATATAGTATAATTCGCCTTATTTTTCAGAATTTTTAATCTATTTTTAAATAGGCCGAATATTTCTATTTCAAAAATGCGGTGACAATCAATAATCTGGGGACAAAAAAGTCCCCATTCTGGGAACACTGGATAAAATATGTAAAATCATTGAGAACAATACTTACAATTAAGTTACATTTCAAAACTTATTAAAATTATTAACATATGAATAATTAGATAAATATTAATACAAGGTATTAATATTAGTATATTAACGCAGATAATTAGATAAATATTATTAAATTTTCGAAAGGTGTAAAAAATGTGTGTACTTACAATGAATATACCAAAATCAATCCTAAGAATGATTCCTAATTCCAATAGAAGCATAGAGATAATACCGAATTATCGCAAAGTACCAAAAACCAAGTCAAATAGCAGTGTCGTAACTGAAATCACCGACGTCCAACAAATTTACTTAACGCAACCATATCCCTTATCGGACGCAAAATTTTTACATGTGATTCGCCAGCATGTTGTAATTTAAGCTGTGACTTTCACAACCACACAACTACACTGAATAGATATTGAGAAAAGAGCAAAATTGAATATTTCATAAATAAAATAAGCAAGATTAAAATTCTGATATAATTTACTTAAAAGGTGCTAAAATATGCATAAAAAAGATATTTATAGCATAAAAAGACGTCAGAAGATGTTAAAAACACCAAGCGCTTTCAACTGCAATACATCAGCGGTCATCAGGGGGAAAGATCAGAGGACTCCTTACGGCTCAGCCCGGACGACGAAAAGAATTTGTCCCAGCCTGGCCCGAGTTTTCATAAAGAAGCAAGGCCTATGCTCGGCTCGGCTCGAGAACAATGAAGGAAAATGACCCGAGACAGGACTATGGATCGGTCCTGGCTTTGACAAAACTTTTCCCGCTCTAATTTCAAATTGTCAAGATCGGACTGGCACCAAAAAATAATGTCCGAACGCATGTCTAGGCTCACTTCGTACTTATGAGCATTTCTGCTTATCAACAGTGATTCTGAGATAACAAGCAACATTTTAAACATTTTGAATAGAATGTAAAAGTGCGTGAAATCATGCATTTAAAAATAAACAAGAACGGAAATCCATAAGTCCGCATACATTATATAACACTTTCCAACACATTCAGAATACTGTAACAAAACTTCACAGTTTAATAAGTTGAAATATGATGTATAAATAAAAAATTTGAAAAATGCATAACGCATTTGAAAACCAAATTTCTGTTATTACCATCAATAATCGGGAACATATCCGATTTTTCCACTTTTATTTGAGCAGCCCTGTATATGATCTATAAATTTATATGTACTAGCTGACCCACCCGGCGTTGCCCGAGCCCGTAATAATATTCTTAAATGAATTTGGAACTTTTATCGCAGGTCAGTACAGAGGGGGCGCAGGTGAAGACGGTGCAAATTACCAGGGACCGACTCTTGTTCAGCTCCAAAGTTGTGTAAAGTCAAAGGTTAACTTTTTTAATTTTTACATGTCTCAGACTTTAAAATTTTTTATTCCAAATTAACTGATGAGTTTAATTAAAATGTAATTATATTTTCAATAATTTAATTTTTTATTTAAAATCTGTATATGAAAAAGCAATTACAAATACAACATAAAGTGTAACACTGAAAAATAAATAATGAATTTGCAAGCAAATATTACTATATAGATTTTTTTTAAAGAGTACCATTCAGCAAATTTATTTTCTAATAAAGTAAAACCTGTTTATAACGGAATCCTGCAATAAACGGAAAAAATGTTCTAGCTCCCCCCCCCCCCCCCAAAAAAAAATGCTATTATGCTTTGTTCAATTTAAATAACCTGCATAAAACGGAATTTATCACTGATAGTTTTCGTTTCCGTCCAAGCAGGCTTTATTGTATCTTACTTCTGGGGGGGGGGGGCGTAATAATATTCTTAAATGAACCTGAAATTCGTATCGCATGTCAGTACTGTCAAAACTACCTCACAGTACAAAATTGCTTTTTACGTCATGACAACATTTTGTAAACTTCTTGCTGCTGTTTAATTCACATTTATTAATACAGTGCTTTGCAGCAATTGCACGTTTCACCCATATTTATGTATGCCCCGGAACGTTTAAATGAGTAATTTGGATTTTAGAAGCAACGCGTGCATGCAACAGTTATAAAGCCTATTTTGCTGATCGCTTAACGGCGTTCTCGATCAATTCTATTTGGATTTCGAATCTATTTCGATTCGACTCAAATTTGGCTTCTTCTTCACTTTCAAGCATTCACCGAGACTTTTTACGGGCATTTCAAATGATATTTTGAAGCTACATAATTGCAGCAAAAGATTTTGCACCGAAAAAGCGAAACGTAAACAAACCCAATCGTTCTAAATCCTGCCAAGAACTCTTACCCAATAACCAATCAGATGTGTTTCTCGGGCGTTGCCATTAAACAATAACAAATAATCGCGATTTCTGTGCCACGTACGTTAGCGTAATATATATATATAGATATTATATAATATGCGACGGTTCGTACGCGTCATGGACTTTCCAGCACCTTTTACCAGACTTTTGTAAAGCAATTTTCGCCTTATTTAATGAAATAAAAATTCTATCTTCAGATATAGCGACTAGTACTTTACGAAGTTTCTGGTGCTAAAACACTTAAAATCCGCTGAATCCCTTGATGCGTATGAACACTGGTATACTAAAAGTTAGCTCATTAAAACGAATAACACAGTTGGAATTTTCCATTAAGCAATTTCCATGAATAAACGGAAATGTACTTGAGAAATTTTGTGCAGCCCTGTATATGACCTATAGAACTTATACACACCAAGTAATCTTTAAAAAGTACTTGAATTTAAAAACTATCATTACAATTGAATACACACTTCCACCAATTACATATTATTTATATGCCTTAACAGTTCAATTATTGTTCAATTTCTTCTATAGCCAAATTCTTTGGTATGTCCCTGTAAATCAATGATAAATTCTGTGCACATTATATTTTACAGTAAGCGTAACTAATGAATAAATCACAACTGAAAACTATATTTTGTTTCCAGATATCTCGAAAGAAGGAATTTAGAAAGTAGATCCTAGAATCTTTGCGATAGAATTTCGTATTAAAATGCTAATAAAGTAGAATGACTTGTTAATTTTATCTCCCAGCAGATACAAAAAATACTTAAATTAGAAATTGTTTTTAAAACATAAGAAAACAAGAAGAATAAAATGAGTTAATCTATGCTAATATATGCTATGTATACTAATATATAGCATATATACAGCTAATATATGTGCTAATATATAGCTAATATATATGCTAATATATGCTAATAATGCTCTTTATTGTTATACCGGGTGTCCCAAAAATGACTGATGGATTTTAAAATTCAATAACTTGCAAACGGTGACAGATATTAAAAAAATTCTTGCAAGAGTGTTATGTAAGATGTCACGAGTTTTTATGCTGCGATTCTCAGTTTTAATTACAAATAGTATCGATCGATGGCACTGCAAGCAATAACCGCTAAATCCAGGCTCGAATTTTCCGCCTCTGTCTTCTTCCACGCGAAAACAGGAGATTAAAATACATTGAATGGATCCCGAAGTACCAAAAATTGGATCTGGACTGAGCACCTACTGCTCTCAGCGCCATCTATTGTTTGAAATTCGAACTAAAATAAAGAATCACAGTTAAAAATAATGACATCATACATAACCCTCCTGCAAGAATTTTTTTTAATATCTGTCACCGTTTGCAAGTTATTGAATTTTAAAACCCATCAGTCATTTTTGGGACTCCCGGTACATCAATGTCAGTATGTTCAAAATCTTCGATATACACCTTAATTAATTTTTCCCCATAGAGAGGAATGTAACTAAATTATTTTGAGCGTCTCTGTAAATAAACTTTATATGCACTTCATTTTCAATATCGAGCATGCCATAATAAACCCCAATAACATATATCAATTTATTGGCAATCGGACTATATTTACTGGAGTTAGAGCACCGGCAGACAGACAGACAAACCGAATTCATAAACACTTTTTAATTTTGTTGGAAAACGTTACAAACTAAGTTATATTTCAAACCTAAATTACCGACAGATTTGACAAATTTAAAACTAGTATGTTGTGGCCATCACAAAACTTATCTTCTATATAAATCACGTCAATTAAATCATTTAAATTGTGAAATGAATTACATAAATTTAGCATCAATTCATATCAAAGTATATCTGGATTTGAAGTTTGATGAAAATTTCTGCATCAGTTCTTCAGATACAGCTACAGCGGAAATGCTGAAAAATGTAGCATAGCAGCGCCACCTGTTGAGCGGTTTACACCAAAACATAAACAGCATTAATTGATATCAGGGTATACCTGAATCTGAAGTTTGATGAAAATTCGTGCATTAATTATTGAGATAGAGCTATAGTGGAAAGTCTGAAAAATGCAGCATAGCTGCGCCACCTGTTGAGCGATTTGTCCGAATACATAAACAGCACTAACTCATGTCTAGGGATACCTGAATCTGAAGTTCGTTGAAAATCCATGTATTAGATCTTGATATCGAGCTATTGCGGAAATCACAAAAAATAGCATAGCCGAGCCACCTGGTGGGAGATTTACACCAAAATGTATAAAATGTCAATTCGTATTAAGGACTAACTGATTCTGAAGTTTAGTGAAAATTCGTGCATTAGTTCTTGAGATACAGCTATAGTGGAAATTCTGAAAAAGCAGTATAACAGCGCCACCTGTTGAGCGATTTACACCAAAATCTATAAAATGTCAACTCATGTCAAGTACTAACTGATTCTGAAGTTTTGTGAAAATTTGTGCATTAGTTCTTGAGATACAGCTATAGTGGAAATTCTGAAAAATACAGCATAGCAACGCCACCTATTGAGTGATTTGCACCAAAACATAAACAGGACTAATTCATATCAAGGTATACCTGAATGTGAAATTTCTTGAAAATCCAAGCTTTAGTTCTTGAGATAGAGCTATTGCGGAAATCGTAAATAATGCAGCATAGCAGCGCCACCTAATGAGCAATTTACACTAAAATGTATAAAACTTCAATTCATGTGAAGAGATAGCTGAATCTGAAGTTTGATGAAAATCCGTGCATTAGTTCTGGAGATTGAGTAATTACGGAAATCATGAAAAATGCTGCATAGCAGAGCCACCCGTTGTGCTATTTACACCAAAAGCTAATCAGGACCAGGTTGTATCAAGGTCTAACTGAATCAGAAGTTTTGTAAAATTCCGTTCATTAGTTCTTGAGATAGAGCGCCCACAAAATTTTGTCACATACAGACTCACAGAGCGACAGAGTAACAGACAGACTCACAGACAGACATTTTTTAAAAACCATCAAATCGTGTTCAGACATTCCAAAACGTATAAACCCGTCGAAAACCGGAAGTCGAAAATTTTCACAAATCCAATACTTTCTTCTTGTAAAGATAGAAGGAAGTAAGAATAAATGCCATACATAATAAAATATTATTTTTATAATAGACCAAGGATATTATTATTAGTGTCCACCACAATACACTTCGCACGTGTAGTCATTGCTTCTCGGTTTCGGGTTGTTAAGCTTCATGGTATTTGATTACTAAATTTTCTGTATAGTAATATTTGCCATATTTAAAGAAGAAATACCATAGCTAAACATGGAAACCATTATTTTATGAAAAATCTTATAGTCAAATAATCAAAATTCCCTAAGGCGTACGAACCTTATTGTAACAGTGATTCTCAAACAAACAAAAACGAATTTAACACTTTAAAGTGAATGTAAAAATTTGCAAATCATTAATTTTTTTTATAGAATTGATGCTTAATTTTAAAAATATCTAATGTGTATTTTTTTTCAAAAGAAAAACACCATTAGATTCGACATTTTTGAAACAACAAATATCATAAAAGTAAAATTATTCTTATCATCAGGTTTGCCCGCTCAGTACATTATATATATATTTTTTTTAACTTCACTATACTTATGCAGTCGCAAGACTCCCAAATGGTCAGTTTTTTTAAGTATATATATCTTTTTTTAGCTACACTCAACATTGGTCTGTTTTTTTAGTATATATCTTTCTTAGCATTAGTTGACATTTGTAGTCGCTAGGCTCCCAAATGGCCTGTTTTTTTTAGGTAGATTTCGTATGAAATACTACCTATTGGGATCGTTCCTATGTTGGAATTTCTGAAAAATTTTTGCAGATCTACACCGATCATGACCCCTAGAACCCAAAACCACCCTCAGTAAAAAACTTTATATATCTATCTATGTATCTATCTATCTATATATATATCACTTTCTTCTGGACACGATAACGTTCGTAATTCTGCACCAATCTCTTCCAAACTGATACATAAAATCAATGGGCATAAAATCTCGATTAAGTTCGTTAATGGGCAAAATCGGACCAAGGGGATGGAAATAGGGAGGGGTTTTGTGAAAACCGAAAACCCCCCATAACTTCTTAATATTTGTACATATCAAATCAGTTTAAAGTTTTTATTACTTCTAAAAATAGGGCCAAAATTTTATGTATCACAGATTTTTGATAAATTTAAAAATGGGCTCAAGGGGCGCAAAAAATAGGGTTTTCGGGAGAAAAAAATTCATAACTTCGTCAATTCTAAAGATATCAATTTCAATTAATTTTATTATGAATCTCCTTAATATTATCTACAAAATTTATATTCACAAGTTTTTGATAGGACCAATTCGTACCGCAAAAAAAAAAAAAATTAAAAACGAAAACAAAAAGGGGGTTTGAAGAAGTAAAAAATCCATAACTCCGTCAATTCAAAAGATATAAAATCCCCATGAATTTATCATATATCTTCTTAATATTGTCTACAACATCTATATAGACAAGTTATGGATAGGACCAATTCTTACAGCAAAAACAAATTAAAAATACATAGCGGTTGAAGAAAAAAATCATCTAAGTAAGGGTGTATTCAAATCCAAACTGCTTATTTTCTGACTCATTTTACAATTCATTTTTGCTCTCAGAGGCTTCCAATTGGTACGTTTTCTTACTCAGAAATTATATAATGTACCGTAATGGTCAATTTCTTGATAGAGGCAGAATATATTTTTTAAAAATGCTGTTAAAGTGGGCATTTTGAACCGAATTTCCCGATGCGGATTGTGTTGGAAAAATCATTGAATTAAGGATGCACTCAAATCCAAACTGCTTATTTTCTGACTCATTTTTAAATTCATTTTTCCTCTCAAACGCATTTAACTGGTAGATTCACTTATTCAGAAACTATATAATGTACCGCAATGATCGATTTTTTGATAGAGGCAGAATATATTTCAAAAAATTATGTCAAAGTGGGCATTTTGAACGGAATTTCCCGAAACAATTGTGTTATCACTTTCTTCTGGACACGATAACTTCCACAATTCTACACAAATCTCTTCCAAACTGATACATAAAATCAAGGGACATAAAATCTCGGTTAAGTTCGTTAATGGGCAAAAGCGGACAAAGGGGATGGAAATAGGGAGGGGTTTTGTGAAATCCGAAAAAACTCCATAACGTCTTAATTTTTATACATATCGAATTAGTTTAAAGTTTTTATTACTTCTAAAAATAGCGCCAAAAATTCATGCATCACAGATTTTTGATAAAAATAGGCTCAAAGGGCACAAAAAATAGGGTTTTTGGGAGAAAAAAAATTCTTACTTCGTCAATTCTCAAGATATCGAATCCAATTAATTTTATTATACATCTCCTTAATATTATCTACAACTTTTATATTCACAAGTTTTTGATAGGACCAATTCGTACCAAAAAAAAAAAAAAAAAAAAAAAAAAAAAAGGGGGGGTTGAAGAAGAAAAATTTTCATATCTCCGTCAATTACAAGATATAAAATCTCCATGAATTTATCATATATCTTCTTAATATTGTCTTCAACATTTATATAGACAAGTTTTTGATAGGGAAAATTCTTACAGCAAAAACAAATTAAAAATACATAGCGGTTGAAGAAAAAAGTCATCTTATTAAGGGTGCATTCAAATCCAAACAGTCTATATTCTTACTCATTTTTAAATTCATTTTTGCTCTCAAACGCCTCCAATTGCTAGTTTCTCTTATTTAGAAACTATATAATGTACAGTAATGATCGATTTTTTTGATAGAGGCAAAATATATTTCAAAAAATGAAGTCAAAGTGGGCATTTTGAACAGAATTTCCCGACGCGATTGTGTTAGAAACGAAAAATATTGCCCTACTGAGAAAATAATTGTTTATTAATCAAGTTTTAATTAATTGAAAGGAAAATAAAAACACAGGTCGCTTATAAATCTTTTCAAAAATCACGTCAGCATGTTTCATATTTTTTTTTTATTATTAAAAATGAATCTGAAAATGTGCCAGAAAATTTCGAGTTGTTGAGCATGGAAAAATATATTTTTTTAATATCGCCTTAACATGATTCTGATAAAACCAGCTATTTTATAAAAAGGAAATAAAAACTCGTCAAAAGCAGACAGATAAAACTGTTAAAGTGGATTTACATCTAATAATGATTTAGTTTTTGTTGGTGAAATTAGTATACTTAACTTCGAAATCTACCTCTGCCTGTAGGCCGGGCCGGCAGGGATTTTTTTTTTTTTAACTACATGTATTTTTTAGCTTAACTCCACATTTATAGTCGCAAGGCTCCCAGATTGTACGTTTTTTAAGTATATATATGTTTTAACTTCACTTCACAGAGGTCTGTTTTCTTAGGGCATATCTTCTTCAGCAACAGTTCGCATTCGGTCTACTTTTTTTTTTTTTTTTTTTTTTTTTTTTTTTTTAAGTACTTATCTTTTTTAGCTTCGCTCCACATTTATAGTCGCAAGGCTCCCAAATGGTCCGTTTTTACTTATTACCACTTTTTTAATACAAAAACTCTTTTTTCCGCTTTTTCTTGCAAATTTCATACAATTCCAGCCCTAAGATTATCTCTATTGCAAATGCTGTAAAAACCTATCAAGAAAACATTTCTTAGGAAATGCTGGTATTCAATAAACGGAACTTTCAGGAAAACTGCAGTAATAGTTTAACAAATTCTCCACAATGCCTCATCAAATCAAAAAACAACATTTTGAGAAAAGCGCATTTAATTTTTTTAATATTGGTTTTTACATTTCAGTAGATGCCACAATGAAAAACCCGGTCACCCGTAAGCACAATTTACTCTACTCGATAGATGAGGACGACTGCTTCGACATGTAGAATTATTTATATATATATATATAAACCTTTTGCACAAGCATCACTCCAAACCCTACACACTTAACCACGTCGCAAATAACGTCTTTTACAGAATTTGTAATATTTTATCATCAGTTTTTCATTTTCTATTGTTTAAATTAATTAATTAACTAAGGAAATTTTTTAAACTAAAACTTATTGGTATCTATAATCAAAGATTCTGAGCATTTTATGCGTCACATATGCGTGGCATTTGTGCGAAGGATTTAATAAAAATTACATAAAGAACCTATTTTTTTAATAGTTTAAATCATTTACAATATTATTTTATTTGTTTCTTTTTTATATAAAAAAGTTTTATATCCTTCAATTTTCTTTTGATGTACTTGAATGTCATACATTAATAGGTTTGAGAGTAATGTATATCACTATAATAATGATTGAAATGCAAAGTGGGCTAGTGATTTGTAAGGATACTGCTAGATATGATGCTCAGTAATTGATATGATATGTAATATCAATAATGAATGTGCTGAAATTCACGCTAGAGATTGATGACTGTTTATCAGCCAGTTGTTATCCATACAGCTTGTTGCTGAACAAGTAACGAGGCTGAAATTAATAGAGGTGATTTACGACACATTTTGGGATCTTCAAAGAAAACTTTTCATGTACTCTGCATAAATTAAAATTTCATTGTATCTTAGAAAAAAGAAAAGGAATGTGGTTTCACGGGTATTTCAAAGTCAATTGCTTCAGTAATTTTAAGGAATTCCGTAAATTCCATATTTGTACGGTATAACCCGTTTGTCTAAGAATAAGCCATTTTTTAGGTAGCTTTCATTACAAAAAGCTACCTATTGCAGCCGTTCGGAGGAAAGCGATTTCAAAAAATTTTGGTATATTTTCATCGATCATGACCCCCAGACCCCGAAACCACCCTCCGTTCAAAATTGATATATATATATATATATATATATATATATATCTGACCTATGTCACACTGTAACTCTCGTATTTATGAACCGATTTGGATGTAATTCGGTGTGTACATAGTACACACTAATGTCTCGAGCGAGTTCGTTGGCCAGCTTCATCCGCCATTTTGTTTCAAAATGGCGGCAATTTAAAATTTTTTTAAAAATTTAAAATTTGAAATTTGGTACCAAAAAATTGAAAATGGAAAAATATATTTTTCTTATGTATTTGACCTTTATACAAAGACTCCGGAGCAATTTTTGTTTCGTCTATATCTTAAAAAATGGCTGAGTTATAGCATTTTGAATTTCTAGCGTGGCTGACATTTTGAAACGTCCTGAATTTTGTCACGCGATAAAAGGCGTATTTATGAACCGATTTGGATGTAACATCGTTTATAAATAGTACATACCAATGTCTCGACCGAGTTCGTTGGCCAGCATCATCCGCCATCTTGTTTAAAAATGGAGGCCATTTAAATTTTTAAGAAAAAATTAAATTTGAAATGTGGTACAAAAAAATTGAAAATTGAAAAAATATTTTTTTCTTATGTGTTTGACCTTGATAAAAAGATTCGGGGGCAGTTTTTGTTTCGTCTATATCTTAAAAAATGGCTGAGTTATAGCATTTTGAATTTCTAGCATGGCTGACATTTTGAAGTGTCCTGATTTTTGTCACGTGATAACAGATGTACTTAAGAACCGATTTGGATGTAATTCGGTGTGTACATAGTACACACCAATGTCTCGACCGAGTTCGTTGGCCAGCTTCATCCGCCATCTTGTTTCAAAATGGCGGCCATTTAAAAAATTTTTAAAAAATTAAAATTTAAAATGAGATACCAAAAAATTGGAAAATGAAAAAGATTTTCTTTGTATGTGTTTGACCTTAATACAGAGATTCCGGAACAGGTTTTGTTTCGTCTATATCTAAAAAAATGGCTGAGTTATAGCATTTTGAATTTCTATTGTGGCTGACATTTTAAAACGACCTGATTTTTGTCACGCGATAACAGGCGTATTAGGTAGCTTTCTTTACAAAAAAGCTACCTATTGCAGCCGTTCGGAGGAAAGCGATTTCAAAAAATGTTGGTATATTTTCATCGATCATGACCCCCAGACCTCGAAACCACCCTCCGTTCAAAATTGATATATATATATATATATATATATATATATATATATATATATATATCTGACCTATGTCACACTGTAACTCCCGTAATTATGAACCGATTTCGATGTAATTCGGTGTGTACATAGTACATACCAATGTCTCGACCGAGTTCGTTGGCCAGCTTCATCCGCCGTTTTGTTTCAAAATGGCGGCCATTTAAAATTTTAAAAAAAAATTAAAACTTGAAATGTGGTACCAAAAAATTAAAAATGGAAAAATATTTTTTCTTATGTATTTGACCTTTATACAAAGATTCCGGAGCAGTTTTTGTTTCGTCTATATCTTAAAAAATGGCTGAGTTATAGCATTTTGAATTTCTAGCGTGGCTGACATTTTGAAACGTCCTGAAATTTGTCACGCGATAAAAGACGTATTTATGAACCGATTTGGATGTAATTCGGTGTGTACATAGTACATACCAATCTCTCGACCGAGTTCGTTGGTCAGCTTCATCCGCCATTTTGTTTCAAAATGGCGGCCATTTAAAATTTTTTAAAATACTTAAAATTTGAAATGTGGTACCAAAAAATTGAAAATGGAAAAATATTTTTTTCTTATGTATTTGACCTTTATACAAAGATTTCGGAGCAGTTTTTGTTTCGTCTATATCTTAAAAAATGGCTGAGTTATAGCATTTTGAATTTCTAGCGTGGCTGACATTTTGAAACGTCCTGAATTTTGTCACGCGATAAAAGGCGTATTTATGAACCGATTTGGATGTAACTTCTTTTATACATAGTACATACCAATGTCTCGACCGGGTTCGTTAGCCAGCTTCACCCGCCATCTTGTTTAAAAATGGCGGCCATTTAAATTTTTAAGAAAAATTTAAATTTGAAATGTGGTACCAAAAATTGAAAATTGAAAAAATATTTTCTTCTTATGTGTTTGACCTTGATAAAAAGATTCGGGAGCAGTTTTTGTTTCGTCTATATCTTAAGAAATGGCTGAGTTATAGCATTTTGAATTTCTAGCGTGGCTGACATTTTGAAACGTCCTGATTTTTCTCACGTAATAACAGGCGTATTTATGAACCGACTTGGATGTACCTCGGTGTGTACATAGTACATACAAATATCTCGACCGAGTTCGTTGGCCAGCTTCATCCGCCATCTTGTTTCAAAATGGCGGCCATTTAAAAAAATTAAAAAATAAAAAAAATTAAATGAGATACCAAAAAATTGGAAAATGAAAAAGATTTTTTTTGTATGTGTTTGACCTTAATACAAAGATTCCGGAACAGTTTTTCTTTCGTCTATATCTAAAAAAAAATGGCTGAGTAATAGCATTTTGAATTTCTCTTGTGGCTGACATTTTAAAACGACCTGATTTTTGCACGCGATAACAGACGTATTTATGAACCTATTTGGATGTAACTTGGTCTGTACATAGTACACCCCAATGTCTCGACCGAGTTCGTTGGCCAGCTTCATTCGCCATCTTGTTTCAAAAGGTTTGCCATTAAAAAAAAATTAAATTTAAAATTCAAAATGAGGTATTAAAAAATTGGAAAATGAAAAAGATTTTTTTTATGTGTTTGGCCTTGATACAAAGATTCCGGAGCAGTTTTTGTTTCTGAAAATTTGTTCTTTTGTTGATATCTTAAAAAATGGCTGATTTATAGCACTTTGAATTTCTAGCATGGCTAACATTTTGAAACGATCTTGTATTTGTCACGCGATAACACACGTATTCGCCTATTTCGATGTAAGAAGGCATGTGGATAGTATACATCAACACCTGGACCAAGTTCGCTGGCCAGATTCATCAGCCATCTTGTTTCAAAATGGCGGCCATTAAATTAAAAAATATATATATATTTAAAGTGAGGTGCAAAAAAATTAGAAATTGAAAAAGGTTTCTTTCTTAAGTATTTGATCTTGATATAAGGATTCAGAAGTATTTTTTGTTTGTCTTTACCTTAAAAAATGGCTCAGATATAGCAGTTTCAATTTTTATTGTGGGTGACATTTTGAAAAATCTGATTTTTTGCATGCGACAGCACTCCTATATATTAACCGATTCCGATGTGAGTGAGCATGTGCACAGCAATTACTAAGGTCTCGACCAAGTTCACTGCTTAGCCTCATCCACCATGTTGTCTTAAAATGACAGGCACTTTAAGAAATTGCCGAATTTGGCAGCCAAATATAAGTTACTTTAAAGAAAATCAGCTTGGATAAAGCTGACTAATTTCCCGAAATTCTCATTCATAATGATTTAGTATTGATAAAAATTAATATTGAATCTCCTATATTCGGTATCCACTAAATTGAGCTTCGTGTGTTTGAATAATATAAGTTGGCTTTTCTAAAATAAGGAAAATGAAAGCTACCTCTTCCTCCCGGCACTGGCCGGAAGGACTTTTTTAAATGTAATTTTATTTGAATCTCAGGTACCCTAATTTTGAAGCAATATTTTTTTTTTCCCAATTGATAGAGAAAGCATTTTATTAACGGACAGAGTTGATTATGCATGTAATCTGAGTAAACTCACTGTGCTACTTTTGATAAAAACAGAACGATCATGAAAAAAGAAAAAACTATTGCTGTTCAATCCTTGAAAAAATAAGTATGCCTCACGTTATTTCCGTCATAAATAATAGCGGGAAAATGAAATTGATACAATCAATTGGGAATTACTTTTACTTTTGTTTGTTTAAAAATCTGTAGATTTTTATTCTTTTTTGTACGTTTACTTACACATAAAATTAGTATTCCACTGCTTTAAAGTGAAAAACAAAATGTGTCATTAATTATTCAGAATTCATTTAATAAATCAAAATTTTGATCTTTTCTTTAAAAAATTTTATTCCATGATCAAATTTGCATATATTTTGCATAACTATAAATAATATTATTAAACTTTGAATAAATCTTTCAATGGGAGAGCTAAGCAAATACAATTAGAACAAACACTGTAATTAAAATTTAATTACGATTTTCAATAACTTAATCCCTCTGAAAGACCCTTTTAATGCAATATGCTGTGTCTGATACAATCATTTTTAATTATTTTCCTTTTCAAACGTTATCATTATTACAAATTTGAACTTTCATTTAAATGCTATGCTAACTTATAAAAATTAAATAAAAAAAAAATTCCCTATAGAAATTAAATATTTATTCACAAGCAGTTAAGTAATTCCTTTGATATTTCCTTTAAATAATATATAATACTGTTTTCGTTTCTCGAATTGAATTTTTAATTAATTTATTCTTCTGTTTCATAAGTTGTAAAAATTAATCATTCAGATGCTACCTTTTGCTTTTTATTGCATATTAGTATCTACAGGCTCTAACATTAAATTAGATAAATTGAAATTATTAACGGGTATTATATTTCTAAAGATATGATAGATATGAAAACATATGTACACATTCGTTGATATGCCTGTAGGAGACTTGAGTTTAAATTTAAGTTTAGAATTTACAAATCTGTTTCGTATTTTATTTATTTTATGTAATATAAAATTTGATTAAAAAACTAAAATATCAATTTCAGAAGTATATTATGCAGTAGTATATTAATATAATTTTAGAAATTTTGCTCTAAATTCATAAACTTTGAGTTAATTATAAGAGACATCAAGACAATATTATTATGAAGTCGATATGCTTAATCCTTAAATGCATAATAATGCATATCGGGATCACTTTTTATTTAACTTTCAGCAACCGCTGTATTTATATAGAAATATTTATGTTGTAAAATTAACAAAAATAAGCTATTAAATAAACTTAAAAATGTTTGTTTACATTTCTGGTATGTAGTCTTTAATATAAGAAATAAAAACACAATTCTAAAAGAATAATTTATGCATTTAAGGGTTAAGTTTTGCAAAATAAAAAATTATATAAAATAAGGTGCTTAGACTCATACTTCTTAAAATTTTACTAATTTGTAATATTTTATTTTTGACAGTAGTTTTTACTTTTAATGCAGATGTGCAACTTAAGAAAAGATTGACGTATTATACGAATAATGTATCTCTGATTTTTTTTATTATTTTTACTGTGTAATAAACCTTTCTGAGAATCATATATAATTTTTTCGAAACAAAATAAAAAATGATACATTTAACCTTCCCACCGCCGCGAACTAATATATCCGTTCACTAAGCTGCATGTTTCACGGCAATAGAAGCAATATTTAAATTAATATAATTCTAGAAATATAATGCAGCTTTAAAACATTTTGTTATGAGTAATATTCACAAGGCTTATATTCTTATACCTAATTAAATTTTTTATGTCTTTTTGAAAAATCACCTTCTTTTTAGATTTTTAAAAAAATTACAGAGAAAAAAACATTACAATTTTGCCTTTTTGCTCGGCGGTCAGGGGGTTAAGAGTTAAATGTGTTGGCCCGTAAATGCAACAAAGTTATTTTACTTAGAATTTAAACGCAAGAACTGTACATAAAATAAAAATTTTGCACAGGCCAAAATTTCCAAGCTCGGCAGTAGAAATATTTTGTGAACCGACCCAACCCGGCACAAAATATTATTGGTTCGGCTCGACATAAAACCTAAAATCTCAGCCCGAGCCCAAGTATTAAATTAAGACGCTTTTCTCCACGAGGAATTTCTGGCTCCGGGGGTTACATTATAAATTCCCCGGTGGCGGAAGTGAAACTACACTTTTTGATCATTGAAAACACAAAATCTCAAATCTTCAGGGGAGACATCTCATTGTGGCAGGGGAAATGCCCCCCCCCCCTTCGGGCCACACCCTGAATTCAACACTGCCGAATCCAGTCTCGTATAAAACTAACAGTGTGACCCGAACCCGGCTCGGCCCGACTGATATTCTAAGAAACATAGATTTTTAAGCCGATATGGTTAAAAATTATTTTGTACGAGAAGTTCTGACAAAAATTACTTATTTTAGCTTTTTTAATGTTTATATTCTTCGTTTTTTTAAAAAGCGGCCTGGTTACGAAGTTCAGGTACATCCGTTCCAAAATAATGACACTCTCTAGGTTTATTTCTTCCTGTCCAGATGTAAACTCTATGTATTTTTTTCTCATGAATCTATTTGCCTGTAAACGATTGCATTATCATTAATATCGTTAACCCATATTCCATGGCATGTATACTCAATATTTTGAAAATTGCTATACAGTAACATCTTCTAAGACGGTATAGCACAGGAGAGAAGAAAAATCCTTTATAAACAAGTTCTCTTCTTACATCGTCTGTTGTAAATAACTTATACTCTCTCGACACGTATTTTTATTCATTTTGTATAAATCAACGCATTTTTCCAAATAAGAGAGAATTCAGTCAGAAACAGATTTTTTTACAGCTTTACTTCACTTTGATATACTATTCTTTAAAAATAATATCATTAATTTTTTACTGTAGGATAACAGTAATTTAAAAATATATGTATTATTTTGCAAACATTGTTGGAACCGGCCAAATTTTACAGATTTTTGTATCGGCCGGATTTTTTATTCGGGCGGCGTCGGAACTGGGCCTGAAGCTTTCGACCCATGCGGACCTCTATATAAAATTAAGTCCTTGGACGGCTCAGCAAGTCCCGGTGAAAAGAATTGGACGCAGCCCGGCCCAAGTCTTCAGAAAGAAGTAAGGCCTATGCTCGGCTCGACTCTAATGAACGAAAATTGACCTGACCCGTTCCATGGATCGGGCCTTGCTAGGGCTTTGGACTCGTTCAGATCTCTAACATAAACATGACGGAATGAAGTATCAGCATTGTAAGAGCAAAATGCAAACATTGTTAAAGCATTTAAAACATTTTTCTAAAAGAGTTTTTCATTCAAATATATAAATCGTTAGTTATGAATATACGAGGGCAGTATGATAAGTACCTGGCCTCGGCCAGAGATGGTGCTACTAGAATTTAAAAAAGGATTTATTTAGCAAAAATGATCTTTCATATCAAATCTGGCCATTTGCCAAATCACTAAGTTGTTTAGTTTGTGAGTGGAAGCCATTTGAATAAAACAACTTTGGCAATATTTCAAAAATGAAAAAAAAAAATGAATATTGAGCAGTGATAAAAAACCTGTTTTTGAAAAAGAAAACAACTGATGAGATTAAAGCAAAACTTTAAAAAGTTTATGGGGACTATGAACCTTCGTTACCAACCATAAAATATTGGACAGCTGAATTCAAAGGCGCCGTACAAGCATTTTCGATGAAGAACGTCCAAGTCCCCCAACTGAAGTTACGGCATCAGAAACAATTGAAAATATCCATGATATTGTGATAAACGATCAGAGAGTGAAAGTGCACGAGATTGCTGAGACTATGGGCATCTCAATTGAACGGGTGTAAAAAATTTTAACAACAAATTTGGATACGAAAAAGCTTTCCGAAAAATGGTTGCCGCAATTGCTCACTATTGACATTAAACACACTCGTATGCCAATTTCAAAATAATGTTTGGCGAAGTTAAAGTAAAATCCAAATGATTTTTGGCATCGATTCATAATTGTTAACGAAACATGGATTTATCAATGTGCACCAGAAACTAAAGAACAGTCCAAACAGTGGGTTTTTCGTGGCCAACTTGCGCCAAAAATGGCTAAAGCGACTTTATCTGCAAACAAAGTCATGGCTACAGTAATTTGGGATTCATGCGGCATTTTTCTCGTCGATTACTTTGAAAAAGGTAAAACGATTAATGGAGAATATTATTCCAACTTATCGGATAGTTTCAACCATGTTGTGAAAGAAAAAACGTCAGCATTTGGCGAAGAAAAAAACTCTCTTTCATCAAGACAATGCATGCGTGCACACCTGTGTCCTTGCCATGGCAAAATTCTATGAATTAGGATACGAACTTCTCTCGCATCCACCATATTCGCCAGATTTAGCCCCTTCGAATATTTTCTATATACAAATATGAAAAAACGGCTCGATGAAAAAAAATTGGTCTCTAACGATGAGGTTATTGCTGAAAAAAACGCCTATTTTGAAGGGTTGGAGAAATCGTACTTTTTAGAGGGAATAGAAACAATAGAAAAACGTTGGGCTAAGTGAAGCTAACTAAAAGTAGATTATGTTGAAAAATAAAATACATTTTTGACATAATAATGTTTTTTTCTTGTCAAGGCCAGGTACCTATCATACAGCCCTCGTATACAACTTCCAGCAACAGTTTCAAAATGATAGGAACTACGATTACCAACTCATTTTGATATTAAATAACATAAAATATCCGGTTTCGGTTTATACAATAATGGAAGTATTTTACAAATATTTAAACAGAGAACTTTTGCTGAGTGTGAAACGTGATGATGTCATTGGAAGTGTTGGAAGTGCGCTCGAATTCAATCATTGACATCGTATGCAAACTCCTCCAGTACGAATTATTGTGGTCCTGAATCAACGTTGTAAGGACGCAGCTTGTTGTGATTTACATCACTCACACTATATTATGACACTTCATATAAAGCAAAGTAAATAAGTTGATAATATAGTGAAAACCTGTTTAACCCGTTCTATGCACGGGAGTTCATGAATTTAAATCTAAAGCCAAAATTAAAAATAACTATTCGATTTAGTAAAATATTTTTCTATTTCGATTTAGTAAAGTATTTTTTAATGAAACTTAATTTATCATATTACTATGGTAGCGGACGATAAACCAATATCTTTGGAATAAGGTAATAAATAGAATAAAAAGTTTTGTTGGTGTTTGTGATAAAATGTTTGCCTTTATTTAAAAAAAAAATGTAATAATTAAGCGCAATAAATAATCTCTAATTATTTGCATGCGAGGTAAAATGATTATCGTAATACCCGCTGGAGATTTTTAGTATTGCAGCGTGGCGCACGCAATATGTATATCTCTATTTATTTGCATGTGAGGTAAAAGAATTATCGTAATACCCGCTACAGATTTTTGGGGTTGCAGCGTGGCTTAGGTAATATGTATATTTCACATTGTTTAAAAAACTCGCGCGATTACGGGTTGAACATAAAAATAAGTATGAAATTCATGCGTTAAGCATAGATTATGAAATACTTTCCATCCCTTCCTGAATGCTCTAACAAAACTTCGTTATTTAGGGAAACAAGGTATATAAGAGAACTAAGTAACATTTTAGAAAACGCATAAAACATTTGAAAAACTGTTCATCAGTTACCGTCCATAGCAAAAGAATATCCCACTTCTTTTGAACAACCCTGCATTTAATCTGTAGGTTGATATATATACTATATAATATGGAAACTTAGTTTAGCAAGAAAACGCATAACAGGTTAAAATTTCTCTTTCAGCAATTTATACTAAAAGATGGAAACATACTTATATACTTTTGTACAACCCTGTAGTTAACATATTTCCTTTATTGCACGCAACTATTTAGCTAAATTTTAATTAAAATTAAAACAGTTTTAAAACTACTGAAATTTCATTTCCAGAAATTATCATTTATAGACGGCCATGTATCCAATTCTTTGCGTGACCCTGTATATCATTTTATCTATATTCTACAAACATTTCTTAGCAAACAAAATGCAGTTCAGCGTAAAAATGCATAATTCATTTAAAAACCACCTTTAAGTAATTTGCAATCAGACACAATAACCATTACGAACTCTTTTGTGTAACCCTGTATATGAGTTACAGCATTTATACGCACCATATACTATGCATAAATATAGTGAAACATAAAAGAACATAACATAATTAAAATGCATTTCCAGCAATCATCGCTACTGTACAGTACTTCGGATACAGTATAGTAGCTGAAATCTTTTGTGTGGCCCTGTACATGCTATGCACTTCGTATTATACATGAAATAAGTTATAGTAAAACTCAGCGACGGATATCAATTTCATTATACATGAAAATATTAACTTAATTAAAATATGCCGCAAACAATTCCCTCCACCCCTATATTATCATGTAACGGAATTCTTTTGTGTGGCCCTGTAAATGAATAATAACTATATTCTACAGTATTCATATTTTAGTGCACTTGATAAATGCGTATCAATTTTATTATGTTTAAAAGTATGTAACATCATTAAAAATCATCATTAAAACTGTCAGACATTTGTCGAGCAGAAAATTGGTGTAACAGCTTACGCGAAGAATTACAAAATAAAATTTGCAGACAGAATGAAATTTTTGATACCTAATTATACTTCAGATTATAATAATTACCATGAGCCTAAATAAACTTGTATTTAAAGCACTTTTATATTTTTAATACAAAGTTGTATTTAGCTAGAACGAAATTTTGAAAATTTCAACAGTATATTATCCTAAAAAAGTATTTTTGGAACAATAAAAATGAAATTTTAGGTTCAGTTTAGACAGACTACAATGAAACATATATTTTGAAAATTTCTTAAAAAGATATTCAGAAATTTTTAAGATATCCTGCGTGTTATGTCCAAAAACGTAATTGTGAGAAAAATGACTTGAAAGTTTCGGAAACGCCGCTCCAGTTATTGAGTGGGTATAATTCTAGTAGCCATAACTGCTGTTCTCATGGAAATTTCACGGAAACAATTACATCTAAATGTTCAGAAAGGATAGAAGTTTAACATTTAAAAAAAAAAATAATTTTGAAACTTTGAAGATTTAAGGGTCCTGAAACCCGTTAAAGAGGCCTAAATAAACTGTAAGAAATTCGCAGTGTCGATAACATCTGAATCCCTGATTTATCTTGGAACTGTGACAACACTATAGTCCCTGTAAAGGAACTATAAAGGCTACACTCTTCGTTTCGAATACCGAATACCATATATTAAACTTAATAACGTATAAGAGTTAAATGGAAATCCGAGTAAATGTACGAAAGTTAGAGCAAGGGGACACAGCCAGGTAGCCAGACAAATAGACAAATTTAATTTATAAATAACGTTCTCATATTTTAGAAAGAGTTAAAAGGGAAAACTTATTATTTTCTGCACTTTAACATATTCCGGAAAATAATTTTTTCTATTTCTTATTAAATTTGCAGATCTGCACTTCCCACAAAGAGCGCAGAAAGCTAATGCATATACTGATAAATCAAAATGATGAATAGTTGCGTTTAAGAAATTCATTTAACGCTGAGAACTATGACATTTCACCAATACCTGTTGAAGCAGTTTGCTGCCGCATTTCCAATTTGTTCAAATCTATCGACTGTTGTGGTTTATATATTGGAATCCAATAACGCCACAATAAATGATTTATGAGTATAGGAATATATCGGAATTTTATTATTTTTCATTAAAAATAATTAAATTAAGCGAAGTGATCAAGCTCTCCCAAATCTTATCAATTTGTCGAAAGAAAATTCATAGGATATATTATAAGATAATAAGTTTAATAAGTTAGTCATAAGTTCCTCTTTTAACACTTTCAAAAATAGATGTAACGTATTTATAAATTAAATTTGTCTGATGCCTGGCTACCTGGCTGAGTCCCCTTGCTCTAAATCTCTCTATAAATGTCAAAATGAAACGTCAATCATAAAGAGAAAATATTCCTCATCACACTTTCCTAGTACCGGTGGTCGTACTTGTCCTGAGATTTCAAGACAAGGAAATTCTTAGGTACCAGCATTTTTCTTACAGAAAATCTTTTATTAAATAAAGCGAAATTTCACACGTTTATCCTAGATGTATTTTTCTATAAAAAAAAAATAGTGATAATTGTCCTGAAAAATTCACTGAAGCGTACGACCCGTGCTACTACGCATCAGGACTGCTATTCAGAAATTCCAAATTCATACCAGAATTTGCTATTAGTAATTTTTGTTCTGATTAATGGTAGAAATTTCGTAATTACACACAGTAAAAATCTTCTTTCAGAATTTCCGAATAAAAGAGGGGACCAAAATAACAACTCTGGCAAGCAGGCGAAATTAGTAATATTTGTTGCTGTTTCTTAGTAGCAATTACGATTACATAAAGCAAAAAATACTGTTTGGAAAAAAAAATTAGGAAAATATGGTGGGAGAAAGCATAGGGAATTTGAGAAGAAGGATTCGCCACTGTTGATGTGTTCCCGAAGATTGTCATTTATTCGTCTTCTAATACTTAGTTACCTTTTCTTTTTTTTACATTTTAATTTTTTTTCTTAAGAAATCTCTAGAAATCTCAGATTATATAAAACGAAAAATTCTGTATTAAAATAATGGTATACTAATTTAAAAATTTTGTGCTCTTAACTCAAACAACATACGTAAGTTTTCCCTGTCGCGGTTCGCAAAGGACTAAATCCAGTTAAAGTATTTATATATTGTACACAATTGTACATCTAACATTGCGGGGGAAAAAATTATAAAAATTAATTGCATTTCAAATCTACAATATAAACGCCACACGTCGGAATAAAAATATTTTATCAAACTAAAGGAACTCAAAACCTTTAAAGTTTCGAAATTTTAATTTTTTTATATGTTAAACGCCTATCTTTTCTGAACATTTTTATGTAATTGTTTCCTTGAAATACCCATTACAACAAAAGTTATGGCTTTTAGAATCATACACGCTCAATTGCTGAAGCGGCGTCTCCGAAACGTTGAAGTTATTTTTCTTCAAATGACGTTTTTGTGCATGACGCATAGGATCTCGCAAAAACTTCTCAATATTTTTACAAGAAATTTTCAAAACTTATGTTTCATGTTAGTTTGTATAAACTGAACTTAAAATTTCCTTTTTATTGTTAAAAAGATGTTTCTTTAGGTGATTATACTGTTGAAATTTTCAAAATTTTGTATTAGATAAATAAAACTTTGCATTAAAACTATAAAAAATTTTAACAACAAATTTGGATATGAAAAAGCTTTCCTCAAAATGGTTGCGCAATTGCTCACTATTGACATTAAACACACTCGTATGCCAATTTCAAAATAATGTTTGGCGAAGTTAAAGTAAAATCAAAATGATTTTTGGCATCGATTCATAATTGTTAACGAAACATGGATTTATCAATGTGCACCAGAAACTAAAGAACAGTCCAAACAGTGGGTTTTTTCGTGGCCAACTTGCGCCAAAAATGGCTAAAACGACTTTATCTGCAAACAAGGTCATGGCTACAGTAATTTGGGATTCATGCGGCATTTTTCTCGTCGATTACTTTGAAAAAGGTAAAACGATTAATGGAGAATATTATTCCAACTTATCGGATAGTTTCAACTATGTTGTGAAAGAAAAAACATCCGCATTTGGCGAAGAAAAAAACTCTCTTTCACCAAGACAATGCATGCGTGCACACCTGTGTCCTTGTCATGGCAAAATTCTATGAATTAGGATACGAACTTCTCTTGCATCCACCATATTCGCCAGATGTAGCTCCTGCGAATATTTTCTATATCCAAATATGAAAAAACGGCTCGATGAAAAAAAAATTGGTCTCTAACGATGAGGTTATTGCTGAAAAAATGCCTATTTTGAAGGGTTGGAGAAATCGTATTTTTTAGAGGGAATAGAAAAAATAGAAAAACGTTGGGCTAAGTGAAGCTAACTAAAAGTACATTATGTTTAAAAATAAAATACATTTTTGACATAATAATGTTTTTTTTTTTTTTTTTTTTTTTTTTTTTGTCAAGGCCAGGTACTTATCATATAGCCCTCGTATACAACTTCCAGCAACAGTTTCAAAATGATAGGAATTACGATTACCAACTCATTTTGATATTAAATAACATAAAATATCCGGTTTCGGTTTATACAATAATGGAAGTATTTTACAAATATTTAAACAGAGAACTTTTGCTGAGTGTGAAACGTGATGATGTCATTGGAAGTGTTGGAAGTGCGCTCGAATTCAATCATTGACATCGTATGCAAACTCCTCCAGTACGAATTATTGTTTTCCTGAATCAACGTTGTAAGGACGCAGCTTGTTGTGATTTCCATTAATCACACTATATTATGACATTTCATATAAAGCAAAGTAAATAAGTTGATAATATAGTGAAAACTAGCTGTTTAACCCGTTCTATGCACGGGAGTTCATGAATTTAAATCTAACGCCAAAATTAAAAATAACTATTCGATTTAGTAAAATATTTTTCTACTACTGCGCATTTTTTTAATGAAACTTAATTTATCATATTACTATGGTAGCAGACGATAAACCAATATCTTTGGAATAATGTAATAAATAGAATAAAAAGTTTTGTTGGTGTTTGTGATAAAATGTTTGCCCTTAATTAAAAAAAAAAATGTAATAATTAAGCGCAATAAATAATCTCTAATTATTTGCATGCGAGGTAAAATGATTATCGTAATACCCGCTGGAGATTTTTAGTATTGCAGCGTGGCGCACGCAATATGTATATCTCTATTTATTTGCATGTGAGGTAAAAGAATTGTCGTAATACCCCCTACAGATTTTTGGGGTTGCAGCGTGGCTTAGGTAATATGTATATATCACATTGTTTAAAAAACTCGCGCGATTACGGGTTGAACATAAAACAAAGTAAGAAAAATCATGCGTTAAGCATAGATTATAAAATACTTTCCAACCCTTCCTGAATGCTCTAACAAAACTTCGTTATTTAGGGAAATAAGGTATATAAGAGAACTAAGTAACATTTTAGAAAACGCATAAAACATTTGAAAAACTGTTCATCAGTTACCGTCCATAGCAAAAGTATATTCCAATTCTTTTGAACAACCCTGCATTTAATCTGTAGGTTGATATATACACTATATAATATGGAAACTTAGTTTAGCAAGAAAAGGCATAACAGGTTAAAATTTCTCTTTCAGCAATTTATACTAAAAGATGGAAACATACTTATATACTTTTGTACAACCCTGTGGTTAACATATTTCCTTTATTACACGCAACTATTTAGCTAAATTTTAATTAAAATTAAAACAGTTTTAAAACTACTGAAATTTCATTTCCAGAAATTATCATTTATAGACGGCCATGTATCCAATTCTTTGCGTGATCCTGTATATCATTTTATCTATATTCTACAAACATTTCTTAGCAAACAAAATGCAGTTCAGCGTAAAAATGCATAATTCATTTAAAAACCACCTTTAAGTAATTTGCAATCATACACAATAACCATTACGAACTCTTTTGTGTAACCCTGTATATGAATTACAGCATTTATACGCACCATATACTATTCATAAATACAGTGAAACATAAAAGAACATAACATAATTAAAATGCATTTCCAGCAATCATCGCTACTGTACAGTACTTCGGATACAGTATAGTAGCTGAAATCTTTTGTGTGGCCCTGTACATGCTATGCACTTCGTATTATACATGAAATAAGTTATAGTAAAACTCAGCGACGGATATCAATTTCATTATACATGAAAATATTAACTTAACTAAAATATGCCGCAAACAATTCCCTCCACCCCTATATCATCATGTAACGGAATTCTTTTGTGTGGCCCTGTAAATGAATAATAACTATATTCTACAGTATTCATATTTTAGTGCACTTGATAAATGCGTATCAATTTTATTATGTTTAAAAGCATGTAACATCATTAAAAATCATCATTAAAACTGTCAGACATTTGTCGAGCAGAAAATTGGTGTAACAGCTTACGCGAAGAATTACAAAATAAAATTTGCAGGCTGAATGAAATTTTTTATACCTAATTATACTTTAGATTATAATAATTACCATGAGCCTAAATAAACTTGTATTTAAAGCACTTTTATATTTTTAATACAAAGTTGTATTTAGCTAGAACGAAATTTTGAAAATTTCAACAGTATATTATCCTAAAAAAGTATTTTTGGAACAATAAAAATGAAATTTTAGGTTCAGTTTAGACAGACTACAATGAAACATATATTTTGAAAATTTCTTAAAAAGATATTCAGAAATTTTTAAGATATCCTGGTGTTACGTCCAAAAACGTAATTTGGAGAAAAAATGACTTGAAAGTTTCGGAAACGCCGCTCCAGTTATTGAGTGGGTATAATTCTAGTAGCCATAACTTCTGTTCTAATGGAAATTTCAAGGAAACAATTATATCAAATGTTCAGAAAGGTTAAAAGTTTAACATCTAAAAAAATTAAAATTTCGAAAATTTTTAAGCTTTAAGAGTCCTGAAACCCCTTAAAGAGACCGAAATAAATGTTAAGAAATTAACAGTTTTCATAACATTTGAATTCCTCATTTACGATGGACACCGTCTCTGTAAATGAGCTATAAATGCTACACACTTCATTTCCAATACCGAATATTCTATAGTAAACTTAATAACATATACAAGCTAAATGGAAATCCAAGTAAATGTACGAAAATTAGACAAAGGGGACACAACCAGGTAGCCAGACAAACATACAAATTTAATTTATAAATAACGTTCTCCTATTTTAGAAAGAGTTAAAAGGGAAAACTTATTATTTTCTGCACTTTAACATATTCCGGAAAATAATTTTTTCTATTTCTTATTAAATTTGCAGATCTGCACTTCCCACAAAGAGCGCAGAAAGCTAATGCATATACTGATAAATCAAAATGATGAATAGTTGCGTTTAAGAAATTCATTTAACGCTGAGAACTATGACATTTCACCAATACCTGTTGAAGCAGTTTGCTGCCGCATTTCCAATTTGTTCAAATCTATCGAGTGTTGTGGTTTATATATTGGAATCCAATAACGCCACAATAAATGATTTATGAGTATAGGAATAAATCGGAATTTTATTATTTTTGATTAAAAATAATTAAAATAAGCGAAATTATCAAACTCTCCCAAATCTTATCAATTTGTCGAAAGAAAATTCATAGAATAGATTATAAGATAATAAGTTTAATAAGTTAGTCATAAGTTTCCCTTTTATCACTCTCAAAAATAAGTGTAACGTATTTTTAAATTAAATTTGACTGGCTGGCTGGCTACCTGGCTGTGTCCGCTTGCTCTAAATCTCTCTATATATGTCATAATGAAACGACAGTCATAAAGAAAAAATATTCCTCATCACTCTTTCCTATTACCGGGGGTCGTACTTGTCCTGAGATTTCAAGACAAGGAAATTCTTAGGTACCAGCATTTTTCTTACAGAAAATCTTTTATTAAATAAAGCGAAATTTCACACGTTTATCCTAGATGTATTTTTCTATAAAAAAAAAAAAATAGTGATAATTGTCCTGAAAAATTCACTGAAGCGTACGACCCGTGCTACTACGCATCAGGACTGCTATTCAGAAATTCCAAATTCATACCAGAATTTGCTATTAGTAATTTTTGTTTTGATTAATGGCAAAAATGTCGTAATTACACACAGTAAAAATCTTCTTTCAAAATTTCCGAATAAAACAAGGGACCAAAATAACACCTCTGGCACACAAGCGAAATTAATAATATTTGTTGCTGTTCCTTAGAAGCAATTACGATTACATAAAATAAAAAAAAATACTGTTTGAAAAAAAAATGGGAAAATAAAGTCGGAGAAAGCATAAGGAATTTGAGAAGAAGGATTCGCCACTGTTGATGCGTTCCCGAAGATTGTCATTTATTCGTCTTCTAATACTTTGTTACCTTTTCTTTTTTTTACCTTTTAATTTTTTTTCTTAAGAAATCTCTGGAAATCTCAGATTATATAAAACGAAAAATTCTGTATTAAAATAATGGTATACAAATTTAAAAATTTCGTGCTCTTAACTTAAACAAATACGTAGGTTTTTCCTGTCGAGTCTCGCAAAGGACTAAATCCAGTTAAAGTATTTATATATTGTACACAATTGTAAATTTAACATTGCGGGGTAAAAAAATTATAAAAATTAATTACATTTCGAATCTACAACATAAACACTACACGTCGGAATAAAAATATTTTATCAAACTGAATTGTCAAGGGAACTCAAAACCTTTAAAGTTTCAAAATTTTCGAAATTTTAATCTTTTTAGATGTTAAACTCCTATCTTTTCTGAACATTTTTATATAATTGTTTCCTTGAAATACCCATTACAACCAAAGTTATGGCTTTTACAATTATACACGCTCAATAGCTGAAGCGGCGTCTCCGAAACGTTGAAATTATTTTTCTTCAAATGACGTTTTTGTGCACAACGCAGAGGATCTCGCAAAAACTTCTCAATATTTTTACAAGAAATTTTCAAAACTTATGTTTCATGTTAGTTTGTATAAACTGAACCTAAAATTTCCTTTTTATTGTTTAAAAAATGTTTCTTTAGGTGATTATACTGTTGAAATTTTCAAAATTTTGTATTAGATAAATAAAACTTTGCATTAAAACTATAAAAATGTCTTAAATAGATATTTATTTAGGTTCAACGTAACTGTTGCAATCTGAAGTATAATTGGGTACAAAAAATTTCATTCTAATTTCAAAATATTTTTGGTAGTCTTGCGCGTAAGCTATCATACCAATTTTCTGCTCGACAAATGCCTGACGCATTGGAGCACCTCCTATAAATGCTAATTCTGCAGTTTGCAATTTTTTTTTAAATACGTGATATGAAAGAACATATTTTATCTTATATCCCAATAAGTATTGTTTTTTAAAATCATATTCATTTTAAGATATTAAATAAAAATAGCAAATAAAGCCTTTGTGCATCAATATTAAAAAGCAGAAAAACAATGTTTAAAAATGCACAAATAATACATGAAAAACAGCAAACAGCTGTTTCGAATCTATTACTGAGCTTTGCTCAGCCTTGCTTTTTCTAGCACACTGCTCCTTTTTCCCTATCTTGCACTGAAGAAGAATCTCGCTCTTAGATTCGAAACAGCTGTTTACTGCTTTTCTTGTATTATTTGTGCAATTTTAAACATTGTTTTTTCTGCTTTTCTGCGTTGTTTTTTCTGTATTGCAAAGCTTTTCATAATCATGCCATATTTGTTCATCTAGTTAAAAGATCCATAAATAAAACCTATTTATAATTACATCCTTTATTTGAATTTAAAAGCCATAGCTCAAGTTTTCAGGCTAGTACAGCTTAAAAAAAAGTCTCTAATTTTTCATTGTACAGAAAATTGTATATACTGAGTGGCAAGTAAAAATTAAATTTAAAAAATCAAAAAAACCCGACTGCGTAAAAAGCGAGCTAATTAATTATTTCTCATCAATGTGAAACTATTTTTTATATTACATACCTATTTTTTTATTTACTTGTATTGATGACTTTTAATTATGTTTAAATGTTAGTTACTATCTATAAACACTGTTTCCATGAGGTCTATAGATGTCTATGAAGGTTAGAGTTACAGTAAAGTTAGAGATCCTACCTACACAACTTCCATGTTGTGTAATATTTAAACGGAGCTTCTGACTGTAAAATAGTCATTGAAACATAGTCTTCATTTTGAAAGACCTATCCAATGATATGCCACTCAATATGGTGCGTGAAAAAAAATTTCGTCTCTACAGCCATTTTTTTTATTTTACGGCCTCCATTTTGAATTTATAAAAACAAAACCGAGCTATAACCATCGGACGGTTAAGACGAATCAACAGAGATATCATTCATTAATATTCATCTAGCCGCTGGGATGTTTCGAGGGTATAAAGAGATCCACATACCCAGATACGCTTGAAACACATAACCCTTCTTGGCCGCCGGGCTAAAAAAAGAAAGAATTCTTATATTTCAGAATTTATACATATTTCGGGGAATAAAATTTCAGCTTTAATTTCTTTTTCATTTTTGCAGCAACGCATTTCTCACAACAAGTGCACAACTTTTACTTTATGAGCATATGCGTCAAATATAATGATAATTGAAAATGATTGATATTTACTTTCAGGGAATTCAGTTAAAGCTACAAGGTATGGCATTTCATCAATACCTCTTGAGGCAGTTTGCATTTCAAATTTCGCAGGTTTGCTGATAAACCAATCGAGTGTTGTGGTTAATATATCGAAATTCAATAATGCCTTTCTAAATGATTTATTGCTATATCATATACTGTACCGCTGCATTGTGAATACATAACAATAATTAAACTAAGCGGGTAGATTAAATTCTATCGAATATGAACAGTTTGTCGAAAGAAAAAGCACGTGTAGTGAGATCTGTCAAATTGAAATTAAAAATCATACCAGATAAACTCTTAAAGAGGGATTTTATACGTACATATCATCATCATCATCATCATCATCAACCGTTTTCAATCCACTGCTGGATGTAGGTCTCCCCCAGATTTTTCCAATGTTTCCTGTCTAGTGCTTTAGTCATCCAATTTACCCCGGCTACTTTTCTGATTTCATCACTCCATCTTACTTGAGGTCGTCTTCTTGGCCGTTTTACATCTCTGGGATACCACTGTAGGGTGTTTGTGCTCCATCTATTGTCTTGTCTTCTTGCGATGTGCCCAGCCCATTTCCATTTTAGCTGTTTAATTCTTTCAATGATGTCAAAAACTTTCGTCTGACTTCTTATCCAGGTTATTCTTTTTCTGTCTCTTCTAGTTATACCTAGCATACATCTTTCCATACTTCTCTGTGTTGTTTGTAATCTTTGTACCATCCGTTTTGTTAGCGTCCATGTTTCTGCTCCATAAGTTAGGACAGGCAGAACACATTGGTTAAATACCTTTCTTTTCAAACACAGGGACATGCTACTCTTCAGAATAATATTGTTCTTCCCAAAAGCACTCCATCCATTTCTTATTCTTCTATTGATTTCATTCATGATACTATTATCAGATGATATTTCTTACCCAAGGTACACATAATTTTGCACTTCTTTAATTTCAGTGTTGTTGTAGACGATTTTCTTTTTTGATGCAAATGAATTGAACATCACCTTAGTCTTTTCCAAATTTATTTTTAATCCCACATTAATGCTAGCTTCTGCCAAATCTTTTAGCATATTTTCCAATTCATCAGGACTGTTACTGAAAATTAAAATGTCGTCAGCGAATCGGAGATGACTTAAATATTCCCCATTTATTCTAATCCCTTTGTTTTCCCAATCCAGCTTCTTGAAAGTATTTTCTAAGACAGCAGTAAAAAGCTTAGACGAAATGGTGTCTCCTTGTCTTACCCCTCTTCCAAGCTTGATCTTTGCTTTTCCTTTGTCCAAGTGGATGGTTGCTGTTGCTTTCTTGTAAATCTTCTTTATAATATTGATGTAAGGTTTGTCTATACCAATGTCCTCCAGAGATTCTACTACTGCTGATATGTAGACCGAATCAAATCCTTTTTCATAATCAATAAAGGCAAGGCAAAGAGGTAAATTATATTCCTTATGTTTTTCTATGAGTTCCCTTACCGTTTGGATATGATCCATTGTGCTGAATCCACTTCGGAATCCTGCTTGTTCTCTAGGTTGAGCTGAGTCCAGAGCTGATTCAAGTCTTGTCGTTAAAACTTTGATGAAAATTTTATAAATCACTGACAGTAAGCTGATTGGACGGTAGTTTTTAATGTTTTCCTTCTCTCCTTTCTTGTAAAGTAGCACCATCACAGCATTATTCCAATCTTCTGGTACATCTGACTTCTGGAGACATTTGGAAAACAGTAAGGATAGCATTTTTGCAAATTCTTCTCCTGCTTCTTTGATAAGGTCGATTGTAATTCCATCTTCTCCGGGGCATTTACCTTTTGTCATAAAATTAATGGCTTGTAAAACTTCGTCTGTCATCACTGGGATTATGGCATCGGTTTCTGTTAAGTTTTCTCGTGGATCACATAAGTTGATTTCCCTCTGATTTTCACATTTATATAAATCGTTATAGAATTTTTCGACAATGTGTACTATTTCTTTATTGATTTTGGTGATTGTTCCATCTGCCCTCTTTAGAGCAAAAATACCTTTTCTTCAAACACAAAGTTTTCGCCTAGCTGATTTTAAACTTTTGTTATCTTCTAGAATTTTCTTGACAAGATCAGAGTTAAATTTTCTGATATCTTCTGTAACACATTTTCTTACTGTTTTACATAATTCAGCATATTCAACTCTTGATTTAGGATCGTTTTTCTTCATTTTAAATTCTCTGCGTTTCTTCATCAATCTTCTTGTTTCTTCTGTTATTTTCTTTGTCTGCTTTACTTGTGCATCGCCGGCTATCTTCTTTGCAATATCTTGTAGAGTACTGGTTAGTTTCTTGTTCACTACTGTAATATCTTGCTCTTCTTCTAAAGTTGATTGAAGTACTTGGAAACGGTTTTTAAGTTCCAAATGGAATTCTTCTTTATGTTTCTGGAGATTTATTATATCGATTGATTTCTTTGAGTGTTGCAAAAGCTTCATTCTTTCCACTTTAGTATTTAACAGCAGTTTGCATCTAACCAACCTGGGATCACTTCCTGTATTGAAGTTATTGAGAACGCTGCAATCCTGAATAAGATGCTTTTTGTTTGTTAAGATGTAGTCGATTTCACTTGTTGAGCCATTTGCACAACGCCATGTCCATTTTCTTTGTGGCTTTTTCTTGAAAAATGAATTCATGATATACAACTGTTCACATTCTGCAAACTCAATCAATCTGTTTCCTCTTTCATTTCGCACCCCATATCCATGATTTCCTACTGATAACTCACCTTTCTCTTTTTCCCCAATTCTAGCATTCCAGTCTCCCATTATTAATTTTATGCAGCATTTTCCCTTTTGATGCATTGAAGCTAATTCTTCATAGAAATCCTCAACTTCTTCATCAGTATAGCTTACTGTTGGTGCATAAACTTGGGTAATTTGCAACTTGTATCTTCTGGACACCTGTATTACTAACCTTGCAACTCTATCTGATGCACTATCATATTCTACGATGTGATTCTTCCACCTTTTATGAATCAGAAATCCTACACCGCTTGTTCTTCCGTCTTTTGTGCCTCTGTAGTATAATACATGTCCGCTGGCAAGATCTATCTTCTCTTCTCCTTTTCTTCTTACTTCACATAATCCTAGGATATCCCAGTTGATTCTTTCTAATTCTTCTTCAAGTTCCTGTACACGATTTTCCGAAGATAGGTATCGTCCATTATACGTAGCCAAGGTCATCAACTTATGGCAGCCTAGCCGAGCCCGGTTATTCTTAGCACCCTCTGTCTTCATGTCTTTCTGATCGCTGCCGTAACCAGGAACATTCAGACCGCCGGGAATTAAGGGCCGTGATTTATTTTGTGAATTCATGGTAAAATAAGGGGGGTAGGTGGCCAAATTCCTCCACGCTGGCCAAGCGGGTTGGAGGAAGCCCATCCGCGTTCGTTCCCCATGCACTAGGCAAGGGTACTAACAATACGTACATATATATATATATATATACTAGGGGGCTCTGCACCCTGCAAGCTACGCTCGCCAACCCCCCGTTCAGACACCGCAGAATCTAAAAACACGCTAATCTGATCGGTTTAAAAAATATTATAGAAGATTGAATTATACTAAAAAAAAGCTGTGCAGATCTCCCTGTAAACGTGTTTCCATTCAATTTCCTTTGATTTCAAAAATTTAATTTTGAATCAGTTGCTGTTAAGACATCCAATAGTTGTTTTCGTATTTGATTAAAGAGGATCAGTTAAACGTTTGAAAAGAAGCTAAAAATAAAAGGAATTAAGTGTACAGAGTCTTTGTCTCCCGGTATTTTAAAACAATTTCTATAACATTAGCCTAAGTCATGTGACTATCATCAAGAGTTCCGGGCGAACCACTTCGCTTTTTATATTCCTGGTGCCATTTTGGTACTTTAATATTAGCCAGGTACAAGTGATAAGTCGCCAAATATTATTCTATCGCCATCATTTCATCTATATTATAATAGTCCAAGTCATCTAACTGCCATAAATAAATACGCTCTGATCCTTTCGCTTTTCATATGAAAGTTTGGCCCAGATATCATATACGGCCCCATATTGGAGCGATTCTTTTCCGACGCTAATTTGGGGAAAAGATCAACAGCATAAACAACAACATCCGGCTTATCAAATCAAGCAAAATAATGATACTATGGCGCCAGTTAAGTACCCGTTGCGTATATGACATTGGCGTCAAAGAAAAAATAGCGCCGATATGGGACCGTATGTGGCACCTGTGCCGAAAGTTTTCCATTTCGATTTAAAAAAAATCAATTTTTTTTTCCGAATAATACTACATAAATGCATTGTCGCAAAGAGTTCTTGGTACTGTTAGGCTAGCCGAGTTCAAATCTCGCCAATAACTATTTTTCAACTCGCCAGTTAGCATTTTTTTTTTCGAGTGGTAAATTATAACATTGCTTTGAAGTTGGAATTAAATGTCATCGTTTGTTATATCATTTAATATTTGGCCAGATACCATATACTCACCCGGTTTGGCGTGATTTTTTTTACGAAAATTTGGCGAAATCCTCGTTTTCGAATACCAGTTACATATGTATTTTTGGTACTACTTAGTTATCCCGTCGACCAAAAATCTATCACCAAACTATAAGATTAAGTGCCAATAATGGTTGATAAATGTCACATTCACTTGACTTTAAGCAAATTACACGTCTTTGCGTCATCAAGTGATTTTTATTTCGACGTTTTATTTGTATATTTATTAATGTTATACTATTTTCTTTGTTCTTTCGTTATTTAAAATAAAAATTATGTCAATTTGTATAATTTGGCGAGTGGTTTGGCGATTTTTTTTGGCGAGTGGTTTGACGAGTAGTACCGTATTTTTTAATTATCTTCTATTATTTTTTTATTTTTAAAGGAAAATAACAAAAAAAATAATACTATAGAAAAAAACAATTTATATAATTAAAAAAAAGAAAATAAAGTAAATAAACACTTATTATTAAATAAACAACAATAGCCGGGTTACCATGTCAACCAAAATAATGCCATTTGGCGCCAATTAGGTACCACGGTGCGTATATGACATCTGTTCCTAATATTTTTCTTTTCATTTCGTTTAAAAAAAATAAAGAAGTGAAAGCCATTTATTTTAAATGTTTCTGCTTGTATCTCTCTATTCTAAAAAAAAGTAACTACCGCTGTCACCGCCGCCGCCGCCGGTTTTGATTTTTTTGTGACCGGAGGTCTTTCTTCGTTAATATTAACAGAAATAATGCATACAAAAATATGAAAATCGGTGGTTTTATACAGAAATGTTTGATAAACACGCTGATGCAGACAGTTTTCAAATCGAAGAATTATTTTAAGAGTTATTTAATGCTAAAGTTGGACAAAATCGTTCCACTAAAAAAGTTTTATAGCAGCAAAAACTATGCATGGCAGTGTAATCATTTTTAGATCATTTTATGCGTTAGAATTTGCCGGAGTGCAGATTGCATTAATTTTTTTATTTTGACTCATTTTTTCAGGTTTTATTTCTATTTTAAATTCAAATTTTCAGCATTTCTAGAGATATTTTTTACAGATTTCAGAAAATTGTACTAATTTAAACTGTTGCCAACTGTATAAAAAGCGCAAGCAATAATGTTTGCTTCAAATTAAAAATTTATTTACACGTGACTATTATAAACAGGAAAAAAACTTTCAAATTAGAATTAAATAATTACGTATAAAAAGCAGGAACTTATTAAAAATTACGTCATAAAAAGTATACACGTGAATTTTAAAAGAGAAAGGATATTGTAAAATAATAAATTCATTAACATGCGTTAGAAATCTTAGGAGAAATTACGTCATATTTACGTCACATTATAGTTGTTACATAAAATGAACACAAAATAATATTGCAAAAAAGTTTAAATTTAGAAATTGCGCTAGACATTTATTTGATATTTTGAGAATTAATTTAAAATGTCTCATTTAAAAGAACTTTCTTTTCGCTTTGTTAAAAAATACCAGGAGACAAAGACTCTCTTTACTTAATTCCTTTTATATTAGCTTATTTTGAAATGTTGTTACACGTGTATACGTCATCAAGTTATTTTTATTTCGACGTTTTATTTGTGTTTTTATTAATGTTGTACGAATTTATTTGTTCTTTCGTTATTTAAAATAAAAATTATATCAATTTGTATAATTTGGCGAGTGGTTTAGCGATTTATATAATTTGGCGAAATTGGTCGACAGAATAATCAAGTAGTACCGCAGCGGATTTGGCGTTAAAATTCCCCAATCAAAGAGAAATGAATAGAAATTCGTTTATAGGGAGATCGCCACTGTTTTTTAAATTATAATTCAATCTTTCGAAATCTTTTTAAAGCCGATCAAATTAGCGTGCATTTAGAGTCTGCGGTGTCTGGACGGGGGTTGGCGAGCGTAGCTCGTAGGGGGCCGTGCCCCCTAGTTAAATAAAATGATAATGAAATACAAATTGAATTATGAATAAATGTAACACGATACATTTCTTAGCCTACATTTAAGGGATGCCAGGCTTCTCGCCAAATTAGTTTAATAACCTTTTCTAAAATCTGAAGAAAAAAAATATCTGTTTGATTAAAATTTGAGTTGCCATCATTAGAAAAATGTATATAAAATTAGAAAAAAATTAATATTTCGAAAACTAATTCGAATTTAAAAATTCTAATACTAGTTTTGAAATCTGCGGATCAATATTGATTTTTGGGGTTAATTTCATCGCAAAGTATTCCTTTTTTTAGGAGAAATCACCGTGAAACATAATTAGTTGTTTAATCAGTCGATTCAAAGAATCATTACATTTCAGGAGTTTAATATATTCGTTTCATAAATTCGTTTCATTAGGATTTTATATATACTAGGGGATCGTACCCGGGCTTCCCGGGTTAAAGAATATAGGTGAAATCATTTTTTTAAATTGAAAACCAATAATTTTTTTATATTCCATAATATTTTTAGATTGACAACTTACATTAAAAAAGCATTTTTCATATGGAAAATACGAATTATACAATCAAATAATTTTTTTAATTTATCAAAAGCGATATTTTCTTATTAGCCGCATGCTAAGAGTTATTTGCCAAGATTTTGCTACTTATGGCATCCTTTTATATTCTGATAATTTCAGAGCTTATACATGTCTGGTAAATTTGTGGTTTATTTATATTATTTTATTTATTTATTCATAGGGAATTTTTTTAATGGATATTAGCCGTAAGAAAATGATGAAGTCTATATTTTGTTTTAAGGGCAAACGGATTAATCTTTCGTAATCGAGCTCCGCGCGATATAGATAAATTAAAAAATATTTCATGGTTAAAAATTGTTTTTAAAACAATAGACAATCAGTAAACTGAGATGGACTTTGCAAAGTTATTCCATTAAATAAAAAAAAAAATCCTATTTGGTGATCTAAAAATTTAAATTGTACGATTATAAATATGTTAGATTTGTTGTTTTTTCAATATTATTCTTTTATTTGTTTATAAAAGATGTATTAATTTCGTTAATTTGCCTTTCACAAATATGTTAGATCGGTGGTTTTTTTAATATTATTCTTTTATTTGTTTATAAAGGAAGTATTAATTTCGTTATGCAAAAATAGTCAGAAACAAATGCTGAAAAATGTTTGTTGCTTTATGTGAAAAATGTTTATTATTATTATGTATTGAAACCGGCACGTGATAAGATAAACTTAAAAAAAAATCATGCTTAAAAATTATTTTAGAAAATATAATACATCAGTCAATAAAGATAAAGTTTTTAAACAAATTGCATTTGAAAGTAAATTTTTTCTCTATGCGACGAAAATTGAAAATGTAACGATGGTCAGAAGATTGAAAAATATACTTTATAAAGATACTCTAAATTTTTGTAAAACATTGCGTTTTATCAGTGTCTGATTTCGATTACATTATTTTTAAATGTGAAGCATTTTCACCTGTGAAGAATTTCAAAGCAGCTGGGCTATAAAAATGACGCACTTCTACAAAACATAATTCAGGTTTAAGAAATAAAATACACGTTTTTTTATAAAATGACGTCATTTGCATCCGCTAAAGCAATCCACTTTTACAATCCAGTTTTAAACTTCGTCTATAGAAAAGTGTGCATATGACGTCATTATCACAGAATAACAGACAATATTCTTGACATAGTCCATATTTTAATTTCAACCTTTTTTTTAGGTTTTATGAGAAAATGGCAACAGAAAGATATCTCCTATTTTCGACTATTTTCCGTTTACTTTCAATGACTTTCAATGAAATGAGGTACTTTTGTTGCCACGATAAGAAAAATGTTATTAAAAACTACAAAAAAATTAATATCTGAAAAATAAATTGAGATACAGTTTTCAAACAAATTGCATTTAAAAGAGTATTTTTTTCCTTATACGACGGTGTAAAAATTTAAAATGTGCGATGTTTAGAAGTTTAAAAATTTGCAGTAGAAAAAATTGCAAATCCAAAATTTTATTTCAAATTTCAAAGTGTTGCCATTCGCAAAATGACGTATGCGTTACGCACAGATATGTTTGTCCTTTATAATATAGATAGGGTAGATATCAAATTGTGCACGGTAAAAAAAAAAAAATAAAGATTAAACTGACATTCGTAGAATTACTTCCTAATTTGAGTTAAAAAGGCATAGCTCAAGTTTTCAGGCTAGTAGAGCTTTTAAAAAAAGAAGTAATTGCTATTTTTCAGAATTTATACATATTTCAGGAAATAAAATTTCTGCTTTAATTTCTTTTTAATTTTTGCAGCTACGCATTTCTCACAGCAAGTGCATAAGTTTTACTTTATGAACATATGCGTCAAACATAACGATAAGGCAAGTTGATGGATATTTGCTTTTAGGGAATTCAGTTGAAGCTGCCAGGTATGGCATTTCATCAATACCTGTTGAGGCAGTTCGCATTTCAAATTTCGCAGGTTTGCTGATGAACCAATCGAGCGTTGTTCGTTAATGTATCGAAATTCAATAATGCCTTATTAATTGATTTATGGCTATAGCATGGACTATATTTCTGCATTGTGATTAGATTTAAAAAATTAAACCAAGCGGAAAGATTAAATTATATCGTATGTTAATAGTTTGTCAAAAGAAAAGGCACATGTAGTGAGATCTGTCATATTGAAATTAAAAATCATAGAAGATATACTCTTAAAGTGTGGTTTTATACGTTACACATACAAGGTGGCCATAATTAAACTAACAGTATCAGAGTGTTCTGTATCCCGATCTAATTGAGAGTGTGACGCCAAATTTGGTAAGAATATTAAACAAGACGAGGGACGAAGAATTCAGCGAAAAACAAATTAGTTCCAAAAGTCACCGCTAGGGGAATATGTGACACTGTCTAACAGAAAAGAAAATTAAAAAAAAAAATGCAGAATCAATACTAAAATAAAATTACCTTTTATTTAGCGTTTTTAACAATTTTAGTATTGATTCTGCATTTTTTTAAAACTCTCTTTTCTGTTACACAGTGCCACATATTCCCCTAACGGTGACTTTTGGAACTAATTTTTTTTTGCGGAATCCTTCTTCTCCCGCCTTGTTTAACTTCAAACAAAATTTGGCGTCATTACCTCAATTAGATCGCGCTACAGAATACCCTGAATACTGTTGGCCACCTTGTATGTATATCAAATTGTGCGCTGTAAAAAAACTAAAGATTAAACTGAGATTCGAACCTACAACCACAGTCTTGTGAATACTAATCTTCCGCGCTGACGAAAAAAATTGCGTCTTACTTGAGAGGATATATTTTAGCCTTTGTATGGTCCCTTGAATTTCAATACCAGTATTTTCTAAAACTAATCTCCGCCCTATTAAATCGTAAATAAGTAAAGTGACGAATACGTTTAGCAAATACTGATCCTAAAATGCAAGGAAATAAATTCAATTACGAAGGTCGCCATTTTTAAGGTTTCATTCATCTGAACAATCCCTATTCGTCTCACTCTTCTCTCTGTCACAAAGTTCGTTCTAAGAAATTGTATAAGTTAGAGTCTTGAAATTTTGCAAACTTATGGCTGAATACCTCCGATTAAACGACAACCATGGATTTTTTAAAACGTCTTGGATTATTTTAATTAAATGAATTATTTGATCACATCCGACCATTTCTGCGACCCTAAGAAAAAGATCTACTTTACTTTTATTTGTTCACTTTCGTGTGCAAAATTTTCCAAGAAAATGCTGGGGAAAAGTGTAGACTGCTAAGTCAAAGTGATATTGGTAGTTGCGTTCGAGGAATTCATTTAGGAGTCGTACGGGTGCTTGAATTTCCAGACTTAGAAATTCTTCGGTACACAGTAAAAAAATCCATAGACTTTCCGTTTTGGAAAAGGCGTTGCCTTTTCTGAAACGAATAGATTCTTTTGAGAATGAAAAGTTTTAATTTACGACCCGATTAGTTTCACATCTGCAATGAAAGTAATCTTTTTGGTAATGAAAGATGTCACTTTCATTGCAGATGTGAAACTAATCGTGTTGTAAATTAAAACTTCTCATTCTCAAAAGGAATCTATTCCGTTTCGGAAAAGGCAACTAGTTGCCTTTTCCAAAACGGAAAGTCCATGGATTTTTTTTACAGTGTGCCAGTATTTTCTTATGGATAAATCTCTCCTTAAATAAGACGAAATTTCGTCCGTTTAAGCTACCTATAAAAACATTCTGATATTTTACCTTGAAAGTAACGGCAACCGTACGAACTCTGCCATTATTAATTCTAAGTTATGACATCTTACCAATATCGTTTGAGACAGTTTGGTGATTTTTTTTTTAATTCCGTATATGTTTTTCACAGTACCGTCGACTCTTGTTTTAATATTTTAGAATATAAATGGGAAACAATGCCATACAGGATGATTTATAGGTATAACATAAAATATTAAGTTGAATAAAGTGCTTTATCTACAATGAAACACTTTCAATATTCTCACGTTTTTGGAAGGAAATAATCAGAATTGATATTCTAATTGAAAAAAAGAATTGTAATCACTAAGTATAAAAGTATTATAGGGTTCGTACGGGTCCTTGAATAAGAAATTCTTCGGTATCAGTATTATCTTATAGAAAATCTTTGCTTAACCCCTTGGAGACGAGCGACCGGTATACGTGCCACGTAAGGTGCTCAGAATCCGTGATTATTCTCACCAGTAAATTTTTATTGTAAATTTTGTCTTATTTAATACAAGCATTTTCCCGATTCAATTAGGCAAAAATTTCTGTTTTGAAAAACTGGTGATAAAAGATTAATAATTCAGTAAAAGACGCTCCTCCCGAAGGGGTTAAGGCGAAATTTCACCCGTATATAGATTTATTTTTCTATTAAAAAAATATTGTTATTTGGCCTTGAAAATAACTGTACCCGTACAAACTCTGCATAAATATTTTTTTTTTTTTTTTTTTTTTTTTTTTTTTTTTTTTTTTTGAAATAACACTTTTAAAAGTATTCTTTTCAACACAATAATCACGCTTTTCTTATAACTCATGTTATTCCAAAAACATACTGTTATATTGCATTAATTGGCGAGGGTCCGATTATGAATGATTCAACGCTTTAATTTGGGATTGATAGTAAAAGAGAACTAGTGAATTTTATTTCATTATAATTTTTGATTTGAAAAAGCCACAATTTTGTCTTTTTCTTTTTTTTTCTTTTTTTTTTTGTGACATGGCAATGGGAAAGGAAAAAAAATATATATCATCCAAAATAGTTATTTAGGATTAATTATTAACACTATTATTCAATTGGTAAATAAATCATATCAATTGTAAATTTCCAAATGGATGAAAAAGTCCGTGACCAAATTCGAACCAGGGATGAGTTGGCTGAAGTCGCCAATGCTCTACCAGCTAAGCCACCCGAAAGAATCTGCAGGACTAATTCACCCAGCTAATGAAAATAAAATCTTTTCACCCATTTGGAAATTTACAACTGATGTGATTTATTTACCAATTGAATAATTGTGTTAAAAAATAATCTAATATGATTACGCATGCAGCGTTTACTGCAGTTCCAAATAAAAACTGCAATTTATTCTGTTGATTCAGATATAAAACCAGATGTTGCGATCGTTAAAGGTTAGCTGTGTGAATTAGCCTTCCCGATTCGTCAGGTTGTGGCTCAGTTCATAGAGCATTGGCAACTTCAGCCAAGATATCCTTGGTTCGAATCCTGGCCCGGAATGTTTTCACCCAATTGGAAATTTACAACTGATATATATTTAGGATTTCTAAATTATTTTTTCAACGTAAAATCATACATTAATAATATTTAAGCTACAAATATTTAAGCTACAAATATTAATTAATATTTAAGCTACGAGTAGTAAGTCAAAATTACGTCCATTTCTAATCATATCATACTATTAAAATATTTATTTGCTTAAAAGACGTTATAAAAACACATTCAAATTAAATTAAAAACTCTTTATTTACATGTTTCAAATCATTTTCTGAGTCGTCGTCAGAATGTATAATATAAAATTACAAATGCATAAGGAAAAATGGAAAAAATCATTGAAAATAAACAAGTAATGATGTAACGCGCCCTATATTTTTGCGATTTCGAGCAATCGAACATATTTTTTTCTTTGAAAAATAAAATACACAAGAAGCATTTCAAAATTTTGAAATATACCAATTTTATGTTGTCTATATTCCCCATGAAAACATATTTATCTTATTTTACCTTCTCAATTATCGTCCAATGATTGTCATGTATTATCGGATTTTAAAATTTAAACTGTATCTGTTTTATATTCATTTACTGTGTAGGAGTGACTGCCCTACAGCCATAAATATTTATTATTTGCACATTTCCTTTTATAATGCCATTTAAGATTTATAAATCTTATAAAGATTATAGGACCACCTTTAGCTATTACAAATCTTTTTTATGTTAAATAGGTTCCAGACAGTAACATTTTTATGTGCCTTTAACACTAGAACCGCCGGAAATTTTACTGAAGTGTTATAAAAATATTTTAAACCGGAAATTTTAATTGAAACTATTTAACTTATTTATTTAATTTATTTCTTCGAAATACATTTTAAACTTATTTTAGAACAAAATTTCTGGTGATTTTACTTTGAAAATAACAGACTTTCACCAACTATTTTTTTAAATCAATACAAATCAATACTTAAAATAAAAGACAATAAAATAATAAAATAAAGTCAATTTAATCTGCAGGTCTCGAATTGTAAATGTCTTTCAGGTTATCATTGTAGCGTGGCGTACGTAATAAGCATTGCAGTAAACATTTAATTTTTTGAATGAAGACGTTCAACATTTTTTAACAAAACATTTTTAGAGGTATAATTCCTAAGTTCTGAAATGATTTTATTACACCTTCCTCGTCATCAAGTAACTGCCAAATCGTAAAATCCATGTCAGTGTCAGTAATAAATGTAAGTTATAATTTAAAAATAAATATTTTCTATTCAAAAAATATCAAATTAAAAAGTTTTACGAGATTATGATGGAATAATACTCATAAAAAATGTTCACGTTCAATAAATAGTAAATGTTAATCTTTGGCACGGTTTACAATAAAAATCGTTTGCACGCTAAGGGTAGAAATAAATGGCGCGATACCATACATTTTGGCATAGTGTTGATAGAACGAAAAAGTACAACAGTTTTTTTTTTTTTTTTAATTATTATTATTTAGTTTTAGTTTTTGAGGCGTTTATAATTTTTTTCCTAACTGACATAATTGTTTTAAATATTTAAGCACAAGAATTGATTAAACAGTTATTCAATTTGAATTTCTTCCCTTTCTATAGTAACAGAATTTTTTTAGAAATTATCACTTGAAAATTTGAGGTTTTGGCGCCAAAGATAGCGCCAAATCACAAAAAATATGAAATATCTCATGAACTATTAGACTTAAAATAATTAAAATGTTAGTACCATTCGATTCAGCATACAAAAATGCACTAAAATATGTTATCAGTTGAAAAATAACTATAAAATCAGATTTTTAAGGAATTTTTTAAACGTTCGTTCTCTTTTTTACCCCCCTTAGGGGTGGAATTTTGGAAAATCCTTTCTTAGCGGCACTCTATGTCATAAGAAGTATTTTTACACCGATTTTCAAGATTTTACGTTCAGTAGTTTTGGCTACGCGTTGATTAATACAAAATCCAGACTTTCTTTTATATCTATAGATACGGTATATATGGGGAATTTTTTACAAGAAAATGGTAATTTTCGGATAACCATAAGGTATGATTTTTATTTTTTTACATTTTTATTTCGCTATTTCACACAGTTTTTATAAACAGAAAATTATACAAAAAATACGAGTTATGCATCTTTGGTATCTATATATCCTCAATTAATGGCATGAAATTCCATGCAACAGTTTTTGAGAAAATCCATTTTTTTTTAAATCGAAAATACAATTTTATCTGATTAAATATCAATATCTATGGGATGATAATAGGGGGAATATATTGTCAGATATGTAGCTACGCCTGGGAAAAAAATCAAGAAATTTGATTAAAAGGAATGTTTCCAATGCTTATCAGGCCCTGTGAATGAAAAATCTGCGTTTATTACAATAAAAGTAAGTAAACCTGCGCGCTCTAGTGGTGAAGAGGAGAACGAAAATAATTGTGCTAAGCCTGTCATGTCTATTGCGATCGACGAATGGTTAAAAGCGATTTCCCGCCATATTTTAATTTTAGTTTAATGTTTGTTCACATCAGTGGAATTATTTATTATTGCATTAAAATCCAAAGATGACGTATCACATCATTTATAAATACAGTAATACATAAATCTTAAGCTGTACTGAAACCATTTAAGTAATTATGATGCAAGAAAATAAAGTTGAAAGATTATACTTGGATATATCTTTAAGGAAAAGCCACCTAAAAAAGAATTTGCCGCAAAGAAACTTAAATTGAAGAAGTTAAAGAAATTTAGAAATGCTTTTGTGTGTGCGTTTACACACTTGTTGTTATTACTTGTTTATTTTTAAGATGATTTCATTTTCGGCGGGAAATAGGAAGACAACCGAAGTTTAGTGTCGGTCGAACGCTACAAATAATACATTATATGTTATAAGAAAAAAAAAGTGAAATTTATATATTTGTTTACAAATTACATGTTTATGAAAAACATGCTTAACGTGCTTCGTTCAAGTTGCCGAGTTCCTATTAACAATTTCACTCAGTTTTCTAACAAGTAAAGGTACCTTATCCGTGGCGGCGATTTTCGATTTTTATAGCTCATTCGATTCGTCGCATCGAGCTAAATAATTTTCCACCTCGCATATCGGCTATTGAGTTTTAATAATGACAGGGGGCCGGGTCAAAGTTTAAAAATTTGCATAATGCAGGGCTACCAAAGGCGACTCTTTTTATATTTAATTACCACCGCTATTTTAAGAGAAAAAATTGTTGCACGTTTCTCTTGAAGATGTTGTCACAGTGTATCTGAAAAAGTTCTGTTTTATAAAAGTGGTGCGAGATAGAATTAAAAAATAGTGCCTGTGGCAGCACTGTAATGCGAGTTGCCGAAAATAAAACAGTAGCAGAAAATTCCTTCGCATGCAACTGTACGCAGATGTTCCGCAGGTAATTAATCCGCAGGTAATAAATCTCAGGTAATGGAACTCCAGCGATTTCTAGAGTTCCATTACCTGAGATTTATTCTGTTGAGCTGAACCAGGTTTCAGACCAGATGCTATAATCATCAAGGTTAGCTGGGTGAAAAAGTTCTACCAGATCTGTCCGGGATAGCTCAGATGGCAGAGACCTGGCGGCTTCAGCCAGAAGATCACTGGTTCGAATCCTGGTCCGGACATTTTTCGCCCAGTTGGAAATTTACAGCTGATATAGTACCTTTACTTGTTAGTAATTTTATATGTCGCATATCATCTACTGAGTTTTAATAATGACAGTGGGCCGTGTCAAATTTCAAAATTTCATTCATTGAAAAACAGATACCCTCAAAGAAATAAATGAGATTTAAGTTGACTAATTGATTTTACAGTGCCATACATTGCCAATAACTACTATAATGTTATATTATTGCTGTTATTATGAGAATTTGTAATTGCAGATAAAATATTAGTTTGCTATTTGACAGGCAGGCTTTTGCAAGTTATGATGCCCTAGTCTAGTTTTGTTCATCTTGTCAATACTTTTTCCCGAATTACGAGCAAAAATCTTTGTAACCACAAATTGTCGGTTCTTTTGTTCGTTTTTCAGTCACTTCGTTACTTGCGGAACGTCTGCGTACGGTTGCATGCTAGGAATTTTCTGCGGCTGTTTTATTTTCGGCAGCTCGCATTACAGGGCTGCCACAGGCACTATTTTTTAATTATATTTCGCACCTCTTTTATAAAACAGGATTTTTTCCGATACACTGTGACAACATCTGCAAGAGACGTACCACAAAACATTTCTCTTAAAATAGTGGTAGCAATAAAATATAAAAATAGTCGCCTTTGCCAGCCCTGCATTATGCAAATTTGTAAACTTTGACCCGCCCCCCTGTCATTATTAAAACTCAATAACCGATATGCGAGGTGGCAAATTATTTAGCTCGATGAGAATAATCGAATGAGCTGTAAAAATCGAAATTCGCCGCCAGGGACTAAAATACCTTCACTTGTAAGGAAAAGCGTTATAAGTAAGCGAACAAACTTAATGCTGGAATCAGGCTTATTTTAACCCAGTTGCGCCACCTTGTGGACGGAGTGTTAATTCACATACGCGGGGTTTTAGTGTGTCGCGTATTTTCTAAATCTTCAGACATTCATAGAAATGAGTTTTGTTTGCCACATTTATTGCAAAATAATGACGTAGCGTGAGGGGCATCCAGACGCACTTAACACCACGAAATTTCTTTTTCCTTATCATAGGCACTTCAGTTATAATCAAGGTGAAAAAAACTTTACAATTTTAGTGGTGTCAGTAAGAAAACAGTTAGGTATCTACCTATAGTTCACACTCCATCAGCTACGTGGCGCATGACCTTGATTGATGTGACCTCGCATTAATCTTGCGGTTACTTCTCCCATTTAAGATAGGACGCTTACTTATATCGCTTTGCTTGTAAATAGTACACCAATTTATTTGTTATTACAGGGTTATAAATGAACCCCGTTTACGAGACAACACATCAAATCTACAATATAAAATATCATGCACAACAAAACACGTAATACTTTTCTTTAATTTTTGATAAAATACCTGGTGGGAGTTGTATTTTAATTTCATTTTGTTATCTATCTATATATAAAGGACAAACATATCTGTGCGTAACGCATACACTATGACGCAAAAGTTTAGACAATGAAGAAATTCTTACATACTTTGAAAAATATTTATTCAATTTTCAAATCACTGCTTGAAATTAATGTGCTGTACATATAAACAATATTTATAACAAAGAAAAGTGGAATTGTGCATATTGCAATAAATTAAATGGTAACAAAAATAAACTGCTGTCTCAAAAGTTTAGACACAAATTAAATAAAATCGAAATAAACAATTTTTAAAACCTGGTTACGCATCCATGCTTATGTATTACGTCATATACACGAGATTGCATGGAAGAAACTAAATCTTGCATAGTTTGTGGATCGATATCGTACCATGCATTCTCAATAGATGTCTTAAGTTCCTTTTCAGAAGAGTATTGTCTAGCGTTGCTATAAACTTTGCGACACATGATGCTCCAAAGGTTTTCTATAGGGTTAAGATCTGGGCTACATGCTGGCCAGTCGAGAACTCTTATATTATGGGAATTAAACCAAGATTTTGAATGTTTTGCAGTGTGAATTGAAGCATTGTCTTGCTGAAATTCCCACTGAGGACCCCCTAGAAGCTCAGCAAATGGCAGTAGGTTTTCTTCTAATGTCTGTGTATAATGCTGTGAAGTTTGACGACCACTGGTGAAGGTCAGAGATACTTGTCCAATATAGCAAAAGGTTGCCCAAAGCATCACCAAGCCCCCTCCTTGTCTGCGACTAAAAAAACGTCGAGGTTCCTTCCGCAAGTCATGCCAATACGATAAACAACCATCTGGACCATCCAGATTCCACTTTTTTTCATCGCTAAATATGACTGACTGCCATTTCTCTCCATATGACATATGCTTTCGAGCCCACATAAGTCTTTGTAACTTATGATATGGTTTCAGAGCTGGTTTCTTCTGCATTTTGCTATAAACGATTGTTCCTTTTTCCAAAATTCGTCTACGAATCGTATCCTTTGATACAGAGAGTCCCGATGAGCTTTGAACTCCACGTACGCTCATTTGTTGAGTACTCGCTAGTCTTTGTATCAGGCGATCCTCTCGTACATTTGTCACACGTGGCCTCCCAGACCGACATTTTGCTTTATATTCGGAACCACTCGATAAAACTCGATAAATAGATTTTTTTGACCTATTAATAATAGCAGAAATTTCAGAAACGCTCTTCCCTTCACCTTTCAACTGCCAAATCCTTGAAACCTCATTCACTTGAATTTCTTTAGCTCTCGGCATGTCGACTATGAAGCGCAATCGTTTGCAGAACTTAAGTACTCCAAATTTGTGACATCATCGATTCTAAATTTGCATATGCCAGCGAATATTCAAAGAAATTTAGAATAGTGTCTAAACTTTTGCGACAAGCACATTTGAATTTTTATGAAAAAAATTAGTATTATAGCAAATAAAACGACTGTCTTTTGTACATAGCATTTTAAATCAGTTTTTGAAAATATTTACAGGTTTTTGTAATTCTGACGTCATAATTCTACATTTTAAAGCTGAATGACGTCATTGTCTAAACTTTTGCGTCATAGTGTACGTCATTCTGCGAATGGCAATACATTGAAATTTGAAATGAAATTTCGGTTTTGCAATTTTCACTGTTGCAAATTTTTAAACTTCTAAACATCGCACAGTTTCAATTTTTACACCGTCGTATAGGGAAAAAATGTACTTTTAAATACAATTTGTTTGAAAGTTCTACCTCAATTTATTTTTGAGATATTAATTTTTTTATAGTTTTTAGTACCAATTATGCAATTATGGCAACCATTTCTATTAAAAGTAAAGGGAAAATAGTCATGGTTTATTTTTTTATATTATATCCTTATTGATGCCATTTTCACATCGCAAATAAAAGTAACTTTTTTTCTAATTCTTGAACAGAAAATGACGTCAGCCACTCAAAAAACACAAATTCTTCTTCATAAATCAAAAGATTGAAGAAGATATTTCAATATTTTTACATTACGCTGATACTGAATTTGAGACGCTAGGCAAAATGATTCCGTGAGTAAAAATGATGTCATATTTAAAACAAAACGATCATTTTCTTTGAAAAAACTAAATATTTGACCAATAAAATGCAACTAAAGGCAAATTTTTGAATGGTAAATTTTCGCGGGTACTGAGATTAGAACTTAAATTTTATGCGAATGTTCACAGGAAAAGTTGTATCGGAAAAACATGACTTTAAGTTTGGAAATACATTCACTAACAATGTATTGCGCATTAAAATACTTTTAAATTGTGAATTTGAGTGGTGCGTATGTAAATTTTGAGAATGTGAAAATAACGTACAGTTTAGATTTTATGGGGGGGGGGGGGGGGGATTTATGATGTGACAAAGCAAAATCTTTTTTACTGATTTTTCATCCCGTAAAAACAAACGTAAGGGCCTCAATCGATAACTTTAACATAATTACTCATTTTGATTACGTATCTAATACAGTTTAATTTTTCAATAATTTAAGCAATTTGAAGTTTTTGAAAATAATGTTTTGGTAATTTTAGGTTAAAAACATTATTTGTTTTAAGAGTTAGATAACCAATGCAAGATGAATTTTTTATTGTAATTATTTTTGTAGGTTTAATATAAATTCGATCTAACAGCTCCATTCTAAGCATTTTAATTCGCCGAATTTTGACGGGTTCCAACTCGTATATATAAAAGCCGTTCTCTGTGTGTATGTCTTTTATACAAATCTTCAATTTTTGACCGATTTGCAAGAAACTTCATGTACATACGTTTTAGAACGTGAAAAAGATCACTGTCTACTTTCAAATATTATCAGACCACTATTTATCCCTTTTTTCTACCACTTCCATAATTTAACATTATAGAAATATCTCTTTTTAAATCTTTCTTAATTCAAACGTTTGTTTCCTGTTGCCACATCCAGAAAAAAATGACACAATAATGTGAAAAAAATAAGGATAACGCGTGTATTTTGTTTCTATTTGCCAATAAAAATTCAGATTTTCTTGCTATATTTTTGCATGTTTGATATTGACGTCATTCTAAACAGAAATTTTACATTTTTTTTGTATATAAAATAAAAACTTTAACTATAAGAGCGGGAAAATAACGTAGCACCTCAATTTGAATTTTTTTTTTTTTAATTAAAACATCTATTTTAATACAAAGTCAAATTTCATGAAAACAATTTAAGAAAAAGAAAAAATGGCTAGATATGACGTCACATTCTATCAAATCTTTTAAACGCGCAATCAAACTCATTGTAAACATATGGCTCCTATATTTTGCTTACTACTTCGATTGTATACTACAGCCATATCTTATAGCTATACGTTATCGCTAAGTGTTGTATTGGTTTAGATTCATTGCTAACATTTTCTGTGATTTATAGCAAAAAGAGAGCGGTTATTCACATTTTCAGAAAAAAATCTTGACAGATGTCTTGATTTAAAATTTATGGAAAATGACATCATTTCATCTAATCATTGTAGATTTAATTTCAGTGAAATTTCAAAATTTCCAGATAAAATTTTAGTAACTACTACCTCATTTGAATGTATTTTTTTTTTTTTTTTTTTTTGCATTTTCCCCCGTATTGTGAGAGATATTGTATACTTCTGTTACGCGCGCCAAAGAAAACATGTATTTTGATTTTAAAAGTAAAAAAAAATAACGCAATGTGTCAAAAGAACATCATTTTTCTGAATTTAAATTTCGCGAGTTCCAAAATTAAAACTAAAAATGTGAATTTTTTCATAAACGTTAAGTTAAGGCTGTTCTCAAATCCAAAGGAGCTTTTTTCTGACATATTTTTAAATTAATTTTCGTTCGAAAACGCATGAAATTGGCAGGAGTTTTTATTTAGAAACTATGTAATCGAAAAATAGTTTCCATATTTTGGTAAAGGTATAAGATCTTTCAGATGCTGTTTTGAACTGAATTTCGAACGCAACTGTGCAATAAAGGAGAAAAACCGGCCGTCACGCAACCATAATTGCTCATAACTCGATAAGTAATTTATTTATGAAAAAAGGGAAAACTTATTTCAATTCAAAATCGCTTTAATAGTCAGGCCTACAAATTTTAAGCCTTTACGTTTAATGAGTCAGAAAATGTGTCAGAAAATTTCGCGTTGTTGTGCAGGGAACTGGAGAAGCACCTTAAGCATTACTGCAGGTTAGTGTTTTGTAATCAAGTTGCATGCCAGATAGTCGCTTAAAACATAAGTCATTCTATATTGTTTTAAACAAAGGTGCATGCCATAATACGTGTCAGGCACACTAATTAAAATAAGAATACCCTAGCGCACGTCCCCATTACTAAAGATAAACCCGTCAATATACTTAGAGATAAAAATAGTTCTGCATTTTTCATTCAGCTAATAAGACTAATCCTTCATAATTGATTGCACATGATTATATAACTTTCCTCTATATTTCCATGACTGAGCAACGGAAAACAATATGTTATGCACTAAAATCTTCCCTAAAAAACTAATAGTGCAAGTTGCATGGAAATCCGTTCTGGAGAATTCAAATTATATGCACCCAGAACGAAATTCCCATTTGAATTTTATATACTTATCAGGTTATTTTGAGTAGTTTGATTTGATATCTGTTAAATTCGTGTTTTATTTTACTTCATTTTTGGCGTTTTAACATCGTTTGCCAATTTGGTTATTGAATATTACGCGAAAGAAAACAAATTCTGAATTATTTACAATGTGTTTGTACAATTGAGTTAATCTTTTGTATTTGGGTTGCAGCATATTTAAAAAAAATGCAGCTTAAAAATTCTTTTAAAACCCATAAAAAATTTAAAAGTTGAGATAAACATTACAAGCAAATATTACTGAAAGTACTTTTGTTTTCTATAATACGTTGGAACAATCGATTGTACAATGTTTGGACGTTAAACTACAGTAAAAGGGAAATTTATTGTTGTGTTAGGTTGTTGCCACCGAAAATATGATACCAGCGTTACACATAGACATGGCTTTTCTTTATACTATTGCATTAAGTGTAAACAGGTTCATCTTTCGTAATAGGGTTGCACTCAACTTTAAAAATAACCATGCTTAAAAATTACTTTAAAATCCATTAAAATAAAAAAAATTGAGGTACAATTTTCAAACAAATTTCATTTGAAAGAACTTTTTTCTATTCAACATTGTAAAAAATGAAATTGTGAGATGTATAAAAGTTAGAAAAATTGCATTAAAGGCACATTTTACGGGTTACAATTTATGTGGCACAATTTATGGGCACTGACATAGTGTTTTTACTTTATAATGTAGATAATAGCATACAAACGAGAGTTTCACTAACAAGGGAACCACTTTTGGTGTTGCTCGCACCTAGCATTGAGACCTGGTACATTTTAAAGCCTTATATTAAGAAGTTTGAGAATCGATAAAACTTTTCTATTAAAATAATATTTCTTGATTATACAGCAGCATAACTTTCGGAAAATGCAATTTTCGAGACCACTTATCGGACTATTAACATTGAATTTTTTTTAAAGAAAAGCATTTAAAAATAAAAATTTGTTAATAATAAGTATAAAATATTTTAAAAAGTGTGAAAATTCCTTCAAAAACTCACGAATTTGATTTCGAAAAATTGCAACATTATATTCATATTTTTGGCAGGGAAACAGTTGGCGTTTATTTTCAAAAGTAGAGCTTTACGGCAAACCTAGCCAAATGTCATAGCTGAATTTGTAATGGCTAGAAATTGCAATGTCCGATATATTTAGCAACAGTAATTTTTCTAAATTGTGTAAAAATATTAATTTACTTTATGATTACTTTTACCAAAGGACTATTTAATACAGCAACATTTCATTTTAAACATTCGAAACTTTATTCCATTCGATTTCAAAAGAAAATTGTTTGCTTATTTTGTATTTCACTAAAAAATAGTTTTCAATGATCTTCGAAGCTTTTATAGAATTATATTTATTACTTATATATTTATCGTCTGCATAGAAAAAGAAATAAAAACGTAATATTTGTTTTTTATGCTATCACTTATTTAAAAAAAAATCGCAATCTGTATACTTGTAATTAGTAATATGTACTGTATATTTACTCGTTCGATAAAGCGGTCGGAAAAATTGTAGCGCCCTATTTGGCGATTTAACTCACGTTTGGCGTGAAATAAGCAAATAAAAATGTAATAATAAAAAATTAAAAGTATAAAAAAGTATATAAAATATGATTTTAACAGAGAAATTTTATCGGTTCTCTATCTTTAATGTATAGGGCTACAAAACGCACCAGGTCTCGATACTAGGTGCGAGCAACAGCAAAAGTGGTTCCCTTGTAAGTGCTGCACGATTTGGGGGAATTTGTTTTTTTCGTATTGCCAGGAAAATCACATATTTTTCTCTTACACCCGACAAAGAAAACCTGCATTCTGTTATTAAAGCTCAGGGATTTTACTATGGTTGCAAGACAATAATGCCATGTTTTTTTATTGTCTTTATAATAATTTGTGGATGGGAATGCACAAATTTCAGTTATTGTGATCGCCGTATTATTTCGTTTTAATTTATTTTACCTGGAAGGCACCTTATAATTGACACGGGCGAAGCCGGGTAGTTCTGCTAGTACTAGTATATAACCCGTCAAAAATGACTGAATTAAGGACTGCATTCCATTTTCATAAGACTTCATATAAACGAACTGCATGCAGATTCTATTATTAAAAATTTTGCATTCTAGAAAAATACATTTAAAAAAGGCCAAATGATTTCTAAAAATAAAAATGATGAGGATATTGTTCTGCACAATATTTAATTTCTTAAATAGTTCAATGATCAATAAAGTTTTCATGTTCCAAGATTTAGAAATAATAAGTAAGAAAAAATCATGCGTCAAGCATAGATTATGAAAAACTTTCCAACACATTCAGAATAATGTAACAAAACTGCACCGTTTAAAAAATTAAAATACTACGTCTATTTCAACCCTATGGAAATGCATAACACATTTCAAAACCCAATTTCAGCTGTTCCCATCCAGAATCGGAAAATTACTCGGATTTTTTCAGCAACCCTGTATATGATATATAGATTTGAATCTATTAACTACATGCATGCCAAAATTTAGTTCACTTGACATACATATACTTCAGTTGAAAATTTACCTTCAGAAATTTCCTCTAATAAGGAGAACGGTACCTGAATACTTTTGTGCATCCCTGTATTTGAGGTATAGAATTCATATATAACGAGTAAGATGCAAAAAGTTAATTAAATTTAAAAGCGCATACCGAATTTTAAATCGTACGCTCCAGCAATTATTACTCAAAGACAGTACACTCACAGACCCAGGGCTCGCAGCGTTCCTAAAATTTTCGCAGTTTGCTACCAGTATTTTAAATCAAAAATCTTCGTGGCAGATTGCTTTAACATCTACAATAGAAATTCTAGAATAAATATTATCATTTTAAAATTGCGGTAGGAGTATGGGAAAGTTTTAGGAACGCTGCGAGCCCTGCAGACCGATTACTTTTGTGTGTCCCTGTAAATGAATAAAAAATGCTATGAATGCCCTGTTATAACGTGATCATAGTGAAATTCAGTGATTTATATCAGTTTCAATACATTTGAAATAGCATAATGTCATTAAAATACTCTACAAACGATTTTTCCCCATATACCATAATGTAAAGGAATACTTTTGAGTACCCCTGTAAATGAACGATTAATACTACATACTTCATATATAATACCAAAGATTCTTTGGCGACCCTAAATAACCTTTATCAATTTCTTGAAAATCCGAGTGTATTTACGGAAGTTAGAGCGTGAACAGACGGACAGACAAACCGAATGCATAAAATGCCGAATGCATTCATAAAAAAAAAAAAAAAAAAAAAAAAAAAAAAAAAAAAAAAATTTGTTCAACAGAAAGCACAGTACAGATGACTAAAAAAAGCACTTCTGTGTTTTAAATATATAGATGTTATAGTTAACCCCTTCAAGGGTGGTGGTTCATTTTTGGACCACTTAGTTTTAATTCCTAAATGCCAAATTGGCACCAGAATATTGGAATGAAAATTTCCTTTTTATCAAGTACGTGAACAAAACTTATGCTTATTTTGAAATAATTTTGTTTTTAAATGCTGGTGTCGCTCACTCACTTCAGCATTTTACGAAAAGAAAGTACCTTGCCCCTGAAAGGGTTAATCTGTAAAAATTAAAATACATATAAAAGCTGGGAATAGAATTTTCTAGAGGGGATTGATAAATGTGAAAACATTTTTCTTATGCTAATCTTTCCCAAAAATGTAAAAACTTTTTTCTGTAATCATAAAATTAATTTTTGTAAAAATCTTACATTATACCGGACTCATTGAAATAAAGTCTATAAAATTCAGTATGATATATTTATAAGAAATTAAACATAAGGAACTTGTAATACCTTAATATAAAAGTAACACTAGTAAACTAGCAAATAGCAATAATAGTAATAGTAAACATTTAAATAAGGAACTAGTCGCATGTTTCTGATAAATATCGTGCAAACTAGGTGTGAAAATATATAAATTATATAAAGTAATTATAAGCTGTAGTTTCTAATTTTTAAAAAAAGAAAAAACACAACAGGAATAGTAAGATGAATTATATAGAAATACTTTCCCTTTAAATTTTTATATCTTTTACAATACAGTGCTGGAAAATAGTTTAGGACCACCAACAAAAACTGTAAAGTTCTTACTTTGATGAAAAACCAATATCATTGCAAAATTATACACATGACGTTATACAAATTTTGTTATTTCTTTTCCTTCTATATATAAAAAAAAGTTTTGATTTGGAAATGGACCAATGGAAATCTGCGTAGATATTCCGGGTAGAACTCATCCAATTTAAATGCTTAAGCCAAGACCTCCTTATCGAAATAACAGGCCTCGCAATCGCTAAGTTTCCTTTGTCCGCTGTACACGTGGTTAGAAACCACATGGTTTACCGTGACTAGCGCCATCTAACGTTAGAAACAGAAATATTTTTAAATTTGTTTTCCATTTGTCTTTTACCATTTTCTTTACGATGTGCTTTGTAGTTTGCAAATGATAGTTGTTAATCTTAAAATTTTCATATGTTCTAGACATTTTATTTAAAAAATGAACTTATTTTACTGTTAAACAAAAAAATGTTTACTGCTGTATTCCGTTATGTAAATAAATTATGATAATAATAATAATAATAATCAGGAAAGAAAATTATTTTACCATGAATTTCTCAGTGATATTAGTTATTGAAATAAATGGATAGCATCTAGATCCGGAAAATGTAAAATATTTCATTTTCTCTTTTATATTTTCAAATATGTGATTTATTTTATTTCTGCTATTTCTTTTCTTTTCACAATTAATTTCACCTTACAGTATTAATTTAACATCGCTCCTTCAATTTGTTTCAATGCACAGTCTCATTTAATTATTTATTGGCCTATCATTTGTTTTATTTTTGAAGGTATGGGGGATCATTTCAGTTTAACATACTTTAGATGAAAGCTTCACTGTTTTTTCATATAAAGTTTGTATGTATTAATCTATGAAAGTTTCAAAATTGGCTCCACAGCCAATTGGCATATATTGGCGGGCATAGTTTGGTGCGTAATTAATTTACTTGTTTTAACTCACATATGTTATATAAGTTTTACTAAAATGTATCAATATATTTTAGGAAAGTTAAAACACGCATAGATACACAAAAAAAAACAGACTGAAGTCATAAACACTTAAAAAAATTGGAAAAATAAAGTTTAATAATCACTTAAATTTATACATGCCCCTCAACTTTCCGCAAATACCGTATTCTTGTCATGCTACGATTTTGGTGTTTGTAAATCTTAATTTGAGTATTCTTCCTTAATCAGACTTTAGAGCCAATTGGCGTAAATGTAGTTTGGCGCAAAATTAATTTTATTTTTAAACCGTATACTTGATACCACATTATTCCAGCATCGCGTTTTTGCAGTCAACTTTGACTGTGGAACAGATTACAGAACATTAGCTAATACTACATTATATAATAATAAAACGGTATTTTTCAAGTATAGGGGCCTTGGCGAGAGAAGAAAATTTGGCAACGTAATTTCTGGAAGCATATTCAATGTTTCACATAAAGAAGCAATATTTTCCAATATTTGTACAATTTATTTAATATAAAAAAGGCATTTATCTATTTTATATACGAATATAAACATATCGTATATAAAAAACAATAATAATATCTAGAAACTAAATTTATACATGTAAATTCGGCACAGATGTCATATTGGCGCGATTTTTTTCTGGCGTAAATGTCATATACGCACCGGATACTTAACTGGCACCAAAGTGTCGTTATTTTGCTTGATATGGTTATCCGGATATAGATGATATGGTAACGAGGTTTTCGCAAAATTGGCGTCGGAAAAAAATCGCGCCAATATGGGGCGTATATGACATCTGTGCCGTAAATTCTTATAAAACAAGCTGACAGTTCATAAGTTTTGTTTTCATAACTGTTTATATCAATCGGCAACAAATCGCTATTTCCGAAGCCCCAATTGTGCCAAGATTAAAAAAAAAAAAATAACCCGCAAAGTCCTATATACTGAAAATGGTACTTGTTAGTTATCCCGTCGACCAAATTACTGTCGCCAAATTGCAAGATTAAATGCCAATAATGGTTTGCCATAAATTAATTAATTTTAAGATTAAATGCCAATAATGGCCAATAAAACGAATATTTCGACGTTTTATTTGTATTTTTATTAATGTTATACTAATTTATTTGTTTTTTCGTTATTTAAAATAAAAAAAAATGTGTCAATTTGTAGAACTTGGCGAGTAGTTTGGCGATTTATATAATTTGGCAAAATTGGTCGACGGGATAACTAACAAGTACCCTGAAAAAATATCAATAAATCTTATATTTAAATCTTCATTTTTGATATGTTTCATTTTTTAAAGCCAGAACATAATTGTGCGAAATATTTTTTTTACGCCTTTATTTTACTGGAATTCGAAAAATATTTTATACAATTTTGCCAATAACACAACATTTTCAATTTTTTACTATGCATTTGTTTATGGAGTATTACCAGGAGTATACACCAGGTGGCGTAACTTATGGGACAAAGTCAGCTAATAAGTTGGCAATTATCGGGGACATTTTCACCCATAGACTTTCTCCGGATTGTCAAGTCTGTTTTATGATAAGGGAGTCTTGGCTTAAGCATGGCCATAGCCTACTATCTATATTATAAAGGACAAACATATCTGTGAGTAACGCATACGTCATTCTGCGAATGGCAATACTTTGAAATTTGAAATGAAATTTCGGTTTTACAATTTTCGCTACTGAAAATTTTTAAACTTCTAAATATCGCATAGTTTCAATTTTTACACCGTCGTATAGAGGAAAAAATGTACTTTTAAATGCAATTTGTTTGAAAGCCCTATCTGAATTTATTTTTGAGATATTAATTTTTTTATAGTTTTTAGTACCAATTTAGTAATTGTGGCAACTGAAGTACTCCATTTCTATTAAAAGTAAAGGGAAAATAGTTGTGATTTATTTATTTTTATTGATTATATCCTTATTGATGCCATTTTCACATTACAAGTAATTTTTTTTTCATTTTTGAACAGAAAATGACGTCAGCCATTAGAAAAAACACGCATTCTTCTTCATAAATCAAAAGATTGAAGAAGATATTTCGAAATTTTTATATTACGCTGATACTCAGTTTGAGACGCTAGCAAAATGATTCAATGAGTAAAAATGATGTCATATTTAAAACAAAACGATCATTTTCTTTGATAAAACTAAGTATTTGACCAATATTAAATAGCCAATACTATGACAACTAAAGGCAAATTTCTGAATGGTAAATTTTCGCGGGTACTGAGATTAGAACTTAAAGTTTGTGCGAATATTCACATGAAAAGTTGTTTAATAAATAATTTGTTGAAAAAATAATTTAAGTTTGGAAATACATTCCTTAATAATGTATTGCGGGTTAAAATACTTTTAAATTGCGAATTTGAATGGTGCGGGTGTAAATTTTGAGAATGTGAAAATAACATACAGTTTAGATTTTATGGGGGAAAATTTTATGATGTGACAAAGCGAAATCATTTTTACCGATTTTTCATCCCATAAAAACAAACATAAGAGCCTCAATCGATAACTTCAACATAATTACTCAACTTGATTGCGTATTCTAATACAGTTTAATTTTTAAATAATTTAAGCAGTTGAAGTTTGTGGAAATAATATTTTGGTAATTTTAGGTTAAAAATATTATTTGTTTTAAGAGTTAGGCAACCAAGGCAAGATGAGTTTTTTATTGTAATTATTTTTGTAGGTTTATTATAAATTCGATCTAACAGTTCCATTCTAAACATTTTAATTCGTCGAATTTCGACGGGTTCCAGCTCGTGATATATAACGGCCCGCGCATTTCGCCGAAAAAGTGAAGTCGGATCCAACTTCAAACCCTGAATCAAAACTTCACAACGTGCTCTTTGTTTATATTTATACCCTGCCCAGATTGAAGGTTGTTTCTCATCGTCGAGGTTTCAGAATCATTGATCGTATTTTCATGTAATAAATTAAATATTTATATTCTTCAATTTCCTTCGATTTAAAAGGCTATTTTACACAAATTGTAGCATTTTAGTGTTACACATACATTTAAGATTAGCTAAATTATTTATTGTTTACTTTGATAGTTTGGTTCATTCATGAAAAATGCCGGTTCTGTTATTCTTTTTTGAATCTCCCGTATTTATATAAAAATAGCTTGGTTTCATATACACGTTTTAAAAATAAATTTGATTTTTATCAAACTACAGTTCTCATAACTGACTTGAAGCAGCTATTTTTGATTAATTTACTGTTACCAGTAAAATATTTGTTTTTAATATCGCCCGAACCAAGAAGAAGAAGAAAAAAAAAGCCGATCTTCCTTAAACATTAAATATTCTTATTTTTAATCAGAGAAAGAAATGGTGATCACGGATTTAAATATCGTTGCAATAGTCTATGTTATCCAAGCAATTTTGATTAAATCATGTAAGGGTATTTGTTACTTAATAAATTACATTTATTAATTATTACAAGGAATTTTATGAGTATTTTAATATATTAAAAAAATTTCTATCAGTTTTATTGTTTCAGCACTGAAAATAGTAAATAAATGGTACTTAGTTATCCCGTCGACCAAAAATCTATCGCCAAACTATAAGATTAAATGCCAATAATGCTTGATCGTAAATGTCACATTCACTTGACTGTAAGCAAGTTACACGTGTTTATGTCATCAAGTGATTTTTATTTCGACGTTTTATTTGTATATTTATTAATGTTATACTAATTTATTTGTTCTTTCGTTATTTAAAATAAAAATTATGTCAATTTGTATAATTTGGCGAGTGTTTTAGCGATTTATATAATTTGGCGAAATTGGTCGACGGGATAACTAAGTGGTACCACATAAATTTGTGACATTGATGTTTTAGACTAAGCATGTGTTTTTTTATTTATATATTTTTATGTGTGTTGGTTTAACAGTTTTAAACAGAAACACATTATATTAGTTACTTAAATAAATAGAACTTTACATTTACATTGATATGGACAGTTTATAATAACTCTTAACAGCTGTATTCGAATTAGCTGTCATTTCTAAGCTTGATTGGAATGTCAGCAGAATTGTAAACGTAACCATGGCGACATGACGTAATTTTGGTGTTTGTTTAGATATCTACCCTTTCCAGGTTGTTTCAGTTACGGTCAGAGTCAAATTTCAATTTTGGGCAGGGTATCAGAGTCCTCTGGCGAGCGACTTCATACATTAAACGCAAATCAGTCTGCCTGTAGTAGTATCTAAGTATGCTTTGAGCATGGCCTTTCTTCGTTAATATTAAAAAAACTGTCGTATACAAAAATATGGAAATCGGTGGTATTATAAAGAAATATTTGATAAACACGTTGATGCAGACAGTTTTCAAATCGAAGAATTACTTTCAGAGATATTTAATGCTAAAGTTGGACAAAATCGTTCCATTAAAAAAGTTTTATTGGAGCAAAAATTATACATGAGAATTTAATCATTTTTAGATCATTTTATAGGTTATAATTTCGCGGTGTGCAGATTGCATTTATTTTTTGTTATTTGACTATTTTTTGAGGTTTTATTTCTATTTTAAATTCAAATTTTCAGTATTTCGAGAGATATTTTTTACAAATTTTAAAAATGTTATTAATTTAAACTGTTGCCAACTGTATAACAGCGCAAACAATAATGTTTACTTCAAATTAAAAATTTATTTACACGGGACTATTGTAAACAGAGAAAAAATAATTAAAATTAGAATAAACTGATTACATGTAAAAAGCAGGAAAATTGCGTCATAAGAACCATATTTACACTGGAATTTTAAAAGAGAAACAAAATGTTAAAATAAAAAAATCATTACTATGCGTTAAAACCTGTAAATGGAGGAAATTACGTCATATTTAAAATGGCCAAAAAATATGGCAAAACAATTTAAATTAAAAAAATATATCTACGCGAGACATTTACTTGATATTTTGAGATAATATTATCGTGAATTCGAAGACAGCGCAAATAATATTTCCTTCTAACAACAAAAGTATTTTCACGTGAATATTAATAAGAGAAATAAAACTTTGGTGTAAATTACGTCAGATTTAAAACGATACATTTAAAATGAATTATTTAAAAGAACTATCTTATAGCGCTGTTAAAAAACACCGGGAGACAATGACACTGTTTACTTAATTCATTTTACATTAGCTTATTTTTGAATGCTTAACAATTTTTTTTAATTAAATACGAAAACAGCCATTGTATCTTTTTACAGCAGCAGATATGGTCTTAAAAATCCCAATCCAAGAAAAACGAATGGAAACCCGTTTACAGAGAGATCGCTACTGTTTTTTTTTTTTCAATTTTAATTCAATATTTTTAAAGCCGATCAAATTAGCGTGCTTTTTGTATTTTGGTGTCCCTAAACGGGGGTTGGCGAGCGTAGCTCGTAGGGGGCAGAGCCCCCTAGTAAATTACAAAAATACATTTTAATAAATACGTAAACAATAAATTTTAGATTTGTTGGATTCTCAATTTGGTAGAAAAAAGTTTAGCACCAGAATATTTAAAATTTAAATTACAAATGTAAATGATTTTTACATAGGTTTGCATTTGCTTGTTTCTCCTTAACAGTGATTATTTCCAAACGGCGCTTCAGATGTAATTGGCCAGGTTTTTTCATGTGGAAATGAATATTTTCTCCATATTTCAAGATGGCTGCATTCAGCTCAACAATCGCATCAAACTGCTTTCTGTTGGCATAAACTTGACGAACGAAGATTCCCACATGTTTTCTATGGCATTCATGTCAGGACCAAAACTGTATACATATTAAGCGTCCTATCTTAAATGGGAGAGGTAACCGCAAGATTAAAGAGGAGGTCACATCAATCAAGGTCATACGCCACGTAGCGGATGATATTGAACTACAGAAAGATGCCTAACTGTTTTCTTACTTCACACCACTAAAATTGTGAAGTTTTTTTCACCTTGATTAATAGCTGAAAAGTTTTTAACTAAATAAGACGAAGAAAACTTCGTGGTATCAAGTGCATTTGGACCACACCCCCTTCTCGCTGCGCCTTTACTTTGCAACAAATCTGGTAAACGGGGTTTCATATTCCACGAGTGGCTAAAGATTTAGAAAACATGCGCAGATGGTAGATGTTATGTCACATATTACGGCACTCTAAAAGCCTGCGTATATGGATTATCAACCCCGTCCACATGATGGCGCCGCTGTGTTAATTTACGCCCGGTTGCAGCATTAAGTTTGTACGCTTAACCCTCTCGCTGCGTAATTGTTTTAAAAAATAGCTTCAAAAATTGTGTATTTAAGAATTTTTATTCTTTTGTCACCGGATTTTCAAAACAAACCATTTTGTCTAATTTAATCGGGGAAAATGCTCCGATTAAATAAGGCAAAATTTACAAAAAAAAAAAAAATAAAAAAAATAACTAGTGGGAATAATCAAGGATAGTTAATTAGACGGAAATATGCATGCCCGAGGATATCTCGGGTTCCCTAGCGAGAAGATTAATATGTATGCAGTTTTGGTCAGGACTTTTAGCTGGAATGGCTAAAGTTTTCATGTTGTTTGCAGATAACCAATCTGAAGATGACATAGACTTGTGAATAGAAGCGTTATCTAGAAGCAATGCCAATTTCTGGACCATAAGTTCATCTTTAAGTGGAAAAAACTTATTACCGAGAATATCTCTATAGTCTGGATCGCGACCAATTGGTGGGTAGCGGCGGGAGTTTTGGTGGGTCACCTAACAATAGAAGTTTGCCAATCTTTATTTTCATCTGTTGAAAAAAGTGTAACCAATACGATATCTTACAACCGCAATAACTATGAAAGCTATTAGCTTAAGCTGAAACTTCGTGAGAAGACATTGTTTTCTCAAACAGTCAGTCGGTATTTTGTTATGACATCATTGTGAAATGAGTGAGTAGTCACGTAGTCGTCACGGCAACCCTGGAAAAATCCTTATTTAACTTCTGGATGAACATAAGAGCGGACTATAAAAAAAAAATTAAATCAGCTTTGAGGTCATTAAGGGGGTTGAAGAGGACACTTGTGTGAACGTGCTTCTTCTATTTTGCTATTTTTAATAAACGGATACAGGGACAAACTACGTGTAGAAAGTGACTTAAGGTTAGAATTAACTAGTTTTTACTCTGATATAGATGCCTCCATAAGTAAACGCCAGTGCCAGAAATCTCACTGATTGTAAAGTTGTAAAGTTGTGTTTTGATAGTAATTAAAGGTATTTTTCCTTATATTTGTTGTTTTAGTAATTATTCAACTTACACAATTCTTGTTTTTTTTTTTTTTTTTTTTTTTTTTTTTTTTTTTTTTTTTTTTTTTTTTTGTCAGTGCATCCTTCTAACGAAAATTTGCCTTTTTCATAGGATAGGATAGCCGGTAGCTTATCCCTTTCGACTTGGGCGTCTCTTAAATAAATTTTATTCGTTTGACACCATTTTTTTTTAATTTCCTTCAAGTACACAATTTCAAAAATGCTCTAATTAAATAAGATCAATTTTATTTTTCTTTATTACTGGTGACAAAAACAAATGTTGCAAAGAAAGATGATGTCCAGTCACACTGGATATACGAGTGCAAAGGGTTAAAGAGGTCGTACAAAATTTCCATACTGATATTAGATAAACCTCATATAGGTAAGTCGCGAAAAGTTTTGTTACTGAAAGGTGGGTCGGGTACCAAAAGGTTGGGAACCGCTGTCTTAAACCATCTGTACGATCAAGGGTGAATATTTTTTCATTAGTAAAAAACAATTTGCGCCATTGATTGAATTTTAAGACACTGGAAGATAAGGATTTGAGTCTTGCATCAATATGATGCTTTTGTAGTTTTGGCATGACTTTTAATTTAGCATAATTCCAGCATTTGATATTTTTTAACACATTTCTAACACTTCTAGACGTTACTAAGAATTCTAGGGCAAATTTTATAGTAGAATAATTTGCAAAATTTTCATCCTCCATTCTAATAACGTTCCGTTTACACCCAGATGAGAGTTTGGATAGCAGCCCGCTTCTTCTATTTCTAACATAATTCATTGGATCAAAAAGAAAATTGTGCACAACAAGTCCGCAATCTGAAAAAGCCATTGTTTTACCATTTTCTTCTTCAGTCAATAATTTCCCGCGACCCACGCTCAAAGCAGCAGTTGCATATCTCAAAAGTTCAAATCTAGCGACTATTAACACATAAACATCATCATAAATAAGTCCAGCATAAAATATCACAGTCATGACGTCATCTCTTTATGCTAGATCTAAAAGAAGTTTCTGGTCCTAAAGATATTTCCATTTGTTAATATTAAAGATTTTAATATTTATAGAAAAAAAAATACTTTTGAACTTTCACAATTGAATTCAAATTCATATATTATATCAGATATATGTATCTAAATTCAAGATATATAACTCTTTTCGGAACTTTATTCTAAAAAACTAAACTAGCCTGTTGTCTTAAACCTTTTTCCCAGCACTGTATAATAATGACAAACTCCCACTAACCTTCCGTAATATGTGAGTCAATTTTGGTAATGTGAGAGCATTTCGCACTATAAATATTTTTATGAAATGAAATTAAACAACATTCCAGTTGTGTAGAAATATGAAAATTAATAAGCATAGATTAATCAAATAAATTTTCCAGTACGAAATATTGTTCAATTGAGTCAAATTAATCCACATATTGTGGAAGATTAGTGAAAGCTTGGCATATCTGATTTAAAGGTAGATATTTAACTCCTTCTGGCAAGATTTCTAGGTTGGTCTCCTTTTTAATTAAGAAATTCCAAATGCCCACTAGAAATTTCAATCAATAATATCTACTATATGTAAGGACTCGCATTTCGTATATACATAAAGTTTTCGTATTTCGTATTAATATCAAGTCATTTCATGACATTTTCGTTAATAATTCTAGTAATTTCATAAATATTTTCCGCCTTAAGTAATCGAAGAATTCTACGATTAGACAAGGTCAAGATTGAGGCTAAAATATTCTAATACTAAAAATAAAAACTGCACGTACCCTTTATGGAACGTATACGTGATTTTCGTCTTGAAAGGGTTAAAATTTTAATCACACATATATCGTGTAATCTGAACTAGGCTATTGCCTCCTAAACTTCTCCGCTGTAAGTAGGATTATTTTCAAGTCTGAATGGAATCCTCAAATGTAAGCAACATTTACATATGTAGTCATTTACATATGTAAAATTAATTTAAACCATTTTTTAGCATCCGGTACGGTATGTTATTTCTTTCTCCCAGCTTATTTTGTGTCGAAAAAATAACGTTACCTTACAGACGCCAGCCGTAAAACAAAGCATTGCGATTAAATACTCTTTAGCAATTTTTTAAACTTCTAAGAATCGCACATTTTCCATTTGTATACAGTCGTATTGGGAAAAAAAAAGTTCTTTTAAATGCATTTTGTTTGAAAACTGTATCTCCATTTATTTTTAAAATATTAATTTTTTTGTGGTTTTTGGAGCCATTTGCTTAATATTAGCAACGGAAGGACTCCATTTTTGTAGAAAGTAAAGGAAAAATAGTTTTAAAATAGTAATTCTATATATTTTTGTTGCCATTTTCTCGTAACAACCGAAAGAAAATGTAATTAAAATACGTGCTATTTTGAAAAAAATATATAAACGAATGATTTCTGTTAAAACAATGGAGCTATTATAAACGATATTTAATTGTAAGTATCTATGAATCATTAGATAGCCTTTTTTTTTCGATTTTCTTGAATGAAGGCATCTTTTTGCTGCATTTGTGCATTATTTCGCGATAGTGATGTGCTATGCAGGCTTTATTGTAGATTTTTAAGAGTAGATCGTAAATGTGGAATTCTTAAGCGGATGCGAATGACGTAATTTTACAGAAAATAAAACGTTTGCTTTAAGTCTTAAAAGTGAAATATGTTTTGTACTGCAGTAGAGTCCCGCTTAACCGAGTTACTTTTTTCTGATGGACTGGTGGCTTCTATTATTATGAAACAGCCATTATAAATGAAGTGTTAGGTGAAGATGAAAGAACAGCCGTAAAAGAAATGTGGCCATTTCCACCCCCCCCCTCCATTCTGGCCAGAAAATAAGAGTTCTAACTTTTTACGGCTACTCTTTCATTTTCACCTAAAATGAAATAATGGAAATTCCGGCGGTGACACCAAATTCTGAAAAAGCAGAATTCCTGTTCTCTAGTAATTAAAAAATTATCTTCTATTTCTTTAGGCTTTCCAGGAATAGTTCTTGCTTTTGTGGCTAACAAAGTAGAGGCACAAGGGCCTACTTTAAAGGGGACTAGGTTACCAATCCCGTCTGGTAACGTATATATTTTTTTCGGCCAAAGGTTGGATGCTTTTCAGACAAGCCACGTATATCATATTTCTAACAATCTAATGATGGAGAAATAGCAAAGTCATGTTTAACAACATTTTATGATTTTTATATGTAGGGAATGCGAGAATATAAAGTTCGAGTATGGAAGTGCGTTTAGAAATAATTTTAGCCGATAGAAATGGACAGCTTAACTGTTAAACTAGATCTCCCGTTTGGTACTATTCTTCAATGACTCGTGGCGTTCAGCAGCTCCGTCTATTTCATAAATAATTTTTGTTAATGTTAAAATTTATGTTTAAATTTTAAAATGCAGTAGATTTCCGTTGCAACGAATTCCACGGGACAGCTAAAATATTTCATTGTAACGGCATTACTCCTATTTATTTAATGAATTACATATACACGTAAACTAATTATGTAAGATAAATTTACCTTTCGTTATAGAAGATTTTAATGGAAGACTAGTTTATTATTATATTTACGCTTTACGTTAATGTTGTTTTTGTTTTTAAACTTTGTACGCTGAATTCATAAAGTACAATGTACGTGATTTTATGGTTCCTGCGATTAAGTTAGACTTTATAACATTTATGTTAAAGTGTATACAATATTGTTAATCGTGGATTTCCTTGTACAGTTATTTTTTTAGAATTATACTGCAGAACATATAAATTTTTTAAAGTACTGGTCAACGCTAAGAGATTAATATAATAATAAGAGCGGGTTTTGGTAAAAATATCAAGGTTGCCATTTTGGCCTCCCTTTTCATTTCGAAATTTCAAATTCGTATCGGAAATTTTAAAAGAAGAATCTTTCCTTTATGTAATCGCAAAATTTCTGTCATTATATAAATAAAAAAATATTACTTTTAATTTCTGTTACGAATTGGGATTTTCAGAATAAAGTGGCGGCCAGACTGCAACCCTGATAAATATTGCATTTTAAATAATGTGTGTCGCACTAGGAAAAAGGAATATTTATATAACTCGTGCCTGTCAGACTTATTTGTTATCAAGTCTATCCAATTGCAGTATCAGGCCGAATAGTCTGCAGTTACATTGATTCGTTTTAAACGCGACTACAATATGAAACAAATCCTAAAGAACATAGTAACACAGCCAACGATTCGGTGTGTAATCTAAATTACAAACTAAAACAGAGGTTCTCAATCTATAGTACGCCTACCAGTACTGGTACGTGGAGCTCTGTTTACTGGTACGCGAATGTCCGATATTGGTATATGAAATGAAATAAGAAATACAGCATCTAAAATCCAAAAACAGCTCTTCCTTGATATGTCAGTTCACTGGCTTCCATGGTGTCTGCTGCTTTATTATCACTGCTTTGACAGCGTTCTGCTTTCTCTTATTTTAATCTGGATTACAATTTTTAGATAAATGTAACTAACAGGTAGACGTTGACTTAACCTTTCATCCTCGCTGAACAATAACAGAGTTTTTTTCCATTACTATATTGTATGTGTGTATATTTCTTCTTTCAACGAGCTTCGATCTCGCATTAATAAGCAGTTTATTTTCAGAATGTATGGGTTGATTGTTTGTGTTTATGACAGCCAATTATCAACACATGGGATATAGGCCCTAAGGAGAGAGTGCCCTCCGTGGGGGTCTTTCTAAGGGAACCTAACCCGCATTTACGCAAGGAAATCCAAAGTTCGAAGAAAATTACGAAAAAATCCGAAAGATTAGGCCGATGGGCGCGATTGGTTTCGAACCCAGCACCTCCATTCTATCAGCTTCGAGAGCAGAACCTCTCGGCCACTCATGGGGCCAGAATGTATAGAAATTTCTTATGTAGGTTATTAAAGTATTAAATTTTCTTAAGTATGTTTTAGT